>NW_004624732.1:27148107-27172966 GCF_000247695.1 Heterocephalus glaber
AGAGTGTTCCATCTTGTTTCCCTTTGGGGTTGCTGTAGGTGATCTGGAAGTCTGTTTTTGAGGCTTGTTTATGTGTCTTCTCATTTCCATGGTGGGGGGGGGTGCTTCTGGTGCCTGTGCAGCTCACCTTATTTGCCCTAGGAGCATGGAATGGCAGTGGGGGAACCTCCTCCTGGGCACTGGATCTGGCTCACCTTCTCTGCCCTAGGAGCTTGGAATCAAGTAATATTTTTTTGATAAAGAAAGATTTTGTTTAGCCCCTAGGCTGATGTGCAAAAGTGATGTTTACTAATGTTATCTCTATTTTGCCTATTAATTTAAGAAGTATTTACTGAGAAAGTGTTATATGTCTGCCCCTGGGGTACCATGAAAAGCTAAACAGGTAATCACAGCTGTCATGGGACAAAGAGTCTCTGAGAGAGACTGATCTTAATCAAAGAATGACACTAACAAATGAATAATTGTACGAGATTGTCAAGGAGCATGAAGAAGAGATACACAGCTAGATCAGGGGGTTTTAACATAGCCAGGGAAGCCAGCTGAAGTCTGAAGGAGGAAAAGCAAAGGATGGAAAGGCCTGACCACATGAAAGTCTGCATGCCATGTTACAAAATTCTTTTCTCCTAAATCAAAATAGAGGATAGTGGTATGATGATATTTGTGTTTCCAAACGCTTACCTTGATGACCATATGGACAGTGGATAAGGCAGGACAAAACAGGGAGAAGTTAATGTCAGTGAATTATACTCTATAAAATCCTACAGGGTAATCTTCATGGTAATTCTTTCTTTGAATTCCAGAAAAAAGTTAGGTTGATGCTTTCTTCAAAGGTACCAATAAGATGGAGGGAAAGAGACTACTCCCTGACATCACAAAATAAGTAAACATTTCCTTTTAGAATTAGCATCAATAGAAGACCACAAGATAGCACATAGCCTCTGAAATTGTTAATTCTCCTTTGCCCTTGGTGTGACTACAAGAGAACAAGGTAGTCATATCCAGCCAATGGCTCAGCCCATTAGAGCTTCACTGGCTGTTACACTGATGAGGCCAGGCTGCAACACAATGAGACTTGGGAAACCCCACTGAATCTTAGGTCAACAAGAACCCAAAACAAAGAAATCCACCTCTTCCTAAGAGAGCTCCCATGATAATTAAACTCATAAAGTATAAAGTGAGTAGATTAATCATTTTCATCCTGCAAATATTTATTCAGCTTTTATCATGTGCCAGCCACCTCCTAAATATTAAATGATAAACTAAGCCCAGACTCTAAAGGGACATCTGCTACATCATGTGGTTTAAAAGAATGGGCTAAAATTACAAGGCTTTAAGTATGGTACTGCTATATACTTGGTACTTCATATAGGATTTCTGATTTGATCATCAAAATAGCTTCACAAAACAGAAAATCTCTACTCTAGGATTAGAGAGGTTCAAACCTAGATCCACTGACCACAAAGCATTTGATCTTTTGTTACTCTATGCTATTCCACAAAAAGGAGCCCCTTTCAGAAGAAACTCCCCAAGCAGGCCAGACACTGCCATCAGTGAGTTTCCTTTGTGCCAAGATTTGCCCCATCTTAAGTAAACTCCTTTTAAAACCACAGCAGGGGTCCTCAATCTCAGCATCATTGGTATTTTTGGATGGGCTAACCCATTGTGGAATTTTCAGCAACATCTGAAGCCATGATAAGCCAAGTGCCTTTGGACACAGACGAATATTTCTGCAGGTAGTAAGGATACCATCACTGGTAGAAAATACCAGTAGAGAACAAAAACAAAAGACCAAGCTTTGAAGTTCACTACCATGTAAAAGGTAAGCAAAAAATAAGAAGTTAGTATGAACAACCAACAGAGCAAGTTTTAAGAAACAAATTGTTAGCAAAATCAGCTGTTCCAAAAAAGTTCCATAGGATATATTTGGGGAAAAAAAACAGTAATCTTTGAGTCTGGTGATGAAGAGGTCCTTGGTGACCTTAGGGAGTACAGTCTCAGGAGACTGCCAGGGACGGGAGCCTGGAAGCAAGTATGTAAAATGCATAGGTGTAGATTAGTAAGAGTAAGATCAATAAGATTGAGAACATTGTAAAAATGATGCTGTATAAACTCTGGGCTGAGGACTGAAAGGAATGGAAGTTTCTACTTTCTGTATTTTGGAATACTCTCTCTGAGAGCTATGGGAAGCTATATCAGATGTTCAACCAGCCTGAGATGACCATCCTATGATGATAGTCTTAGCTGAACTCAGCCTTCCACCCAAGCCCACCAAGTGACCAACATGCAAGTGAGTCGCTAGACCAATCTAACTACCTACTGATATCAATGCATGATCTAAGTCAAAGCCAACAGGAGCAGAATCCACCCAGGAAATTTTTGCCTAAGTTTCTGAGCTATAAAATCATGAGATACTATAAAATTGTAAGTTCTGCAATCGTTTGTTACCCAGTAGTTTATACCTGGAACAGACTGCAGTGCTGATACCATTTTCCTTTTTCCAATCATAAGGTATAAAGAACAAGAAAAATGGCTAAATGCCATCCAGCCCATCTAGTCCCACTGCTCTGAGAGTTGCTCTAAGCCCAAGTGATCGGTATGACTCTAGACTCAAACAGATACAAAGTCAATTCTTAGTTTCCTCATGTCCTGGGTTTGTAAAATAAGGCTCTTTATAAGACCTAGTCATTGAAGATTATCAATATTGAGTGAGGTACAGTTATGAAAGCACTTAGATAATGCTTACCAATAAATGATTGCTAAATGTTTATTTTCTTATTTAAACTGAGAATTTTTCCATCAATGGACAGCAAATAATTACATTCTTCATAAAAATTACCTTAATTTTAACTTCATAAAATTTTGCACTAAATTCATCTCTTTCTGGGGCTTCTCCTCTTATCTTCTGCTTCTTCACAAACACAACCTCAAATCTAATCCTTGTTGCCTTCTTGTGGCTTTCAACCTCTGTTTCTTATTCTTTGACCTACAAACCTTCATACTCACACTCATAAACACAAACACACTGAACAAAAGAATCCCTCTAAGCCACAAGTTCCCATGTGGGAAATGTTTACATGAAAGGATTGACTTCTGAATGTCCGTTTAGCAGTCATAGGAATTTCAGTTCCAGTTTGTATAACTTGTAAATCACCATAGCTGGAAATAACTAGCAAAGAGGGTAAGAAAGGAAAAAAAAGAGGTAGATCCTGGGAATAGAAAAAAACAGAGTAGAAGGCATAGGAGGAGTAGAGGTTTTTGCAATGAAGTACTGGGAACTTTGGAAGAAATTGAAAAAGAAAAGAAAGGAAGGAAGAAAAGAAGGAAGAAGGAAGGGAGAGATGCCTGATGTGGTTCATAAGCAATGGGATAAGCTGAGATATGAACAGGGCCCCAGGCAGAGCTGAGGTGGTAATTCTGGCTACTAGACAGTTATTTCAAAGCCATCAAGTTAGCCATAGAGGAAGCCCAAGGCCTTTTCTATATTACACACCCAAATTACTCCACCTTGCTGGGCCCTGAGGGAACTTGATTGTAGGAGTTAATTCTGGGTCAGAACATTGCCATGTGTTGAACGTTTAGGTAGAAAACACATAGAAAGAATGTCCCCAATTATGCATTTTGCCTAAAGAACCAATTTACCAACATCCCAGTGATTTCCAGGAGGGAATTTCTGAAAAGTTGCTAATAAGCAATAGGTGTTAAGATAAAATCAATTATACATCACCCATTATAAATGATTTAAGTAGGTGAGATGTCACTAGAAATATATTTATTATGTTCTTTTTATTGTCTTACCTTCCGAAACATGAAATTATAAGATGAGCGGCAACCTGTGACCTTTAACCCCAATTTTCACATTGTTCTAAGTTCCTTGATTTCTATGGTCATTTCAGAAAAGGGCTGAGGATTAATACAATGTATGCGGGGGCAGTAGCAGGGAGGATGATGATACTAGGAACCAGTGGGTCTAACATAGTGGTAGCTGGTAGCCTGTTTCTCCATCAGGGTCTGTTTGATGCCATTGAACAAGTGGACTTCATAGAAATGAAATAGATTTGCTGATTTTCTGAGAACTACTCTCTGTCACCATAGGGCACAGACCCACAGACCAACCCTACTTAATGTCTGAAGAAGTTCCTCTGAAGAAAATGACCCCTCCCATTTAGGAAACTCAACCCCATTTAGGCTTCCTTGCAGCCAAGAATTTTTTTGGCAGAGGCTGAATGTGAGTGGAGAATGGGAAGGAGAGCAGCCAGATCTTATATTCATAAAGGGCCTGGAATTTACATTTTTGATATTTTCTCCAAATGTAATTATATAAATGCTGTACTTTGGGGGAGTTAAAATAAGAATTTATTAAATATAAACATTTAAATCTACTATATAGTTTTACCCCATTTTTGCCATCTCTTCTATTTATAGTATCTATGGATTATTACAAGTGGAAATACTCTGAGTTCATGCCATCTCTCATAGACCCTGTCCAGCCCAGCAATTATCTATGGCACTTGCCACAAAAGAGTGAAACTTCTCAGATAAAAGGAACTCGATAGATGAGAAGCTGAAAATGAGAGTAAATGAATATGCAGGGGAAGCATTCAGGTCCAGAATTTTATTAAGCCCCCCTAGAAGTTACACCCCTCAAAGGCTGGGGCTCAGTCTTTCATCTCCATAGCTCTAACTCATCACACAGTCTTAGAGCACAGTAGGAGCTCAGTGTATGTGTGTTGAGTGGGTAAATGAATGAATGAATTAACAACACTAACCTGGACAGATGATTCTTTATGCAATATATGATACTGTCAAGTTCACCTGCCTGCAAGGGAATCATTTGTCTATGGAGTAGGCACATTTTCAGTCTGAAACTGACTTTAAGCCATTGCTCAGACCAAAGGCCCAACTAAAGGAACATAAATGATTCTTAATATCTAACCAAGGAAGACATAAGTGGAAGAGGGACTCTGCAGCTGGAAAAATCAGAGCATATTCTAAAACCAATAAGAAATTCCTTTTTGATTGTCAATTATTTGGGATTACCTGAGCCTAGGTCACAGACCATTGATGTGGATAATCAAGAATTGACTGCACATACACATGTGGATGTTAAGCCTGCTTGGACTCAGGCATCCCCCAGTGGCCTGATCATAGATTCTACTATTCCCTGCTACACAGAGCCCAGGGCAGGAATGGAGGGGTAAATCTATACCAAGCCTGGTGAGGGACAGAGGACTTCTATCTGAAAGAAAAGAGCTTCCCTGAGAGCTACAAGAGTGAATTGGGGTTTGTTATGAACACTGTAACCAGAGTGACAGTGAACAAGAGTGAGGGGCTCATGGAAAAGGAAATCAAGTATTACCTGTTCAGCTGCATCTTCTTAGTCACTACCACCTCAGAATTGCCTGTCCTAATGCGTCCCACATATTAAAAGCAGGAGCAGCTAGGAAAAAGGTTGAAGGGAGGGGAATTTCAGCTTTGGACACTGTTGCTTCCTGTCCTCAGCCTTGAGCCACTGGCACTTGGCCTCTACTCCTCAGTCATTCCCAATCTTCCCCTGGGGATGATCTACCTTCTCACCCTTTCCTCCTGCCCCATAACCAATTTCTTATTCCACACTATTTTGTACCCTCGGCCTTCAAAGGTCAAATCCAGGATAATTTCATAAATTAATCTGGATTTCAGATTAATATGTTAATGGGTACTCTTTCTAACAGGAGTTTCCAAAAGTTGGCCCTTCTGAGCCATCAGGGATCAGAGCGAAGGTGTCAGAGATGGAGTAAGTGGAGTCCAACTGAAGGAGAATATTTTGGGGTCTGTGACTGAAGCTCTCAGGATACTTTTGGCTTCCTCAGATAGGATCTGTCTCTTAGCGGTGGGCAAGGATCAGGATTTTCTGCAATGACAGATGGGTCTAGAATGTTACTTGTTACATTTCTACCCCAGTGGCTCTTAAGGGCATTTTATAGGCCTTCCACTTTATTCTAGTTTCCTGAGAGCATTTAAACAAGCATGAAGGGAATCAACTGAAGAAATATACATAGCATCATGGTAAGTGCAGAGAAAGGGATCACTATAAACAGATAATTTTGTAGCATCCCAAGGAGAGAAGGCAGTGGATGTATATGCCCTAAGACTGTGCCTCCATGGTGGTGGAGCTGTCTTAAGGAGTCCTTAGCCTCACCAGAAAGAGTGGGATAATTTATGAGTTAACATTTTCTTTTAATGTGGATAGCATTTTCCTCATTTATAGCTAATTAGGTTAAGCATGCATGGGGAGCCAGAGAGAAAGGCTTTTAGTGATGCTCTAAGTGATTAGTAATTTGAATAAAGTAAAGAAACTCTAAAAGATGGAGCCCTGGTACATGTTAAACAGGCTTCTCTGTTCAGTGCAAGAATCAGCCCACTCTAGATTTAAAGATACTGTGGTCATTAAAGCACTTACTAAAGTAAAAAATACAGAATGTGCTGAACACTGTTAACGTGTTGTAAGCCATATATATATATGTGTACAAGAAACATCAAAAACAAAAGGCTGAAGGCTGAATACACTGGATTTTGGGTTTCCTGGGAGCCACCGGGTAGAGCGTTGGTCTTTTGAGTCACACCAACTTGCTAGGCCCCAGGGATAAAGTGATAGTTATGGCCAAGAAACATTCCTTTGGAGCCTTGATTTGCTAGATTAGAATAATTTCTCCTCTTTCTGGTGTTGTTATTATAATTAAAGATAACTTACACATGTCACCTTCGCAAATAGTGGGCACAAACAGAGGCTATAGTTATAAGATCATAATTATCCCCTTCTTTGCTTGATTGAACCATATATTTTACCAATTTCTTGTTTTCTTCCTTTTAACCAAGCCAGACCTCTTAGGTTTGTGGCTGCTATCTTATGCAAACAAAGTGCAAGTCCTTATATACACAGCTTTCCTTAAGCCTACTCTACTTGGAAAAGTTTCAAGTATTGCTACTTTACCAATAATTTTCAACAAACAAAAGCTTAAGCAATAGAAAGTCATTACCACAGTTTGCAGAAGATAGTGCTTGTCCCATAATGTATCAGTTTTATGCACCCTGAGAATTTCAACAAACTTTCCTCTTCTATGCACAGATAGGCAAGTGTGGCATCAGGAAAAAGCTTCTGGAAACCTAGATTGGTCTATTCTCATTAGCCCCACCTATGTGACCTACTTGAGTTCCCAGACTCTAGAGTTCTGTTTCACTCTTTGTAAAATAAAGATTATCTTCATCAAGTAAATCAAATAATTTAAAGGAAAGAATTATAGGTCTCAATCTACAGGTCAAGGAATTAGTTTTCCAGACACAACATTTTGATGAATTAAAAGCACATTGTTTACAGTAGCCATGATATGCAATCAACCAACATGTCTACTGATGCATGAGTGGACAGGGAAGGTGTGGTATACACACACAGTGGAATATTCATCCATGGATAAGAATGAAATTCTGTTACTGGGGCAATGTAGATGGAACACAATGGGGCGCATTATGTTAACGGAAATAACCCACCCACAGAAGGACAAGTATCACATTTTCTCACTCATTTGTGGAAGCTGGAAAAGCTGATCTCTGGAGGAAGGGCAAGAAGTGGTTGATAGGGACTGGGAAGTAGGGAGAGAGGTTGGAAAACAGGTACCAAATACAGCTAATTGGGAAGAATCGGTTCTTGTATTCTACAGCACAATATAGTAACTATAGTGATCAACAATTTCTGATGTATTTCAAAACAACTGAAGGAGTCCAATGTTGTTTGAGGGAATGGAAATGTTAATTATCCTGGTTGTAATACAACTAGGTTGGTTATTACATTGTATACATGTATTGAATTGTTATACCATATCCTCTAAATAGATATGAATGTGTAAATTTTAAAAATTATAACAATTTTTAAAAGATTGCTTATTTTACACGTTTTTCTGTCTTGCTTCTGATTCAGCTTTTTCTCCTTTGTTGGCCTCCTGGTGAAGGAAATGAGGAGTTTTGGGAAGGAGTGTGGGCTTTGTGCTCTGTAGCCAAGTAGACTGAGTTAAGGACATCAGTCTGTTCCACTTTGCAATGGTTAAACCTGCACAGAGCCTACTCTCAATGCTGGCATAAGGATAAACAAGCCCTGACACATAATTGTGTGGAACAACTTTCAGTTCCCCATCCTAGCAACAATCAAACCAGAAAAGTGGTAGATTTCCAAGATCTCCTTCCCCTGTGAAATCTTGAATAGACTCCTGAAAGTATTCAGACTGCTCATACCCTTGGCCCACCTTCTGTACTGTCCTGGGAAATGAAGCCAGCATGCAGTGAGGACCAAAGAAGACAGTACCATTTTAAAATCATGTGAAGACACTAGTGAGAAGGGGTCATTGCCTTCCAGATTCCTAAACACCTTACCTGCTTCAGTCAGCTGGTCTGATGAGGAGCAGGTGATTCTTTTTTCCATTCTTTTAATTCAATTCTAATTGAATGTACAGCTGGAGATGCTTTCAATAAACTTTTTTTCCTGGTAAATTTCCTTGGAGAGTGTACCCCAAGACCTCCTCTCTTTGTGATAACTTATTCTGGCCAGGAGAGCCAGAGTCTATTTATTACATTTCCCAACCACTCCCCTCCGCAACCCTACCAGGAGGGGCCCTGCTGCAGTTGCTGATGACTAGAGAATTACTCAAGTGTGAACTGTTTCACTGTCTGTCACTTTGCTCATTAGGCAAGTGAGAAAATGTATCTATGGCCCTGTCTCATGGTCCTCATTAGCTTAGAGGCACATTTTTACTTCCCTTATTTGTTTTAAAGATGAATGCATAAGAAGCAGTATTCAGTCGGTGTTCCTCAGTATAATTTTAAGAGGCAAAAGCCTGGATAATCTTATTATCTTCCCAATAATTGTGTTGTTCAGATGATAGGGAAGGGTAATTGCCTCTACTGTATTTCTACCCAGGATAGAGGAGTGGAATTGTGTTAGTAGTAGTAAGGATTTAAGTCCTTAGCATTCAGGGAAGATAATGGTGCTTTCAAAAATGTAATGAACAGATACCCCAGTAAGGACAACTATATAAACTAATGAGCCTGTGTCCTTGTGGTATTTCCATCCTATAGTCCTGTGTGTAGATAATATAATATTATTACTGAGTAACTAACTTTGTGTTCAATGCAATTCTATTTCTACCTGAAGATTTAGCAAAAAGTTAGGTGTTTATTTGTTTGGTTTTGGCCAGGAGGGTAATATGGGTCAGATATGTGGGAATATATTTAAGATTTGATTTTTATGGCAAATTCTTTTCAGGTATTTGTGATTGTTTCTCATCTCTAGATTTATTTACAGAGATGTTATAACAGAGCTGAGATCACCCAATGTCATTCGAGAGTTTGACGTTCTGGTTGCCTTCTTGATAGAAATGTGTCAGGCTATTTCTTGTTTGCTGCTTGGCTTGGAGTGTTTAGGATTCATTTTTGTTTAGTCACATAAATGTTGTTCCAAATTCATTAGCACCTGTGTCAAGTACCAGCCCAGATACCCTGTGGCTCATGATTTAAGCGGAGAACATTTGTCCCACAGGGCTAAAGGAAGCCATATGTGATGTTCTTTTATTGGTTTGTTTGTTTGTTTTGTTTTGTTTTACCTAGGTTCAAAACTTCTAACATACGTGTAGCCTATCAGGACTGGTATTAGCCTTTTGCATCACCATTACAGACAGATGAACTAGACTGGTAAATATGCAGAATGTATTGCTGTTTGTTTGCATTTTCAGACCTGAGTCTTGAAATCTAAGAAGTGTGGATAAAGAAGCATTCTCCTATTTTTTTAAAGCTTGATTCTTTTAGTAACAATGCTAGTTGAAATGCCTGAATTTTCATCTCCTTTAACCATTTTCTTCATTCAGAGAAGTGAGAATGTGCATAACCCATTCAAGGGAAACATAATGCATTATTATAATATGGCTCGGCCTAAGTAGCTAATCACTTTTTATTAACACTTTTTTGCCCAGGGAGTTGAGATTTCTCTAAGCTGACTGTCAGGCCAGGGATCCTGGGAGTCTGTATTAGTAATTAGCATTACAAGATCTTGACTCCTGGGGTGATTCAAATTAATACAAAATAAAAGTGCAAATTTCCAAATAGATTTGAAGGCTACCTTTCTTATTAAATTTCTGTTATTAAAGCCCTTTCCAGCTTGTATGACAGAAGTCCAAAGCAGAGGGTTTCCTTAAATATCTACACAACTTGTCTTGGATTCTTTAAAATTAAATAAAAGACCTTACAATGAAAGATCAAAAGAATTTTCTGTACAATTGAGTTACGCCTTGGCAGTAAAGTTTTCCACCAAACCAAATCCCTACAAAGCAATATTAGTTTCATGGTCACAGTTGCTTTTGGACTTTCCTTGATCCATTTGGCAGCTATCTTCAGAGTATCCAAAGAACTGCTGGCAACATCAATCACTCATTTCATAAGCAGGAGCTAAGAGGCGACAGGAGGGCGCTTGGCATAATACCATCTCTCCACCATGGAACCCCTCCCAGGCGAGAAAAAAAAGAAAGAAAGAAAGAAAGGGTGCAGCATAGAGACATTGTGGAGTACTCGCCTTCGAATAAGGTTCTACTAATGTGTAAATAACCTGCTTTCTCTAACCATGTCTTTAGCAGACTAAGTGGTTAATTGTTATTGATCAGCTCTGCCCACTGTTCCAATATCAGTCATTATTGAAAATAATCTCAGTATCCTTCATTAAGCATGCATCTGTTTCCATGGGAATGGATTTTAAACACAGAGAGCTACTTGAGTGTTATTGGTTTCACTGGTAGCGCCAGCACTGAGGGTTGTGGTTGCCCAATCTGTCATAGTTAATCAACTCTCATCTCTTAACACTGGCTGCAGTTATCAATGAGGTAAGGATTAATATTCTGGGCGAAGCAGATGATAAATCATTTGTATATAATTAGTGTACAGCAAGGTTACAGCTGACATGAATTTTTATCTTAATTATGAGAGAAATTTGTTCCATTAATTTAATTTAGTTTGCATGAGTGGCTAGACACCTAACAAAGTTAATCTTACACCTGTCATTACAACATTAAGGAGAAAGCCCTGTGTTGAGGCGCTTGCCTCAGATCTTCCAGTGGGTGAGAATAATGTTGTTCATCCTGATGTGAAAATAGATGATCGTAGACAGAAGATGTAAAGTCGACTCATCTTAAAGTGTCCCAGGGGATTTATGGGAGACTATTGAAGCAACTCAACTCACGTTGCTTTGCTTGGGATGCCATAGTCCTTTTGCCAAATTACCTTGTTTTTGGCTTGTAAATCAAGCGGGAGGCACTAGGTACAAGAAGAGATTTGTTCTTTTTTTTAATGTATATATGCTAAACACAGAGCTTTTGAACAAATACAGCTTTGTCTCCTGATAATCAATTGCATTTGTATCAAATTCAATGAATTAAGAAATGTGTGCTTGTTTGGATTGTCTAAGGGCTTCTTGTTTATATTCTCATTGAATATAAGAATTACTATAACTTGATTTACTATCCAAATGGTAATTTTTCAGACCTCCCAAAAGCTTCTGGGTACCCCACAAATCTAATCTCTGTACTAATTATCCTAGTAATCACTGTATCTGATGAATCATATTGGATTGATAGCCTAGGTGAGGCTATTTATGCAACAGAATCTGACATTTTCTAATGATTGGCTACATATTTAAGATTTTAAATTAAAAATTTAAAACTCATTGGCATATTTAAAATAAATTTTCTTATATAGTTACCCTTGTCATAATTATTTTGCTCTGGTGTCTGGCTTGGGGTAGGGAATAATCTTTAAAGGAAGAAAGACAGGAAGTCACAAAGGTACTATCATAATTCCCATAAATAGGATGACCAAGGTGCAATTCCAGTAATGTTGAAACAGAACTAAAAACAGCCTCATGGAAGAGCCCATTTCTGAGACTGCATATTTGTAATGTAAGCTTCAGCTTCCAAAGGAATGGGCTTTTGCATTTAGAAAACCCAAAATAAGCCTGCAACTGAAACACTAATTGCACAGTAACTCAGATTAATGTATTGTAATATTAGTCCACAATTATCACTTGGAGATAGGGTCAAGAAGTGTATAGTTGGTTATTCACAAGAAATGACTGATTTAAAAACAAAGAGCTCTAATGGAATTCAATAGTGCTTTTCAGTCATTCTGCTTGGCATCTCTATTACCTGAGATGATTCACAGTCCATTATGGGAGCTTCCATGCTAATAGAATGTCTATCTTCTGTAATACAGACACATCAGAGCACTAACTGGGAATCTGTCACAATGAATTTCATCTAGATTTCACTTCATCTCTTCATGGACTGTAAAATTTGCTCTTGTACAATGCCTAAATTTACTGTGGGTAATTGAGAGAGATCTATAGATGCAGCAGCACTAGGTAAAAAGCAGTTTTCCAAAGATCTATTGTAAATTGTGCAGCTTTGCCTCAGCTGGGGAAAGATTATAGGGAGCTGAATCTTGCCTTTACTAATGAGATGTTTTGGTGAGTTCAAAAGAGAGAGGGGGGAGATGCTTTAGTGGATTCTGCCACGTGTAAAAAGGAAAACAGGAAGGGACCCTATGTTTTATTACAAGGAAAGCTTTGGAAAAGGGACAAAAATAAGTTGGGACACAGACTTCATTACCTTTCCAGGGAAATATAAATCAAGACTATGATAGACATAATATTTTCCAAATCTGCCTGCATTTACTTGCCAGAAAAAGAATGTCTCATGCATGACCCAGCCTCCCAGTAGCTCACATTTGCCTCCTCTTGCAGCTGTAGATAGAATGGATTCCATTTCTCATTTACTAACCCTTCTGTTTCACAGATTGTTAATCCTAACTAAAATATTTGGTATTAAGCTATCTGCATGAATTGTTGATAAAGAATTAAGATAACATTTGAGCTATTAAATATAATGTGTGCTCGTAGTTTTTCAATGGATACTTGGGTTTCTGCTCATAAAGTATACATGCTAACCTTTTCCCCCCTTTCAAACCTTTTCCTTTTCTTTATTTTACTTATTCCCATCAAAGGCTAAACAGAAGCACTGGATGCCCGTAACAATCAAAGGGCTTAATATTTGTTAGCCAATTAGAATTGTGATATATTCTATAGCTTTTTTCCTAAGCCAGGAACTGAATAATAGCATCATGCTTCACTGGCAGTGAAGTGAGCTGAGCCTTTACATTAGGAGAAAATCAGCATGGTATGACTGCAGTTCATTACTGAAATAGGTAACTGATGAACTGAAAAGACAAAGGGCATTGTTAAATGAAATGTCATTATTAGAGGTGCTCATGTTTAACAAATGTACTGTAAGTTAATTCAGTAGTGTTTTCTATAAAGTTCTCCACTGAATGTTCACTGCTCATTTTTACTGTCTCTGCATACCTAACATCTCCTTAAAAATGTCTTTAAGGAAACAATGTCAACTCCCAATCATGGGGAGTAATTAAATCAAGGTCAGAACCATCTTCTGGGCTGCAGTATTTGTGTCACTTTTTCATTGAAGACCCTGACCAGATGCAAGTGAGTTTGCTTTACATGCAATATGCTAGGATGTTAATAATGCTGGAGATCAGAGGGAGAATAAGCACAATCATTTTGCAGAAGACATGAGAAAAATGTTTTTAGCTTCAAGAGAAAAAAGCAATGAAACCCCTTTGGCATCTGTGCAAAACTGTTTTCTTGACTCTGGACGTGATAAAAATAATTTATGAAGCTCTACATTTTTAGCAAGAGGAAATGACCTCAGCTTGTGGCAATCTGATACAGTTAGCGAAGCCTCTCTCTACTACTTTTATGGATTTCCTTGAGCTACATATTCTGTGACCTGTATTTCAGATTTATTGGCAGATACATAAGCCACATTAAGTAATATAAAATGCAGTGAATGCATCAAACAACTCAGCAGGGAACAACTGACAGCAGGCAAGAGGCTGCCTCTTCAAAGAAGTCACTCTGAATTGGATACCTGTTTATGGACTTGTCTAACCAGCCTCTGCATTTCTGTTTTAAATAAAGACATTAATTCAAAACAAAAGAGTTTCCAACTGAACACATCACATCCTGGGTGGCAGGGAGAGGAGAGTGGAAGACCAACTTTAAAATCCAATCAAACCCTCAGGATCTTTAGTATAAACATGTTTTGCTTCCAGTTTGGGGAGTGGCATGGATCCTCAGTAGGAGAAAAGGGGCCCCCAACATATTGCATTTGGTTCCATGCAAGACAAAACAGTAGCATTTTGATGATAGAGATGCAGACTGACTGACTTTTAGTAAATACTTACTACCCTAATAAAGAGAATAGTACTATGGAGCAAATGAGTATTGAACACTGCCATACACTAACCACTTGATACAGAGCTGGAAGAATTTTTTTTTACAACTTCTATTCCCATTTCTTATACCTTAAAAGGCAGGGGTATACTCAGGCAAAGCGAAGAGGACCAAGGTAGCAATCAGGAGATTATGTCTAACTGGGCCAGCTGTTTCACCTTGAGAACTCATACCCTCTCTCTGGAGTTCACAATGTGAATGCTGACATCCCTTCCAGGGCAGGAATCCCTTGGATCTTGGAACAATGAGAGTCAAATGATTGATGTAAAGAAATGAAATCACAGGGTGCAGGGGACACCTCAAACAGCAGTGAATAACTCCAGAAGATTCAGGCCCTGGCACAAGCCCAAACAGAAAAATGATGGACATGTGGTTTCATGGGGAACCTCCAATTCACCTTCTTGTGACTGTTACATTTTACTATTAACTATGCCCTTTTAAAGACAGCCTTGGGAGGCTCAAATAAAGGTACATTCCCCAAGACACCTTCTGGGTGATTTCCACCTACAATGGGCTCTCCATTCTCTGAAAATTGGCAGCTCTTTGTGCCATTTAATATGAACAATTAAGCACAGTGATTAAGGGCTCAGATTCTAAGAGTCAGATGACCCAGTTTTTAAGTCCTGATTCTGGTGCTATTAGCTATGTGACCTTGGTCCAGTCTCCTAATCGCTCTTAAACTCACTTTTTTTCTGTAAAGCCAGGATGACAATAATCATATTTGTTTTCTTGTGTTATCATGATGATGAAATAAGGTGCAAATTATAAAGCATTTAACACAAACTATGTCACTGAGTTAAACTCTCAATCTATATATTTAGGTACTATTATTATTATTATTATTATTACTCTGTTTCACACATACCCATTTTGTTTTTTGTCACAACTGCAATTCATTAAATGCAGTTATGGCAGCATGTGTCACTTGTGCTTCCTGCAGTGCTGAGCTCATGTTATGTTTTTTAAAAAATAAGTACTGAGGGCCGGGAATTTAGCTCAGTGGTTCCGCCACCTGCCTCGCAAGCTCAAGGACCCGAGTTCGATCCCCAGTACCAAAAAAATAAATAATAACAATTTTAAAAAATAAGTGCTGAGTTGTAAAATTCTATTAAGGTAGAGAAAGGAAAGTGAAGCATAATAGCAACAGAATAAAAATATTTGCACTCCTATTGCATAAAAAGCAGCTCTAGTCATCCCTGCCATTATTAAACATTCACCTCTCACAAGGTGCTTTACATAAGTTATTTCTAAGTACTACTCTGCCAGACATGTATTATTGTCCCTACTTTACAGAGACAAAAATTGAAGTTCAGGGAAGGTAAGAAGTATTTCATACTATTGAAGTGAAGGGATGAGATTCAAACCCATGTCCATCAGCTGCCAATATCCATTTCTATCATATAGTTCTTCCACCCACTATGCTGTCCGATCTGCCAGAGGCTCAGCCTCTGAACATGTAAAATAGCTCCCTGATGGGGAAGGGTAATAAATTAGAGACAAGGTGGCCTGAGGAAACCTCAATCCTGAGACACATAGAGCAAGGCATATCTCTGGCAGTGGCATAGGCTAAATGTGGAAAGCCAGTCTTCAAAAGTGCACAGTATGAAAAGAAATGCAAATCATAGTTATCTGGGGCTTATACTATAACAATTACCATCTCCAGCATTCTCTTGGAAGCCACCAAATGGTGGTGTAAAGACAAAAGGTCATAAATAATTAAAATGTTGAACCTGGGTATTAAATAACAATAATATGATTATTTTTAGCGTGGTAACAGCCATGCCTCACATTTGAAAAGTTCCTGTATCTCAGCATCATGTTAGGGGTGACAAGATGAGGGAGTTCGCCCTGGCAAGAGTTGGACATGGTCTGAGAAGAAAGATGGGATTAGGAGAGGCAGCCAGGACTAGTCCTAAAATCCCAGTTGGATGTGCCAGTGAAGACTATGTCTTGGCCTGGGACCAGTGGAGAAACATGTGGTCCATGCAGAACATGTTGGGAGCCATATTGTCAGGAAGGATGTGTTATTATGAATATCTTTGTCAGACTGAAAATATCTGTTCTTTCCATGCAACCATTTCCAGATCTGAATGTTGCCTACCTTCCAGAAACGTTTCATCCTAGACTTGAATTATTTACATTGTTTCCTCAAATGCCATGTAGAAGTGCTTGGGGTGATAAAATAGAAAGAGCAGGAATACATTTGCTATGTGTAAAGGAGTTCACATCTCTGCTAGCTAATTTAATAGGAGACTTTGAGGCAAGAACCACCTCTAATAATTCAAAACTAAAATTAGATATTCACTTAAAAAATTCAGGTAACCGAAACAAAAACAAGACGAACTTTGTTTATTTAAATTATGAGGATAATTGCCTCAATTCTCCAATTCCCCTCACTGAGGTAGACTTGGCTTGAGTGTATCAGTATCCATGGTGACTCATCTAATAAGTAAACTGCATTAGCTCTGCTACTAACAGAGAGGAAAGGGAGATCTTGAAATATATCTGTCGTGGCTTCCTTCCAGAACAAGGGATTTCATTATATCCTGAAGATATGAAGCAGTCAAAGAGATCTGAAGTATGGAATAAGGATGAGAAGGAGAAGAAGTTTGTGCTTATACCCTTGCTTTTTAGATTTGTTTTTATATATGGAAATCAGGCACTAGCGACAGAGACTCTGTGGGGAGACTTGATTCTTCTGGTCCAGGGTTTTGTTTGGGTTTGTTGCTGTGTTTCCAAAAAGTTCCCCAACACAAGTAGGCTTCCACATTTACTCTTATGTACACAATTCAAATAAGCATGACAGGATACTCTTCAAAATATGCATGCATGGTTCTATGGCTAGAATGAACAAATGCATGAGGGTGCCCGTGCAGTAGACCCAGACAATGTGGAATGATGATGGAAAGCATCCCCAAAGAGGCGCCACAATATCCTTGTAACAACAGAATAACAACTTGCTTTTGTATCCATCTATTTTTGAAAATCATTTTATGATTACGAGCATGTAAGCTATTCTAATTATTACTGTAAATAATTAATCATTTCCTTTACAATCACTTATTAATTAGCTGTCATAACATTGTTGTGAGTTAGGTGGAAGACAAAGATTCAATATTCAGTTATTAACACCTAATTAAAATATTCATTGTTTTCCATATGCTGTTTATAGCTTGGCTTCCTCACACTTGATGACAGAATTTTCCTAACGTTGAACAGTCTTCCATTTGCTTAGCTACGTCGCCATCTGTTGTTGAGAAGTAGAAAATGTCCTTTGCTTTTTTCACATAAACAACAATCCTTGCCTTTTAGCTTTTATAGGGAGGGAATAGAAAAGGATTGAGCTTTAACGTTCTCCTCCTGAAATATTTTTCTTGACATCTTTTGTCCTACTATCGACTTCATACAGTGTCCTGCTAATTTGGATGGTATATTCTAGTACAGTAAATTAAGCAAGCCCATTAATTAAATGACATTGAAATACAGTCACCCCTCAGATCAGTTCTAGGACATCCTCCACTCTTCCTCCCTTGCAGATACCAAAATCTGCAGATGCTCAAGTTTCTTACATAAAATTGTGTAGTATTTGCATGCTTACATGTCCTCTCATATGTAGTACTTTTAAATTTGCTCTAAATTACTTTAACAACTAACACACAGTAAATATTATGAAATAATTTTTACCATATTACCTAGTGAATAATGACAAGGGAAAAGTATATATATTTTATACTATATATAATATACATAATATATATGTATATTATACATATGTATATATACATGCGTGTGTGTATGTATATACACATATATGTATATGCATATAATATATGTATATGCACATAATGATATATGCATGTATATATATATTCACTACAGGCAGTGCTTCTCCCTCACCCCTAGAATACATTCAGGCTGAGGTCAGTCGAATCCACAGTTGTGGAATTCAGGAGTATAAAAGATCAATGGCATTCAAACTATTTAAATATAGAAAAGGGATAGGAATTAGCTAACTAGTTTGGTTTACATAAGGTCATAATTAAGGGAAATTTAAATTGGATGACTGAAATCACTTATAAAATGACTCGGTGCTAACTCCTGCATAACAAAAGCTCACCCTCCTTGAGTAAACTCGGGGTGCCAACTGCAGTTCACTTTTGCAACACCCTAATAATAGAGACACTACTGACTGTGCTCTTTTAATAGATAGGGACACAGAATCACAGAAAGGTAAATTTCTGCCTCAGAGAGTGCTACCTAGTTTTTGGGACCCAATGCAAAATGAAAATGTAGGTCTTTCTGCTCAAAAGCAGAAAATAAATGCTTTCTAAAAAGTACTAAAATATTAAAAATTTTTCTTAGTCTCTCTTAATTTATATTTTATTTACTACTTGATGTTTTTATAGGTAAATAAAATTTTAGTTTTGTTATAAATATGAATTTTACCATTCTATATTGTACAATGCCAGTTTTAAATTCAAATATAACTGCTGGGCAGAAAAATCAAAATTGCACAATTTGCTCCTTTGTAGCTCATACATGTACATGTATTTTTTTTTTCTCACCAGAACAGAAATACTGCACAAAACTAACTTGCCTGCCTTTATTTCATTTGATATGTACACATTCTACCAACACTGCTCATGTTCGGCTTACTAATGAGTAAGGAAGGATTTAAAGAGAATGAAATTAAATCCTCTTTTCCTCTATGTCACCATTTTCAACATAAGTAGTTCGCTAGCAAAGAGGAATAACATAAAGAAGGACATGGTAGAGTTCCCTGCCATTTGTTTCTTAGAATGCCACTGACTCCTTTATGCAATTAAAGCAAGTTCTGGTTCAGGCAGAAAGTCAGTACTCCTCATAACACACTTATCTTGTACACATTTTGAATCTCATGGACAGAACTCCCACAGACTGTGGGTTCACTAGCAATCTGTGTGCTTGAGGCATTGCCAGCTCTGCAGGGGAATGGGACACGAAGGAACAACAGACACTCATACTGTACTTATCTTTTCTACTCACCTGCATGCTTAAATGTTCCATCAGAAACCACTTAAAAAACATAAGTTCAAATGTAAAACTACCAAGAATTTCAAGCCAGTGACGGGAGAGCATAAACTCAAGTGTGAGGCTCTCTGAGCCTGTGGCCCCATGAGACTGACCAGGCCATACATACATCAATAAAGTAGATCCCGCAATGACACACAGAATGTGGAATGGCAATTTTGAACCAGACCACCTGAATTCAAGTGCATGGACTAAATCACCTTGCTCTGCTGCCCCTCGGACTGTACCCAGAGGCACCTCACAGGGTTCTACTTTTTATGTCCATTATTTACAGAATTATATAAAAATCGTGAGAGATAGAAGACTTTAGATGTTCAATCTTTTCTTTGTACAGATAAGGGACAAAAAGTGCAAAGAGCCAAGATGACAATACAAGTGTCATGAACCCAGAGCTCCTCAATCAATTGTCAAAATGAATGCAATATCTCCTTCCCCTGGGCATCCCTTCTTTTACTCATGCTTCCTTTGGTGACTCATTTCTCCTTTGCTACTCCATAGCAAATCTAGTCAGTCCCTATGTGTCAGATGAGGTAGATTCCCATCCTCTCCACCAAAGCCCAGAGAAGGGCACATAGGTAGAACTGGCAAAGCCACATCTTTCACAGGAACTTTGCTACAGCTGTGGAGAACAAGGGGCCCCCTTCCTCTAGGATGCTAAGACATCAGGACTGGGAAATCTCAGAGCATCCAATATGACCAACTAAAGACACTGTCTGATTACCAAGTCAGTATGAAGGAAAGCTGAACTGAGAACTTCAGAGGGGGGAAAAAACCCTAAGCGAGGACAGTTCTGAGTATCTGGTTGGGTCCTCAGTCCCAATAAATGAACTAAAACACTCCTCTTTGTTTCTTATCAAATTTAAAACAGTTTCTGTTACTTGCAACAAAGAACCCCAATGAACATAGGAGATACAGATTTTGGAGTCATCCTATAAGCAAGGTAGTTGAAATGGTGGTGAGGGCGCAATGAGGCCCAAAGATAAAGTTCTGGGGAATCTCATTTAAGGAGAAAGCAAAAGAAGAGAAGGCAGCACAGGAGATTCAGCAAACAGTCAAGGGTGTTCAGGAGACGCAGCACAGGAAGAGTATTGACTAGGCAGAAATTAAAGGGGCGGGGTATGCAGAAAGTTGAGGCAAGACAAGGCAAACAAGTATCTATTGACTTAGAAATTAGTCAGTGGAGACTTGCATTAGGAGTTTGTTGGGTATGGGAAGCAAAGCTGTGGGTTAAAAAAGAAAGAGCAAATGTTGGTGTCTTGAGATACAACTGAAATGAAGGAAGATAATTTCTGAAAATTTTTAACTTTCAAGGATAATGAGAACATGAGAGAAGACCATAGTTAATAAAAATTGGCAACAGCAAATGAAAATAATTCACAAATTGTTGAAAGTGAGCAAACAGATGGGGGACTGGTATTTTGATTTTGCTAAGGGGAGAAAGCAGAGATACCTTGGGGCCCATGTGGAGGTCATGGCAAAGAGTGATTTGCCCAGTGGAATCCTGGAAACTTCAGGCCTGAGGCACAGGTAGGTTAGAGAGCAGCTGTAAGGCTCAAGGATGAGAACAGAGCAATTGTTTGATAGCCTGTCTTAGAATAATTGGGCCCATCCTGAATCTCTCCTGTCCTGAATCTCTCCTGTCCTTCATTTGAGTCACTGATCCTGATTCTCACAAGAAATCAGAGACTTGTTCCCCGGAGGCACTACAAAGACCGTAATCCCAACTCCAGAAAACTTGGCAGAATTGGGTCACATTTTAGGTCTGTGCCCAAACTGAAGGGCTACTGAGTGTTACACACTAACACTAGAGCCCTAGATTGTCTCCTGCCTCTTATCCAGGCACCAGGAGCCAGGCTTATCAGACAAACATCCCCACCCCTAAGCAAGACACGGAAGAGCCGCTTTGCAGAAAGAATGCCCTTGTGGCGGTTTGTGCTGTGGGAGCTACATTTATCAGAATCCTCTTTTCTCTGTGGCTCTAGGTTTGGGTGACAAAGGAATTTGTATGAAGTTTGGAAAGTAGAAAAGAGAAGGAGTTTCCAGTGTCCTCTGATGGTGGGTTTGTATAGGGTCCTAAATGCCACTGCAGCCCCCACACACATCACTCATGACTGGCTGGCCCTGGTGGTGGAGGGTGGCTCCCAAGCTCCGTGTTCTGCTGGCTCCACACATTTCCCTCAACTTCTCTGTGCTCTGTGTCTGCAGCTCTTCTGGAAGATGATTTAGCTTCTTTGGCGCGTCACCTTCATCTCTGACTTTGAGGTGGCAAAAGTGTCTCAAAAAGGTATTTGAGCACCACACACTGGATTATTTAAAACAACAGGGCTTTATTCTCTCACAGTCCTGGAGGCCAGAAGTCTGAAATCCAGATTTCAGCAAGGTCATACTCTTCTGAACCCAGTAGGAAAATTCATTCTTGTCTCTTCTTAGGTGCTAGTGCTTTGGTTCTACCAGGCAGTTTGCTGGCCATTACCAAAGAGAAGAATAATCTCTTTAGACAATGAAGATAAGTGAGCTTCCAAAGGTTAAATGGAGAAAGTGAGAAGATAATGGAGAAGGAAGAAAGAATGCTTTGTGAAAGACAAAAATAAAGTTATAGACAAGGCATTGTTGTGCATCCTTGTCATCTCAGCACTCTAGAAGGCTGAGGCAGGAGAATCACAAGTTCTAGCCCTACCTGAGCAACTTAACAAGACCCTGTTTCAAAAACAAAAAATAAGAAAAGGACTCGGGATATAGTTCAGTGAGAAGGCCCTAAGTTCAATTCCCAGTATTGCAAAATGGGTGGAAGGATGGATGGATGGAAAGATGATAGATAGATAGATAGATAGATAGATAGATAGATAGATACCCCACCTTTCTGTCATTTATTTACATTTATTCTAAAAATGAATTAAGACAAAACAGTGGCACGTCTTCTTGTAATGCCACAAATCAGTAATCACTAACTATAGAAAGTACCTCCACACTTGTTGTCAGACTTCTTCATTCAGATCAACACCTCTCAAAGTATGTCCTTAAATAATACCTTCATCCCATAAAAGGAATACATAGCTTGAATAAATTTTGGAGTGTTGCATGTTATTTGCCCTTCTTTGAGAATCATAATAAACATACACATAGGAAACTCTCTGAGAAGTCTTTTAACAGAAAAATCATAACTTTCTTATCCTCTTTTCTAGTAATTTTCCGTAGCTAAAGAATTTTCAGTAAATCCTCATATCATGTAAAACATTTTTTACTGTCTTTTTAACTTCTTTCAAGAAATTGCTATCAAACTAATTGGACTCAGATCTACATCTTAACTATCACCATTGACACATAAAATAATGTTTTTCAAATCTCAAGTCCAAAGTCATGTTATCTGCTGTTGACAATTTTAGCGGAAAGACTGCAAAGAGCCCTAGAAATGTTAATTCAGCTACATCTGACATATGAAGAATTTTTGGTATTCAACCCAAGCTTTACATTTTCTTTGCAATTTTCAAAATGCACAGCTTCACACTCTTTCAAGGCTCTGGTATTATCCAAAAGCGATTACGAAGAAAAACGAAATTACCTTTCTTCATTCTATCTATTCAGGACCTTGGAAATGCAGACTGACAATAAGCTGACAATTATTTGCAATCCATTTTCAGTTAATTTCACCAGAAATTGAGCCTGAGGACTGCTGACAAATAAAGTATATTATTCATCTGAAAACATTCTCTTTGGGGCTCCAGATCTCCTATCTATTTCATTAGTGATCAGGATCAAACCAAGTTGGAAATTGATTTATGCAATAGTTATCCCTCTACAATAATTAATTAGGAAAATAATACTTTAGTGGAGCTTTGGAAAGGAGTAGTTTCTAAGGCTCTTTGATAAAATATAAAACTTTAAAAAATAATTATGAGGCAATATTCCTAAGGGAGTAGATATGCATTGCATTGCTTTTACTATTTTCAGAAGATAGTAGATTTAAACGGAAGTTAGGTATAGTGCCTTGAATCTCAATTCAGTTCATCTAACAATTTTTGAGCATGTACTACATGCCAGGCATTGTGTGCTAGGACTGTGAGGGTTACAGAAATGAAGTATCCTCAATAAGTATACATGGGCAGGTAGCCATGTATGTATGGTATTATTATTTTAATAAATGCTGCAATAGATATAACTTGGTGTTTTTACAGTCATAGAAGCTCTGGGAATTAACTCTGCTGCAATCATTGAGCAATGCGTCTTGAGAGAAAGTGACATTATAATTGGTCTTACCATAAAGGGTGCAACATTAGTTGGTTGAGATGAAGGGCTGTGGGCTGGAGAGCATGCAAGTGCAACTCTAAACAGAGGAAATATAAACAATTACAAAGAACTGGGAAAATTCCAACTGGGTTTGAAAAATACAAGAAGTCTGGATGGCCTCAGGAGAGGAAGGGATGTTGGTACTATATTATAAAGGGAAATCTTCAAGTCCATGGACAATTTTTAACAAATGAGGTTTTAAGCTAAGAAACTGTAACCCAGATAAATCTGGTGGCAGTGTCATTATGGAGTGAAGGAACTACTGGACAATATTGTAAGTGTCCTGGTGAGAGGCAACAAAAAATTGTGGAAGAGGAAAATACGAAGACAAGAAGGAACATAACTTGGGACTCATTTAGTTCATCCCTTTAAGAGAAGTCAAGGCTCACTGAGGCCAAGGAGTTAAAAGGATCTTGTAGGTGTTAAGGTCATAGAGGTCACTGGCAATGTTAGCAAATGCTGTAAAGAAAAGACACAATGAATTAAGTACAAAGGGCTTGGAATAAGGTGGTGGTATCTCAAAGGGTGATAAATGAGGATAATGTTTGTTCACTCTTTGGATCATGTATTCATTTAAAAATTTGTAATCCAGAACGTACTCCCTTGGGTATGAGGATACAGGCACCAATAATACACATTAAAATAGCAGTTGTGATCAAACAGGGTAACTGTCTTTGAGCAAGGAAAAGTTTCAAGGATATTTAAAAGAATTAGAAAGGAGAAAGATGTGGAATTCAGAATAATACAATCAGATCAACAGGAACTTGTAAAGACATGAAAAAAAAACATATTTTAACTTATAGTTTCATGTCCAAGTAGGAAGATAAGAAGGAAAATGAGCAAACAATCCATCTATACCTTACCTGCTTTGAAGGATTTTTTTCCTAGAAGTCATCTTACCTTTCATTTCTCAGAAGCAGCTCACATGTCTACTTCTAATCTGCCTGGGAATCTGGGAAATATAGAATTGGGGCACATTTTCACACTCAACAAGTTCTGCTAGCAGAGAAGCAAGGAAGAATGAACATTGCTTAGACAACCAGCAGCTATGCTTTTGTATATTTAAGTATATCTTTATTTTATTCTTTTTGGTTGATTAAAATCTTACTGTAGTATAGAATTCTAGGTTAAAAA
>NW_004624732.1:27184305-27198781 GCF_000247695.1 Heterocephalus glaber
TTAAAAAATGTATAACTGATATTGTGTAACAGGAAGCAAAGGTCTAAAAGATCAGGGGAATTGGGAGGGGTAGGGGAAGGGAAAAAAGGGAAAGGAAAAAATATGAGAAGAGGAAAAAAATGGAAACAAGGTCTTTGCAAATAGGGAAGGGCGGAGGGGGTGAAGGGGAGCAAGGGAAGGGGAAAAAATAAGAACCAAGAGACTCATGTAATGATACAAGATCCCAATGATGAATGTAGCTGTATTTTATACCTAAAATGAACCAATAAAGTTAATGGGGAAAAAAACCCTCACATAGACAGATACTTAGAGATATCTTATGCTAATATTGCTTATGATAGCATTTTTAAATAGGATACATTTTCCAATATCTTGAAAGATTTTTACATAAGTCCTGTGGTATTTATGTGGCAAAGATGCAATGATCTAGAAGTGACTGCTTATGATAGTCTATAAGAAACTTCAATCTAACTTTAATATAAACTTACATTTCTATGTATGGTGTTAATGTAGCTGGAAGATGGTATAGTTTGCATGTGTGTGCCTTGTGGCTTTTTCTTTTTAGGGACTAATTCCATGCATATGGCAAACATCCTTAAATTTAGTTTTTTAAAGTGGTAAATTTCTTTAATTTAGGAGACAAATATTTTAGAGAAATTGACAGAATAAAGTCTATTCCTTGTCTTAAGGTGAAAAAAAAAAAAGAATAATGGCCCATACAAAAGTGATGAAAAATTGCAGGTTCAAAAATTCAGAAAATGTTTCTATATTTCACATGAATGCATTAAGTACCACCACTATAACACATGACATATTGAATTATGAAGATTCATATTATACAGAATCACATCTGTTCATTATTGAATGCACATGTTATTTGTGCATTGTGTCTGTACTCCAGTCATTTGGCAATAAGTCTCAAGTTTATCTGTTAAGATAGGTGTTTACGAGATCCCAGTGAGAAGTCAATGTGGACCAGAGAGGCACAAGTGTGCAGGTCCCAGCCAGGGCCTCACACAGACACCAGCAATTTGGGCCTACAGGCCCCAGCCAAAGGCCCACCTGGAAAAAAGCTGAGCAGGTATGCAGGCAACAACCAGAGACCTGCCCAGATACCATCAGTAAGTGCACACAGAAACCAGCCAGAACCCCACCTGGAAAATAGCACAGCACAGGGATCCAGAAGGCCACCATTCTGAACTCAGGAATTGGCATAGTGCTGAGTAGCAGAGAGATGGCCTCTCTGAGGCTTGCTGAGAATTGAAGCCCACCGCATGAGCAAGAAGTCACTTCAACAAAAGCTCAGCAGGCTGCATCTGTTGAAATCAGAAGACACATAAACAAATCTCAAAACCAGACTTCCAGACCACCTAAGGCAACACCAAGGGTCAATGAGATGAAACAATCTGATACTCAACCACCTGGACTCCTTGAACTGGCAAATTTCTCAGATAACAGCAGAGATGTGTTCATAGTGAAAGACAGGACTAATAGCTCTAGAGAAGACACAGATTAAAAAAAAAAATAGAGGAGCTGAGGAACATGATGGAATCCCAGCATAGGAAATAATTGGAATCCATAAAACAGATGCAAACAGATATCCAGGAGATTAATAGCTCCATTGAAAGTTTACATAGCAGAATATGCCAATGCCGGGACAGCATTTCAGATATAGAAAACAGGATTGCAATTAGTGACCAGGAAAAGAAAAATTACTTAAAAATAGTAAGAGACCATGAGAAATCAATCCAGCAGCTGGTAGATTATGCAAAGAAGAATAACATAAGACTGATTGTAGTCAATGAAGAAACAGGAGGAAAAAAATAAAAAAGAAAAAAGAAAAAAAGAAACAGGAGAGAGTGCAAATGACATTAAAAAAACCCTGTTCTCAGAAGTAATGGCAGAAAACTTCCCAAATAAAGGAAAAAACTTGACATACAGATAAGTGAGGCATATAGGCCTCCAACTAGCCATAATCCAAAAAAAATCTACATCTAGACATACAATAGTTAAGATTCCAGAAACTCAACAGAACAAAATTCTACAAGCAGTTAGAGGAAAGAAACAAATCACATACAAAAGAAGTCCATCAGAATCACAGCAGACTTTTCAACATAAACACTCAAGCCAAGAAGAGCCTGCAGTGAAGTATTTCAAGCTCTAAAAGAAAACAACTTTCAACCCAGATTGATGTATCCTGCAAAACTATCTTTCAGAATTGATGGAGAAATAAGATACTTTCATGACAAAGAGCACCTGAGGAACTTCATGAATACCAAACCAGCACTGTAAAAAAATTTTAAACAATATCCTAGGAAAAGACAATGAGGATCACAACCCCAGGAAGCCAAGCAGAATGAATCCATCAGGCAAGACAAGAAATTAAATGCAAGGGGGATAATCCAACAACAGGAAAAGGTCATAACAAGGATAAGTCAATACATGTCAGTTATAACAATCAATATTAATGGTCTCAATTCCTGAATCAAAAGAAATAGACTGGTAGAATCGTTCAAGAAGGAAGATCCAGCAATATCCTGCATACAAGAAAAACACTTAATTCAAAAAGAAATTCATAGTCTGAAAGTTAAAGAGTAGAAAACAATACTCCAAATAACAGAAACCCCCCAAAAAGCAGCAGTAGCTATCCTATTTGCAGATCAAATGGATTTCAAACCAACACCAATTAAGAGAGACAAAGGAGGCTTCTACATCCTTGTAAAGGGAACAATCCAAGAGGAAGAGATGACAGTCATTAATATATGTGCACCAAATAATAGTGCACTCAACTATCTAAAACAAATACCAATGGACATGAAAAATTAAATAAGCAGTAAGACAATAGCAGTGGGGGACCTCAATACCCCACTGTTACAAATAGATGGGTCAACTAGACAAAAATCAACATTGAAATACTAGAATTCAATCAAACTCTTAAACAAATGAACTTAACAGATGTTTACAGAGTGTTGCACCCCACAAAAGCAGAATACACATTCTTTTTGGCTGCACAAGGGTCATTCTCCACAATAGACCACATACTTGCTCATAGAACATATTTAAGTCAATGCAAAGGAATTGAAGTTGTCCCCTGTATATTATCAGACCACAGTGTGATGAAACTGGAGTTCCATAGCAAAAGAAACCACAACGATTTCATAAACACATGGAAATTGAACAACACAGTTCTGTATAACCAATGGGTCACAGAGGAAATTAAAGAAGAAATCAGACAGTTTCTACAATTAAATGGCAATGCCAATACAACTTATCAGAATCTATGGGACAGAGTGCAAGCAGTCTTATGAGGAAAATTCATAGCAGTGAATACTCATATTAGGAAAACAGAGTGAGCTCAAATAAACAACATAATTCTGTACCTCAAGATTCTAGAAAAAGAAGAGCAGGACAAACCCAAAGGTCATACAAGGGAGGAAATTATAAAGATCAAAGCAGCTATCAATGCAATGGAGACTAAGAGAATGATACAAAAAATCAATGTAGCAAAGAGTTGGTTCTTTGAAAGAATAAACAAAATTGACAAACCCTTAGCCAATCTTATCAAAAAAAAAGGAAAGAAAAGACCCAAATTTATGCAATTAGGAATTAAAAGGGTGAAATTACAATGGACCCAGGAGAAATTCAGAGGAACATCAATACCTACTTTGAGAATCTATAAGCCAAGAAGATGGAAAATGCAAAAGAAATGGAAAGATTTCTAGATACATATGAATTACCAAAGTTGAAAGAAGATGACCTAAAAAGTCTAAACAACCCAATATCAATGAAATGGAAAATGTAATTAAAATCTTACCAACAAAGAAAAGCCCAGGTCCTGATGGGTTCATTGCTGAATTTTACAAGGCATTTAGAGAAGAACTATTCCCACTACTGTTTAAACTCTTCAGTGAAATTGAAAGGGAAGCAATACTCCCAAATTCATTCCTGGAAGCAAGCATAACCTTGATCCCAAAAGCAGAGAAAGACCCAACTGAAAAAGACAATTATAGGCCAATCTCACTAATGAACATAGATGCAAAAATCCTCAGTAAGATACTGGCAAACAGAAGGCAGAAGATCATTAAGATCATACACTCTGACCAAGTGGAATTCATCCCAGGGATGCAGAGATGGTTCAACATATGCAAATCAATAAATGTAATACACTATATTAATAGAGCCAAGGACAAAAACCATACGATTATCTCCATAGACGCAGAAAAAGCATTCAACAAAATCTAACGCACATTCATGATAAAAAAAAAAAACCCTACAGAAAATTGGAATAGATACTCTTTGTTTCAACCTGATAAAAGCCATCTATGAAAAACCAATAGCTGTTACCATACGAAATGGTCAAACACTGGAAATCGTTCACACTAAAATCAGGAACAAGACAAGGATATTCACTATCGCCACTCCTGTTCAATATAGTTTTGGAAACATTAACCACAGCAATTAGACAAGAGAAAGAAATAAAAAGAATAAAGATAGGAAATGAAGAAGTTAAATTGTCTTTAGTTGCAGATGACATGATACTCTATGTAGAAGACCCCAAAAACTCCAACAAATGTCTTCTAGAATTAAAAACCAAATTCAGTAGAGTAGCTGGATACAAGGTCAACACACAAAAATCAATAGCTTCCCTATACATGAACAACAGACTCACTGAGACAGGAACTGGAAAAAAACTCCTTTCACAATAGCATGCAAAAAAAAAAAATGAAATACCTACATGAAATGCCAAAAAATGAAAAAAACCAAAGACCTCTTCTTTGAAAACTATAGCACTCTGAAAAGAGAGATTGAAGAAGATATCAGAAAATGGAAAGATATCCCATGTTGCTGGGTAGGAAGAACCAATATAGTGAACATGGCCATACTTCCAAAACTGCTATATAGATTCAATGCAATCCCAATTGAAATTCCAACACCATACTTCACAGGCCTTGAGAAAACAATCCAAAAATTTATTTGGAACAAGAAGAGACCTAGAATAGCCAAAGCAATTCTAGGCAACAAAGACAAGGTAGAGGGTAAAACAATCCCCATCTTGAAACTATACTACAATGCTACTATGATTAAAAAAACAAAACAAAACAGCATGGTACTGGCCAAGAAACAGACCAGAGGATTAGTGGAATAGATTAGAAGATGCAGAAACAACTCCAGACACACTTGGCCACCTCAACTTTGACAAAGGAGTTAAATACCCTCACTGGAGGAAAGATAGCCTCTTTAATAAATGGTGCTGGAAAAATTGGGTTTCAACTTGCCAAAGTTTAAAACTAGACCTGTATCTCTCACCATGCACTAAACTAAAATTGAAATGATCAAAGATCTGAATATTAAAACAGAAACACTAAACTGGCTGGAAGAAAGGTTAAGCAGAACTCTTGAAGACACTGGCACAGGAGAAGATTTCATGAACAAAACCTCAGTTGCATGTGAAGTAGCACAAAGAATCAATAACGGGCATCTCATCTCTTAAAAAGCTTCTGCACAACAACAGAAACCACCAACAGTATGAAGAGAGAACCCACAATGTGGGAAAAAATTTTTACCAGCTGTTCCTCAGATAAAAGTCTACTATCTAAAATATATAAAGAAGTCAAAAAAATCAGACCTCCCACATTTAAAGAGCCAATACAAAAATGGGGATCTGAAATGAACAGACATTTCTCAAAGAAGTAGAGATAGCACATAAACATATGAAAAAATGTTCAACGTCACTGATCATTTGAGAGATGCAAATGAAAACAACACTGAGATTCCACTTCACTCCAGAAAGAATGGCTACTATCATGAAATCAACCAATAACAAATTCTGGTGGGGCTGTGGGCAAAAAGAAACCCTTCTCCACTGTTGGTGGGAGTGTAGACTGTTGCAACCACTGTGGAAATCAGTATGGAGATACCGCAAAGAACTAGGAGTAGAAGTCTCATTTGACCCAGCTATTCCCCTGCTGGGTATCCCAAAAGAATGAAATGAATCATACCACAGCTATATATGCTTACCCATGTTCATAGCAGCACAGTTTATAATAGCTAAAACTTGGAAACAGCTCAATTGCTCATCACCTAGAGACTGGATAAAGAAAATGTGGTTTGTTTTATAAAATGGAGTACTACTCAGCCATAAAGAATGAGAAACTAGAGACATTTATAGCTAAATGGATGCACATTGAGGCAATACTCTTAAGTGAAGTAAATAGGACACGCATATTTAAATACCAAATAGTTTATCTGGTATGAGAAACTGAAAGTGTGAATAAGGATCAAAATGTATAACAGATAATGTGAAACAGAAAGAAAAGGTGCAAAGGGGTAGGAGAAATGGGAGGGGTGGGAGAAAGGAAAGAAGGGAAAGGAATAAACATGAGAAAAGGAAAAAATGGAAATCAAGTCTTTGTAAATAGGGAGGGGTGGAGGGGTTGAACAGAGGGGAGAGGAATGGGGAAGAAAATAAGAACCAAGATATATTTTGTAAAGGTTCAAATTCCCAATAATGAATGTCAACATATTGTATACCTAAAATGTACCAATAAAATTAATGAATAAATAAATAAATAAATAAATAAATAAATAAATAGAGCCAGGGACAAGGGCTCAGTGGTATCCACCTTTCTGGAGCCCCCTACTCTTCAGGGTAGCTATCTGTCTTCTCCCTACCCCTTTGTCAAATAAATTGTCTCCTTTTATTTACAAAAAAAAACGATAGGTGTGTACCTCTTGTCCAAAAGCACCCTCTTGGGTATTTACAAATACTTATAATTTATATTACTATTGAATTTTTAATGTTAATAATATTAATTTATATTTAATTATAATTAGTACTATTATTTTTCAATCCAATATGTCCTTCATGTGTTGTAATGGACATACTACATATGTCCATCTGGCTGATTATATTAACTGGGGCTTATTTTTGAGGTATGGCTTATATTATGAGCATCCTGAAAAAGCACGCTAGAGCTTATTTTCCAGCTTGGCCTTATTTGGGTGAAATGTGGCAAAGAAATAGAGTCCATGAAAAGGTGCCTAATAGAAATTCAGGAGATTAAAAATTCTATTGAAATTATGGACAGCAGAAGCAACCAATGTGAAGATAGAGTGTCAGAATTAGAAGATGAGGTGCATATCAGTGATCAATTATTGAAAGATACCTTATAAACAATAAGAGAATGAAAAATGGATCCAACAGCTGCTACATGATGCAAAGAGGACTAACCTAGAATTAGTTGGGATTAGTAAAAGATAAGATGACAACACAAATGGTGTAAAACTCCTGTTTACAGAAATAATAGCAGAAAAGTTTCCAAATACAGAGCAAGAATAAAACATATAGATAAGTAAGGCATATGGAACCACAAATAGCCACAATTAGAAAAGAGCCTCTCCACATCAAATCATAGTAGAACACACACACACAAATCATAGTCGAACACAAGAACAGAATTTTAAAAGCTGTTAGGATCAACAAATCACTTATAAAGGAAAACCCATTAGAATTACAGCAGACTTCTCAACACAAACTTTAAAGGCCGGAAGAGCTTGGAGTGAAGTGTTTTTAAACCCTAATAGAAAATGACTTCCAACCCAGACTGATAAATCCTACAAAACTATCTTTCAAAGTTGATGGAGAAATAAGATACTTCTATGACAAAGAGCACCTAAAAAAATTCTTGACCACCAAAAAATTCTCAAGGTACTCAAGAAAAAGACAATGAAGAAAACATTGCCAAAATTCTAGTAGAATAATTACACAAGCCAGAGTGAGTAGTTAAATAGAAGGAAAAAAAAGGAATCAACAATAGGAAAATAATTCAATGACAAGATTAACTCTGTAACTTTCAACAATAACTCTAAATATAAAATAGTCTCAATACTTCAGTCAAAAGAAATAGATTGGCAGAATGGATCAAGAAGCAAAATTCAACAGCATTCTGTACGCAAGAAACATATTTAACCCAAAAATAAATGCATAGACTAAAAATCAAAGGATTGAGGACAATAGTTCATGCAATGGTAACCCAAAACAAGCATGAGTAGCTATTCTATTTTCAGACAAAGTGGACTTAAAGCCAAAAATTATCAGAAGAGGCAAAAATGTCACTACATATTTGGTCAAAAGAACAATTCTGGAGGAATAGTTAACAATTATAAACATATCTACACCAAGTACCAGCACACCTAACTTTATAAAACAAACATTATTGAACATAAAAGATCAGATAAACATCAGCACAATTATAGTAGGGAACCTAAATATGCCTTTATCTCAAATAGACAGATCAACTTGACAAAAAATATCAACAAAGAAATGTCAGAGTTGAACCAAACCTTTGAACAAATAGACTTAGTAGATATCCATAGAATGTTTCACCCGACATTACCAGAATACATATTTTCTAAGCAGCACATCGAACTTTCTCCAAAATAAAGCACATGCTAGCCCACAAAGCATATTTAAGTAAATACAAAAAAATCAAAATTGCTTCAAACATATTATCAGATCATAGTGCAATGAAAGTGAAATCAATTGCAAAGAAACCACAGAAATCATGCAAACACATGGAAATTAAACAATACCCTCTTGAATAACCAATAGGTCACATTAATTAGACAGTTAATGAATGAATTAGTGAATTAATCAGACAGTTTCTAAAATCAAATGATAATGCCAGAACAACATACCAGAATTTATGGTACATAAATAAAACAGTCTTAAGAGGCAAATTTACAGCTGTTAATGCCCACGTCAGAGAAGCAGAGTGAATTCAAATAAATAACCAAATCATGCACCTCAAGGTCCTAGGAAAACAACAATACAAGTTGCAAGCAAGTACAAGGAGGGAAATTACAAATATCAGAGAAGAAACTAATGAAATTGAGAATAAAAAAAGCAATACAAAGAATTAATGACGTTGAAGGGCTGGATCCTTGAAAGAATAAACAAAATAGAAAAAGCTTCAGCCAATCTTACTAAAAAAGTAAAGACCCAAATCAATGCAACTGAAATGTAAAAGGTAAAATCACAATGGATGCTGCCAAAAATCCAGATCATTAGCAACTCCTTTGAAATCCTGTACTCTAATAAATTGCAGAATTCAAAAGAAATGGATAGACTTCTAGATATATAAGAATTACCAAAACTGAACCAGAAATATATTTGAACCCTGACCAATCCTATAATGGGCAATGAAATTGAAGCAGTAATACAAAAAACTACTTACTAAGAAAACCTCAGGTCCCACTGGTTTCACTGCTGAATTCTACAGGAACTGCAGGGAAGACCTACTATCAGTACTCAAATTCTTTAATGAAATTGAAATGGAAGGAATACTCCCAAAGTCATCCCTACAGGCTAGCATTACTATGATTCCATGTTTATAGCAGCACCGTTCATAATAGCTGAATTTTGAGAGAAACCTGTATGTCTAGGAACAGATGAATGGATAAAGAAAATATGGTATTTACACACAGTAGGGTGCCACTTTTCCTTAAAGAAGAATACACTTGAGTCATTTGTAGAAAAATGGATGCACCTTGAGACCATAATGTTAAGTGAAATAAGTCAGACACTAAAATAAACTAAAATAATTGAGTGTTTCCTCATATGTGAGAAACACAAAATATGAATGAAGAGCAAAATAAAAATGATAGATAATAGGAAATAACAAGATCTTTTAAAAATGGAGGGAAAAGAGAGGTAGGGAAGGAAAAGATTATTTTTTTAAAAAAGGAAGACTGTTATGTACATGCACCAACTCTCCAAGAAGGATGTGATAAAAATTAAAATTGAGAAAAAAATAAACGTATAAATCCAGACAACTGCCTTTTTTTTTTCTTTTATTTCCCATCAAGATCTTTTCCTCTAGGAAAAAGGAAATTGAGCTACTGGTAATCAAAAAGAGAAATCAATAGATACTAGGACAGCCCTAAACTTCCACTTAAATATACAAGATTTCACTTGCATAAATTGACTTTAGAAAAAAACTACAAATGTGTTTTATTAGCATGTAGCTACTATCTGAACTCCTTTCTCTGAAAGGGTAATCAATGGATGCTACATCTGCCACCTGGTGGCCACTCCGATGCACACATCATACTAATGTGACCACACTTGGCCTGTGCCTTTCCACCTGTCATCCACCAATCCACTCATTCATCCATGGTCCCCTTGTTTGGGGCAGACATGTGGAGAAGCAGAACACATATAGCTCTTGTCCTTCCTTGAGGAGCTGACAATCTAATTGGGAAAAGCATGCTTTTGTTTGCCTGATTTCTGTTTGAAGAAAGTTTGGAAGTACTGAGGCTCTACGACCCATGTCCCTGTTTTCAACCTTTTCTTCCTTCAACTGGCTAAAGAAAAGAAATTTAACTCTTCACTCTCTTTTTTAAAAAGTCAATAAAACAAATTTTCCATCAATTATGCTGGCCATAACCATATTCTTATTTCTTTCCTTCTATTCATAGTCACTTTCTCCAAAGAGGAGTCTACGTTCTTTGTTCCCTTCTCTGGCCGCTAAATCAATTTTTCTTTATTTAATTTATTTTTTAAACCTTGGATATACAGATTTGATTGATGTATGGATGTTTCCAATGCACAATATGAAGGCCAAGATCCATTACCAGAAAGCAGCCGGGGGGGGGGGGTGTGCAGACTATGAGAGTTCAAAAATAGGCAGAAGAAAACATAGATAAGAAAATTAACACATTCACAGACCCACTGACTACCTTTGATTATGCTTCAAAGAATGGAGAAGTAGCTGGACATGGTGCACACACATCCCAGCACTTGGAGGCTGGGGCAAGAGCATTACCACAAGTTCGAGGCCAGCATGAGCTACATAGTGAGTTCAAATCCAGCCTGAAGTACATAGTGAGACCGTATCTCAAAAAAACGGAGGAGGGACTAAAAATTATTAAAATACGAAGTGGGCGCGGCCCCTGGACTTCCAAGCGGCACGCAATCCTCATGTGGCTCGCAGCCCTCTAGCTGGCACTCTCCTAGCTTCTGCCCCCCCCACCCCCACCCCCAGGTTTGCTCTGGCCGCTGCCATCAGCACTGGCACTTACCGTGTCGCAGCGCCTCAATTACCGCAGCCCGGCCCGTGTAGAGCCGGCAGACGCCTTCGTCAAGGAATAGGCATTCGAGCCGGCCACGAGTTTGTTGTAACGGCACAAGAGTATTTGTGCAAAACGAAATTCTTGATAAGTTTACTGAAGAAGTGGTGAAACAGACCCAGAAGATAAAAACTGGGTCCCCTGCTGGAAGGTACAAGAATGGGTCCGCTCATCAACTGGCCGCACCTGAAGCAAGTCCTCGGCTTTGTCAAGTTGGCAAAGGAGCAGTATAATGTGGTGGAGACCTGTACGTACCTGAGGATCCCAAGCTAAAAGATGGATACTACATAAGACCTGTATATTGACTAATTGCTGAAATGACATGACCTGTGTGAAAGAATCCATCTTTGGACTGGTTATGTCCGTTTTGCCATTTGACATAGAAGCCGAGGTTCTGGAACGAGCCAACGATACCACCTCTGGACTCGAAGCTGGTGTGTTTACCAGGGACAACCAGTGGGCTCACAGAGTGGTGGCCGAGCTTCAGGCGGGAACATGCTACATTAACAACTACAACGTCAGTCCAGCGGAGCTGCCCTTCAGGGGATACAAGAAGTCAGGATTCGCCAGAGAGAATGGCCATGTGACAATTGAGTATTTCTCACAACTGAAGACTATGTGTGTGGAGATAGGTGACGTGGAGTCTACTTTTTGAAACCAGGCTGTGGGATAAGGCGAGTTGGCTTCTTGACCAAGGCAGGATAACTGAGGACCACTTTCAATCTAGACTTTGGTCATACAGATTTAAAGAGTGGTTTGATGATGTTCTTCATCTTTCAGTCTAACTGAAAATATGTTTAAGTGCCTTTTAGACAGTAATCGAGACAGTTATGATTTTCCCAACAGTAAATTTCTGTGAAGTCTTTAAAAGTTAGCAACACACTTCCATAGAACAGGTAGAATTTAACAGGCAGAGCATAACCAGGGTTGCGCTTCTTCCACACAGCTGACCCAGTGTTAATTCTCTAACTAAGGAACTTGTTCCTTTGTAGATTCCTAGTAGAATCAGTAGAGATAATTACAACTCATTTACCTTTTTTTTCTTTTTTGGTCTCTTATTATTCCTTTGAGAAAGCTGATGACTGGAATACAGAAAGGATTAGATACTGACAGGGTCAAATTCTGCATGAATCTGAACTTGCTGTAGTAAGCACTTTGATTCCATTCTGTTGTGATAGAGGAAATGTATCGCTAGTTCTGGAACTATATAGCTTGCTGTCTTTCAGTGCCTGTTAAATGCACACATTGGAAGTGAAAATAGAAAAGTAAATTCTATAATGTTCACCTAGCTAATTATATGAATTTATTTGCTTTTATATTACAAAAGCTGTTTTGATTTTTTTGTCTCTTACGATTGACAAAATTGTTTAGTCATTTATGTTCTCAAGTCTGTTTGCCTCCCCTGCCTTGTTTTTTATGATTTCCACAGTTAGTAATCCATTGTGCTTCTTTATAATCAGAATCTTATATCAGAATCAGAATCTTTATAATCAGAATCTTATAATCTTTTGGGGGAATGGGCTAATTGAATGTTTGAAAAATAAGTTTAAAGTGTTTGTTACCTAAAGTTTTGTACATTTATAAACTCTATTTACATTATGTGAATGATAATATTCTTCAAAAAAAAGAAAAGTAAATGCACACATTATTTGTATGCTAATGTAGTATAGTGAAAATAAAATCACATTGTTAATCCTTAAAAAAAAGATACAAAGTGTACCATATTTCCTTCAAAATAAGACTGGATCTTGTATTAATTTTTGCACCAAAAGATGCAATAGGGCTTATTTCCAGGGGATGCATTATTTTTTTATATGCAACAACCTACATTTAACCATGTACAACAATCAACATTTATTCATTCATTCATATACAAAAATCTACATTTATTCAAATATTGTACAACCATGTCATCTTCTGGAACATCACCATAACTTTCCAAACCCCAAATTCCAGCCTGAATTTCTTGTGACTCCATTTGCTATAAAACTATTGATCTTACTCTCTCATGTCCAGCAGTAGAGCTCTCCTTAAATGAACACTTCTTGTCCATGTAGCCTGCTTGTAGTGCACTGGCAACACAGTTGTCAGTGATTTTATCCTATGAATTCTTCACCCAAGCCACAATTTCTTACAGGCTGGGCTTTACAAAGTCTGTCAAATTGAGTATTAATTGAAGACTTATGAAACAGGAGTGACAAAAGAAATGATGGCTATTAAGAATGATAAGAAAGCAATGAAAAATTGCAGGCATTCAAAAAACTGTTTCTGTACTTCACACACTGCATTAAGTACACCCATTACAACACACAATGTACTGAAGTATAAAGATTTATATTAAACACAACACATTCATTCATTATCAAGTGTACATATTATTTGTGCACTGTGTCTGTACTCTGATTGGTTATTCAATAATGTCTCAAGTTCATCTGCTTTTGTAGGCATTTACCTCTATCCAAAGGTACCCACTTGGGTACTTACAAATACATAAAACCTTGGATTGTGAATAACTTGTTCTGTGAGTGTTCTGCAGGATGAGCAAACATTTCTAATACATTTTTATGTGATAAACAAGCGAAGTCTTGCAATATGACTCTGACCATCACATGATCAAACTGAGCTAAAGGCTCTTTGTCCTTTCCCTATCCCCCTGACTTCTCAGGAATTGTGGATGATCATCTCCGAACAGCAAGAGAGCAAGAAGTTATAGAGGAGGTCTCATGTACAGAGGAAGAGGAGAAAAAAGTAGAGGAATCCCTCATTACAGAGATGTGTAAAATGTGGAAAACAGTGAAAAATTTTGTAGAAAAGCACTACCCGAATAAGGCTGTAGCAGTGTAAGCAATGAATTAATCTGTTTAACCACAATGAAATGTCACATTTACACAAAATCCTCAAAAGGAGGCAAAAGCAAATGTCTTTGGATAGGTTGCTTGTTAAAGAAAAGAAAAAGATTCCCTTGAGCCAATAGATAGAAGTGATTCTGCTAGTGATAGTGAAAGTTGTCCTGCTCAGTACCTCTCTCTTGTCTCCCTCACACCAGCCATGAAGATTTTCAAAGGTAAGTGCAAGTTAATGTGCTTATTTTTCTTTATGTTTTGTATTTTTGCATTGTATTATTATTGTATATTGTGTTACAATTATAATCATTCTTATATGAATATTTTGGGGTTGTGGAATAAATCATCTGAGTTTCCATTATTTCTTATGGGGAAACTTGCTCTGATATACAAGTGCTTTAGATTACAAGCATGTTTCTAGAACAAATTATACTCACAAACCAAGATTTTACTGTACTTAATTCTAATTTATATTATCATTTAGGTATTAATGTCAATAATAT
>NW_004624732.1:27198881-27217690 GCF_000247695.1 Heterocephalus glaber
CAAAAATGACGCAGTTAAGAATGGTGGGCCACACAAAAGCGAAGAAAACCTGCAGGCACCAAAACTCAGAAAGCACTTCTTTATTTCACGTGAGTGCATTAAGTACATGCACTATGACACACAATGTATTGAGTTACGAAGATTCACATTAGACACGACCATGTCCACTGGTTATCGAGAGCCCACGTTATTTGTGTGCTGTGTCTCTGGTTGGTCCCCCAGCAGTAAGTCTCGAGTTCATCTGTTCACAAAGGCGTTTACCTGTCGCCCAAAGACGGCTGCTTGGGTATTTACAAATACTTAGTTGTAATTTATATTATCATTACTTTAGGTATTAATGTCAATAATATTATTTATTTATATTTAATTATATATTAATATTATTATTTTATAATTCAATATGTCTATCATATTTTGCCACAATGTACTAAATGCATCCGTCTGGCTGACTAGCTTAACTGGAGCTTATTTTGGGAATAGGGCTTACATTATGAGGATACTGAAGAAATCATGCTAGGGCATAATTTCCAGTTAGGTCTTCTTTTCAATGAAATATGGTATGTGTACCATATGTTCACAAATATAGTATGTATACCAATATGGTACAATGTACCATTATATTAACCAAGAGGAAAATAATCTTTATTTTAATAAATTTTATTGCCCAACAATTAATATTTAAACAAAATGAGAATACAATCCACCATGTATTAATCATTCATACTTCTCAAATATTGGTATTATGCCGTATTTCTGTTGGATATTCTTTCCTCAAGAAATACCATGGTACCTCGGTTCATGAACTTAAGTCATTTCACAGTTCTGGGGAAGAAGGCCTCATTCATGTTGGTGCAGGGAAGACAGCCAAGGTCATGTTTGTCATCAGGTGCAGAGTTGGTGAATGGAAGTAAAATTCTGCTGAGTGCTTCTGTTTGTGAACCAAATTATTTTCAAACAGAAGCATTTGTAAACCGAGGTATTACTGAATAACTTTACAGGTAGTGACATTCTCTGTCTCTTCTTCTCCTTCCCCAGAGAAAACCACAGTCATGAGAATAATTCCCCCACACATTTTCATACTTTTACCAGTCACTTATATATTCATAAGCCTTGAATATTATATTCAATATTTGTAAACTTAGCAAATAATTATGAATGTTGCTTTTTCTAAAATCAACTTTATATTTATGCTTTTATATTTATCCTTCTAGCTCATTTTTACCAATGCATGTTATTCCAGTGTATGAAGATATCACAAATAATATGTCCATTCTTCTTTTGATGACTATCTAGATCATATTCAGTACTTTTTATTCCAAGCAATGTTTGCCATGAACATTCTCATGGACAGGACATCTCATGCACAAATGCAATTCTGAGTGAGAGACCCTCTTCTTACCCTAGGAGTCCTCTCCACAGAAGACCTTCAGTGGCCATCACATTCTTCACTGGTTACAAGAAATGCATCTGGTTCAAGCACTGAATTCTGTGTCTACATGACCTGGAAATGGAAGTGAATAACCTTCCAGGTTGATTCCACCTGCAATGAGTACATAGAATGAAGTACATTTAACAGCAAGACAGTTTTTTCTCTCTACCAAAGACATTCAGATTTCTTTTACTGTTAATTTTATTGCTATTAAGTAATGATACAATGGTTCAAATAAAGGCATGTTAGGATTATAATTTTTAGGGTGATGTTTTATAATTTTACTTTTGAACCACAGATTAATGACTTTCACAGCATTCTGTTTGTAGGTAAAGTGAAGTATTTTTGTTATTCACCAGTCCAATAAGAATCTAGAAATTTGTCATTGCCAACAAATTTTAAAGTTCTTATGATGGTATTCTATAAATCCATAATATGGTAGTATTGTGGAACATACCTTTGCTCTTGATCCCACTTTTCTGACATATTATCTCTAAAATCCCAGGAATCTTTGTGAATGATAAGAGAACGGTGTTCTAATGAGATGACTGGGGGCAGCCCTAGATAGCTTCAGGATGGACTGGTCACCTAGCAGACCAAGGCATGATTAGAGATCTGGGACTTTTAGCCTCAGTCAATTTCTGGGAAGGAGAAAGAGCCTGAAGGTTGAGTTGATCATGGATGACCAATTATGTAATTGATCATGCCTTCATAATGAAACCTCCATAAAAACCCAAAAGAAAAAGACTCAGGGACTTCCAGATAGATAATAGTACGCTCAAAGAGGGCATGGAATCCTTGCGCCCCATTCCACATATCCTTCCCTATCCATCTGTTATGGTTTGGGTCTAGGTGTCCCCTCAAAGCCTCATGCGGTCATAGGTGGCTAAAACTAGAGTTTGTCATCCTAGGATTAAGGGTGTGTGATTACTAAACCACTACACGTGAGTGCTTGGTTTGGCATCATCCTAATCTGGGTAGTCTTTGCTACCTTGTAGGCTCCATGAACTCTTTCTCCTCTATGATGTACCTCTGCCTTGTGCCACTCTGCCTTGGAGCCAGCCAGTTATGGACTGAAACTTCTACAAAATGTGAGCTAAATAAACCCTTTCCCTTTTAACTTTGGGTGTTGGGTATTTTGTCTCAGCAATAAGAGAAAACTAACAGACCATCTCTTCATCTGGTGTTCACTGACATCCTTTCTATTATCTTTTATAATAAGGCAGTAAATATAAATAAGTGTTTTCCTAAATTCTTGAGCCACTCTAGCAAATTGATTGATTCCAAGTAGAGTATCATGGAGACTCTGATTTCTAGCTGGGCAGTCAGAGACACGGGTTATAATCGGTGCTTGTGATTGGCCTCTAAAATAGAGGGCATTCTTGTGGCACTTAACCTTTATCCTGTGGGATCAGATTCTATCTCTAGCTAGACAGTGGCAGAACTGAATTTTATAAGAGAACCCTCAGTTGGTGTCTGCTGCAGGACTGTTTGGTTGGTGTGTGGAGAAATAACCCCATACATCTGGTATCAGAAGTGTTGACAATGTGAATAGTTAAACACAGGGTTTTTTTCTTGTTGTCTCCACAAAAATATATGTGTGATTTAATAATAAATTGATTTCATCTTATTTGATTTTGAGATAGTGAAAATAAAATGTGTTCATGTGTTTTATTGCTATTAAGAAATCTCTCATATCAATCCAGAAATATCACTTTTTGTCTCTCTTCCAAGGTAACTTTAAATTTCTCACATTTAGTTTTACATGGAAGCTCAATAACAAACACTATTTTAAGGATAAAATATTGTATAAGTATAGTCTATTTAGAAGTGAATTTTGTGAGTCAATTGTTTCCTTCAATTTCGAGACTGTGTAAGGGCAGTTCTTTAATTGCTGTTGCTAACCCTGACCCCATAACATGAGCAGCAGTAGAATAATTTTATGTGAGCAATCTTTCCACTGCGGACATTGGAAACTCAAATTCCACTTCTATAGACCAAAGAGTAAATCATATTACTGGTAAGACTAGTGTATTTACAAAATAAAATTTGACTTAAATAAACCACATTGACCCAAAAAAGTCCCTTTACTCTCATTGCACTTAGGTAGAATCCAAACCCTTTTTGGCAATCCCCGGGTCCTATGTGCGCCAGGCACTAAATATCTCCTGCTTACACGCTCTTCCTGCTCTCTCCACTTACAAGCCTCAGCCGAAGGTGCATCTTCCATTCTGTGTCTAACTCTCACTCATCCTTGAGTCTTAAATGTTAAGTCCCTGGAGAAACTTTCATTGGTCATTCTTCCTATTTCTCTTTTTCACCAACCTATCATTCCGACCCTTCAACTTATCATTAATGGCCCTTATTTCAATATGTAAATATCTCATTTTTATATGAGCACTTATTGACTATTTTTTCACTTTCTATGTTCAGTGTTCTTCAGGCTGAGGTTTGGGTGCTTATGGCATTTGGGGGGATAATTCTTCCTTGTGTAGTGTATGAGTTAGGTTATGCTATAATGACAATGCTTAGCAAACAACCTCCAAATCTCAGTGTTCACAACAAACACTGATATCCCACTCACAGGGCTGAGCCTGGTTCTCAGGTCTGCTTCATTCTATCCTGTCTGTTGCTCATTCAGGAGCCCAATGACAAAGATCAATGGCTGCCTGGGTATGTTCTTGTGTTAGATGGCATGAGCATATGAGAGTGAGGAACACAGAATAGCTCTTAATATTTCAACCAGAACTGGCATAGTTACATCTAATTCATATTCCTCTTGACAAAGAAATTCCTATGACCCAAAGTCAATGCAGAAAGTTTGACCCCCTGTAATAGCTTGGTGCTAAATGATAGCAATACCTCTGCTATGGTGTGAAAGTTTGTGTCTTCCTAAAATTCATATGTTGAAATCCTAGCCACCAAGGTTATGGTATTAGGAGGTAGGAACTTTGGGAGGTGATTACGGTTCTGCCTTCATGAATGGGACTAGTGACCTTGTAAAAGAAGCTCCAGAGAGGTCCCTCACCTCTCCTGCTATATGATATTCTAGAGAGAAGCAGACCACCTTTCAAGAAAAGACCCTTATCAGCCACTAAATCTGCCAATGTCTTGATCTTAGACTTTGTATCCAGAACTGTGAAAAATAAATTTCCATAGTTTATAATCCATCCAATTTATGGCATTATGTTATAGCAGCTGCAACAGACTAAGATAGTACCTCTACCCCATCCATTGTGAAAACTCTGAATGCTACTTGGGTACTGAAGCACTTCACTTGCCCACACTGGGAACTCTTCTCATGGTCTGGCAAGTAGTAGGCACGGAAGGGATATTTGGTAAAAAGTAATCTTTGACAAATTGCTTTCCAGAACTGTTGTGAAAACAATTAATGATGTGTTGTCATTAATTTAATGTTCTTAAAACATTATTTCTCCCATGCAAAAAAGATATCTCATTTTAATTATTTAAGATAAGGTAGAGAATTTTTCCCATATGTTTAGTGACCATTTCCTTCAGGAATTGTCTATTCATTATGTGCTCATTTTCCTATTACAATTTCCTTCCTTATTTGTAAGAATTCTTGTCACAAGTAAAATGAACTTTTTTTTAAGTTTGCCTTTCAAATGTTTTAATGATGTTTTGACAGACAGACATTTTTATCATTCATAGAGCCTCGTCTCTCACCCTTCGCTTTTGTGGCCTGCTGCAGTGCACATTTCCACTGCCAATATATTCCACTAAATGAGCACACCATAATATATTTAATCTGTCCCTTAATATGACTTATTTATATGGTTTCCAGCTTTTTCTCTTGTAGTAACATTGTGATGTTACTTCTATACCTGAGCCCTAACAGTGGAGCCATCACATCTGTATTAATGGGCTTTCTCATTACCAGGACAAAATACCTGACATCTAAGACCTAAAGAAGGAGAGATTTAATTTGACTCCTAGTCTGTGGCTGGATGGCTTCAAGGCATAAACATTGTGGCGGAAGAGTGTGGTGGAGCACAGTCAGTTCACTTCATTGGGGTCGATAAACAGAGAGCAGGGGAGGACCATTGAAGAGGAAGGGCCAGAGAACAGATATGATACCAAAGGTCATCCCTCCATGCCCAACCCAGACACACCAGAGTGTGCTTTACTAATCTGCTAGGTGTCCTGTAATCCAGTCAAGTTGATGTTTGAGACTAATTCTCACAATATCTGGGAATATGTTCAGAGTTCTTGTATGTTTGCCAAATTGTTATTGGAATCCTACTCCATAGACCCACAACTCAGATCCCAGTCCCCAGGATTTGAATCACAGGCCCTGTGCCTCAGGACTCATGTCCTATCCTGGCCACTTTCTTTAACAGACTCTGACTTCAAACAGTCCTTATCCCATTACACTGTTTTCCCTTCCTTAGTAACAGTTATTTCTACTGGCTATTATCTTATTAATTTACATGTTTAATTTCTTTCAGTAATTATCTTGTCTAGTTTGTTGGCTGTTAATCTTTCCACACAAAGAACTGTTTCTGGCACAAACTCTTATCAAATTGGCTGTTCAATGGAATCACCAGTGAAGGCTTTAAAATCCACTTGTCCTGATCCCATATGAAATGTTCTATTATTAAATCACTTTAGCAAGAATATGTTAAGTATCATAGTCTCTGGGTGACAAAGAATGTAGCAGATACTCTCAAGTATGTTTATTCACTGCTGTGTAGTTGGGTTCTTATCAAATCCTTTTGATGTTGTGAATAGAGTGTGGTTATGAAAACTATGAACATTACTGGAATCTGTAAAATTATCACTCTTTGACTAAAAAAAATCAGACCCTCCAAATTTGAAGATCCAATCCAAAAGTGGGCATCTGAAATGAATAGACACTTCTTAGATGAAGAAGTAGAAACAGCAAGTAAATATATGAAAAAATATCCAACATCACTGGTAATTTGAGAAATGCAAATTAAAATAACACGGAGATTTCATTTCACTCCAGAAACAATGGCTGTTATCAAGAAATCAACCCATAACTAATGCTGGTGGGGCTTTGGGGAAAAAGGAACCCTTCTCCACTGTTGGTGGGTGTGTAGAGTGGTGCAAACACTGTGGAAGTCAGTGTAGAGATTTTTTTGAACTAAAATGGGAAGTTCCATTTGATTCAGCTATTCCTTCTTGACATCTTTCCAAAAGAATTAAAAGCATCATACCATAGTGATATATGTACACCTATGTTAATAGTGGCACAATTTGTAATAGCTAAATCTTGGAAACAGCCCAAATGCCCATCAACCGATGAATGGATAAAGAAGATGTGGTTTTTTAATACAATGGCGTACTACTCTACCATGAAGAAGGATGAGCTTGAGACATTTATAGCTAAATGGATGCACCTTGAGACCAAGTGAAATCAATTGAACACACATTTAAAATACCATATTATTTCTCTGGTGTGAGAAACTGAAGTGTAAATAAGAACTAAAATGTACAATAGACATTAGGAAATGGGAAGAAAATGTTCCAATGAGAACAATGGAGGGGGGAAGGTAAAAAGAAGGGACAAGAAAACAAAAGAGAAAAAAATCAAAGGAAAATATGGAAACAAAGCTTCTGTACAAAACGGAGGGGGAACAGGAAAAAAAGGAAGCAGCAAGATATATCATGTACTGGTATAAATTCCTTATGATGAATGTTATCATTATGTATATCTAAAATGTACCAATAAATGTTTTGCTAAAAAATTATCATTCTTTGGAAAATATAGAGAAAACTCATTGAGGAATTTGTGTGTGTGTGTGCATCTCTGTGTGTATATGCTGGGCTGCTTTATTTTCAGTCCACAAGAGTTGAGAGGTTTAAGTCAACTTGCACTACGTGTGCCTCCATCATTTTACTATAGAAATGTTACATGCTAAATATAGGATAATTCATGGTAAAATTTTACCAGTTGAAAATAGATCCATATACAATTAAAAATGTTCAAGAACTCATTTAACCTAAGGGCTCTTAGTTTGTTTATGGATTTTGAATTTTCTGTGCCACTGTGACCTATAAAGAAAAATAGTGCAAAATGTAGTTTTTGTTCACTACCATGTTCTATATAAAATGGTTTAGTCTAAGGAGAAAAAAAATCTAGTATTTATGGCTCTCCCCAGACCAATTAAATCAGATACTGAAAATAGAATCTGGTGATTTTAATGTGCTGACAAGTTTGAGTGTCACTGACATAGAAGGATCCCAGAAATATTAATGGATGGAGAGATGACTGAAAGTATATTGCGAACCAGAAATCTAGTCTGTGGTCCCAGCATTGCCGCTCACATGCTGTGCGACTTAGGTGTGTCACTCGACTTTTCTCAACATCTATTTAAGGGTCATGCCTTTTTAGGTTCCTTTCTGCTGTCAAGCTTCACAATTTCCCTTCTTGGTCACAGGCAGAGCCCAGAGTAGTAGTACATAAAAACAGAATGATTGAGGCTTTATAGAAACCTTCATTCAGGGTACGGTGATCCAACAGGAAGCTCTTTACTGTGGCATCCATTTACACTGGACTCAGAAAGTACTTGTGAGGCACCAGAGAATCTGGCAATTGGAAGAACATCACACAGCTCTGCCCTGAATATGCACAGAGGTACAGATAGACCCACTGCTAATTTCCAAGTAGCCCATAAGGGACACAGAATGCATATAGGAAATCTTGGATCTACAGAAGAAGGAAAATGATGTATTTGAGATATTCCTCACAAACCTATGTCATTGTTCCAGGTCTTTCCCCAAGGCTATGCAAAGGTTCAACTGCTCTGCTCCCTTGGCTGTTTTGCTAATTTTTTTTAAAGCATGCTGCTAACCCAAGTCTACTGCTGTCATCCCATACAGACAGTAAAAGAGGACAATTTCTTACCAGGAAAGTTAGCTGCTCATATTTATTTAAAACTTTGCAAAGGCATTTATAGCAAGGGACCTGTGCTGTAGTCTCCCTGAATCCTGTTATTCTCCAGGTCCTTTTTTCCTGGGGTACTTTATATCCAGCTACTTAGGCTTGCCTGCTGTGTATGATTTTGCTACCTGTCTGGAGGCATCAGTACCTATGTAGTAACTCTACAGTGGTCACAAATGATCATCACTCTCTATTTCCTCTCAAACTATACCACTTCAATGAAGGACTGTTTGAAGTTTACAAAAATAAGTTATTTGGGCCAGGGATGTAGCTCAGTGGTGTTGCGTCTGCCTTGCAAGCACAAGGTCCTGAGTTTAATCCCCAGTGCTGGAAAAAAAAAAAAGCTAACAAAAATAAGTTATTGGGAAAATTATGAGAATGAGCATCTTAGAAACTAAGTTTTATTTGCTTCACAATGGGTGAGCAGCAGAGGTCACACAACCCAGACAGTAGGGTTGTCATCTCAGCCCTTGATCTTGCGCATTCAGATCTCTAAAATTATTGGAGACTGGGGATGGCACATAGCTTTGGGTAACATTTGCTAGCTACATTTAAGAATGAAATGATGTACTTAGGGCCCTTCTAACTGCTTGTGTGCTTTTGTTGCAGGTAAGCTTCTGTTTTGTCAGGACAAACTCTAGGGAGTACAAAAAGTGCAATGAATTTTTAAAATGGCCAACAATTACTAAGTGCTTATTTTATTTTAAGAAGTTATGAATGGGGGGCGGGAATCGAGAGAAAGAAACTTTCTTTGATTTAAAGCAGTTCATTGTCTCAAACTGCTCCCCACTCTTGTAAGGATCTCTCTCTCTCTTTTTAAATTTTTATTTCTGTTAGTGCATTTTGGAGAGGGGTACAAGCGAACAACACATCTTAATTCTTTTTTTCATCCTCTTCCTTCCCTCTTCTCTCCCTCTATCTCTTGGTCTCCCTCTCTTTTGTAAAGCATCTCTTCTATAGTAAAAGATTTCACACTAAATTACTTCTGTCTTCATCTCTAAAAAATGGGGTAAAAAGAAAAGCTGGAGCAGCCATTTGGAGAAGGCATGGGGCTCGCGGCCACAGTAATAATCCTTTTATACAGCGCTATCCTCTGGGACAAACATGGGGCACATAGTATAATTGATGTGGAAGCTAGAAAGACATGGGAGGCGGCATTCGTAGGAATGTCCTTCCTTCAGGAAGACTGAGTCTTGGGATGGGGCGGAGCAGGGGACGCAGGGACTCTATCCCAAGGTAAGCGTCCTGGCAACAAGATATTATAGGTTCAAATTCTGGGGAGGGCAGAAGGCATGAGGATTATCTTCTTGGGGGCTACATCCTCTGATATATATCGAGAACTTGCCCAAGAGCGCGTAAATCAGGGCTGGAGGCCGGCCTGGAGCTAAACTCCCCAAGCTTCTATGTTCTGACCCGGGAACTCGAAGCTTCAAACGCAGCTCGCACGGAGAACAGGATTCACTCGGAGATCTGATGCCTGGTGCAGGCAGAGGAGAAAGCTGGAATGAAAAATATCACAAGATGAAAAAAGAAGACCTTTCACGAAACTACTCGGAGGAAAATTCAGAGCGAAGACGCAGCACCACAACCGCCTTCTGGGGCCGGAACAGGTACTACAGTACTCGGCATTCCGACTCTGCATTCCGGCCCCGCCCAACCGCTCCCGATGCTCTTGCGCAGGCGCAGTCGCGCCACGCTGCCTCCCCAGTGCGCATGCTCCGCCGAGCCGCGGTACCCCGAGCCGGCCCTGGCGGCGTCGGCAAAGGAAGTTTCCGCTTTGCCTTCCACCCGGGTAGCAGCGTAGCTGTAGGGACAGCTTTCTCCAGACGCTCGGTGGGCATCGCCGCCGCCCCACGTTAACTTAGGCTGATCATGGGGTGGCCCAAGGGGCAGGAGAACCAGGGTCTCCCTGAGGTAAGGATCTCTATCTCCCTGACACGTCGGGGTTCCCGAGGCGAGGCCGAACGGGGGAGGGGGCGGGCAGAGAGGGGCCCGGGGTGCCTTGGGGGTGACCCGTCCCTTTCCTCAGGTGTGTCCACTGCGGGGAGGCACCCGCCATGACCACGGCTGAGGGAGAGCGTGGGGTCCTGCGTAAGAGGGCCAGCGGGCGGCTGGGGGCAAAGTCCAGCGGCTCCCGGATCTCCTGGGCGGAGGGGCCCTTCCAGCCCGACCCTTGCTCCGGCGCAGCCCGACGTGCCGCCGCCTCTCCCGCCGTCCCGGGCGGTGACCCTCCCCCGGCGCTGAAGTGCTACCCCGTGAGCTGGGGCCGCTGCCCGCCTGAGTCACGAGAGGTTCGCGCCTGAACTGTCCCTGCTCAGGTCGTGCAGAGGGCGGTGACCTTGGACCGCGTACCCCCTCTCTCCGGGTCTGCGGGGTCCGGAGGCCAGCCCTACCCGCCCTGCTGTCTTGGAATGCCATCGTCCCTGCCTTCACCCCCATGGGTTGGGACAGCAGGAGGAAGTTTGGGAGGCGGGCGCGCACTGGGGTGGTGCGGAGTGAGGACGCGCACTCCGCTGGTACGGTGTAGTGGGAGACAAGCCTTGGGCGGAAATTTGCTGCTTTGCCGGACGACCATAAGTATCATCCCAAGGGAAAAGTGTTTGTTACTAAGTACTCGGTCCCAGGGACGGGATCATCAGTGGTTTCTAGATTTCCACGTTGTCTGGGAAATAAAGCGAAAGTGGATTCATTTTCTTTTGATTGCAAATATCGCTTAACTAGGTAGTTTGTGTCTGTCTTCTCTTCTAGTTTATTTACTTAAGAGCTAGTCTGGTTTATTAGATTCTGGAGAGAAATGGAATCCACCAGCGCTGCTTCTCTACCCCTTTCTGAAGTTCTGAAACAGACGTTTTGTCAGGGGCCCCTTCACACTGACCATTTTGCCTCTCTGTGCCCCTCCCGGATCTTCAACTCTTTCTCCCTACTGATTGAGAAATCGTTATGTTCTGTACCCAGGTTGGGGATATAGTGATGCAAGGACTGGCATAGCCAGTGTGTTCCTGGAAGGCAAATCCATTGTTTTGTAAACATGCACCACCACGTTGCTTTCATTTTATGGGAGATTGTGAAGAGTAAGATCTGTTCTGTGATATTTTAAATTTTCATTTTTGCTACTTTTTAATTCTAGGTTCATCGAGTTTTTACCTGGCCTTTGCTGTAGACTCTTATCTGATCTCTCAGGTCCTACCTTAAATCCTCCAGTGCACTATCCTACAGTGCTGCAAATGGGGTGGGAGGGTCTTTCTAAGTAAATAACCTGCTGCTGGGACCCTTCACTTACTGCTAGGAGTCTGAGTCTACTCTATTGTTTTTTGTTTTTTTGGTCGCCCCCCCCCCCAAGAGTTTAAGACAGTTCCTAGCAGTTTTGGAGGCAGTCAAGGTGAATATAATCAGATTATTACCAAAGATGAGTCTCTCATCCAGCCACCACTAGTCCAGCTAATTCATTAAATTCAACTCTTAAAACCCTTTTCTGAATGTTTGTGAAGGATAAAAAGACAGCTGGGCTTCACCTTGCCTTCCAGCTTGCATGAGCTATAAGGCAGGGCAATTGAAAATTTATTGGGCCTGGTTTAAGAGCTCACAGTCATTCATTTATATCAGAATTTTAGTTTTAACTGAGTGTATTAATCACCTTGGTAGCTTTTTATGGCTTCGAAAGAGGATATTCTTTTATTCCTGTATATTAGCCAGAGGTCCTTTACCATTTTGATTCAGAGTTAATCTGTAAAGGAAATTTGGAGTCAAATATTCCAGCTCCAGTGTCTTGCAAAAAATTCTTTCACAGGTTGTATTGCAGAAGTACAGTTCTCTATTCTGGGGCTGAGTGGATGAGAAGCAGTGGCCATGCATTGGCAGTGGAGTGGCCTGTGGGGCTCTTTAGAAATGAGTTGAGGCCAGAATAATCCTCCTGTGATGTGTCCTCCTCTTCATGTCCTAAGTGTCCTACATGTTTTCCTGGTAAATGATGATTGAAAAAGTGAAAGATTCTCAGTTTACTTCCCAGGAGTTTTAAGAAAATATTTATATCATCTAATTTTCATTTTCTTCTCCATCTTCATGAATTGTACCTGGCCTGTATCTTTTCTTTTTTGAGTCTGTTCACTTTTAGTTGTTTCTCAACCATCACAGATCTTTTCGAAAGAAATACAAGGTGTGAATAATTCATATTGATTTTTGTGTGTTCACTAATAACTAGTGAATGCAAATCTTTAGAACCTTTCAAAGGCTGTACCAGAGTCTTTTTGAGAGAGAGGGGATGAGTGAAATGTACAGTGGCTCAAGATTGTTGCCTCCCCAAGGTGATTAATATACCCAGTTAAAATTAAAATTGTGATTAAAAATGAATGACTGAGCTCTTAAACCAGGCCCAATAAATTTTCAATTGCCCTGCCTTATAGTTGCATTAGCATGGAACATGCTAATTGCACGTTTAACTTTGTGTTAATGTGTGTCCTCCCTTTCCTGACAGTTTGTACTTCAAAATGAATTTGATTTTCTTTTATCAGTGTCATGACTATGAAAAAAACTACAAATACATGACTAGATTACATGTACTTCATGTAATGCTTGTACATCATTCCCTACTTAGTAGGTGCATCTGTATTATTCAGTTTTCCTTTTGTTACACACAAAACCTGACACCCACAACTTAAAGTGTTTCAAGAGGTTAATTTTTCATGTTTTAAGGAGATTCAGTTCATGGTCATCTGGTTCCAAGACAGAAACATCAAGCTGGAAAAACATGGTAAAGCAAAACTGCTTAGTTCATGGCCTCTGGGGAGAAGAGTGGGAGAAAAGTGCCAGAAAGGGGCAGGAGACCAGAGGTAGACCCCAAAGCCACACCCCCATGATTCACCCAGACACCCAGCAATCTCCCAAAGCCAGTCAAGTTGAAACTCCACCTTAACCACCACAGTATTTTTTGAGCCAAATGTTTAGGTCCAGTGAAGTACACATATGTATAATACATAGATTCTCTAATGAGCAAGCAGATAGTTCAGTCAGTAAGACAGGCATGTATATAATACCTGACATATTACTCAGAAGAGGTTGATAATTCATTATATGAATGACATGGACAGTACATAAAATAGAAATGCAGAAATGAACATTTCAGCTGGATTAGTAAGGAGTGGCATCTAATAGGAGTTAGAATTTGCCAGTGATCTCTAGATAGAAAATATCAAGGGAAGGGGAATGGTGTGAAGGGAAGAATGAGCAGTGCTTGATTAGATAGAACCATATTCAGATTGTTTGGTGGGCAAAATAAAGGATGAAGCTGAAAAGATAGGTTGCAGCCAAATATCTGACTGCCAAACCAAGCAATTTGGAGTTTATTTTATAGACAGTATATGATGCATTGTGGTGAGGGCTGGGGTATGGATTAAAGAGGGACAATGTGAAAGCTTTAGGAAAGAGACAAAAAAGATTGAGAGTCAGTTGTAATAGTCACTATGTAAAGTATTAATATAAAGGGAGGATATATGTGAGATGCACAGCAAAGGAAGATTTAGCAGGTATTGTGTGAGGGAATAGTCAGAGATGAGCATGAAAATTTGAACCAGCACACTTTGGTGTTTTACATAGAAAAGTGATTTTTAAAAGTTTTTACAATAATGGGAGACAGGAAAGGCAGTTCATGAAATTAATGATAGTTGCAAAAAACCAGAATATTTAGATGGATTTAAGTAGTAGATAAACAGTTGAGGTGAGAAAGATATAAATTAAGAATTTCAAATCAAATCCAAATCTATATATATTAGATGAATTCATTATTTTTAGGGCAGTCCTATTATGTGGCAGTAATTACTCCCTAATATGTCTTCATTAAAAGCCTTCCTTATATTTGCTTTAGAGATCCAAAAGGGAAATGCAGAGAGAGATACATATTTGAATTTCCTCCTTTGCTCTTCTCTTGTCAGTAAATTCCAAGACCTGGATGAGTATAGTTTAAAACCCAAATACCTTGTTCCTGTCTGTAAAGAGCTTATAATGTAGTTGAGAAGCCAGTCGAGTAGACCATGTATTAGAGAAAGGGAGATAATGTGCTCTAAATCTTCCTTTTCACTGTATTCCTTTAACATGTGATGAACTTCTTTCTCCCAGCTATGATATTTAACAGCTCATTGAAGACTGGGGACCTCATTTTGAATTCTGGCAACAATGTCCACATGATTCTGTAGATGCTTGTTGACTTTCACAGAAAATCTGGGGCAGTGAATGAGCTGTTATCGCCTGCTCTTGGCAATGAGATTGTGGCTTCTTAAGTATATACTTGATTTTCCTTTATTCAAGATAGCTTTCACCAGCCACACTTGTGACTTTTGTTCTAGGTAGAAACAAGAGAAGATGAAGAACAAAATGTCAAGTTGACTGAAATTCTGGAACTCTTGGTTGCAGCTGGATATTTCAGGGCAAGAATTAAAGGCTTGTCACCTTTTGACAAGGTAAGTGCAAAGTTTGCCACTAGACTGTTTCTCATGAGGATGTCACAGTTAACCATGGCAGAGAAAGGAGGAAGAGATTGTTTTTCTTCCTAATGCAGAGTCGTTATAGAAGTATTCTTATTTCTTATTTAGAGAAATTAAGGATCAACCAGTAGATACAATTAAATTACTGTGCATCGAGTTTTTTAAAATGCAACAAGCAAAAGAAAGTTTCTTCATTCAAGGAAGTTACAGGTTGGGTAGGGTTATAAAAGTCATGTTAGAAAATAATTTAAGTTAATTGCTACTCCAAGTCACCATGCTCACAGACAGGTGATGTGTATTTTATTAATGGCAAATGCTCTGAGTTGGGAGGAGGGTGAAGTCAGTGTGGGATGGAGTATTTTAATTTAGCAGAACTATGAAGGATTATTATGTGTGTGATATAATAATAGATGTTAAGGGCACAGAGATGAAACAATATTACTGAATGGAAAGAGCACTACTTTTGTAGAGTAGAGAAGAGACACAAGTAAACTAACATGCATAGAATGAATGGCATGATATAATAAGTGGCACAGTGCACTGTGCACAGAATGTATCTAGGACCTATAGAGCAGGTGGGGAAATTTTTAGGAATCTAATGCTGAGTAATTCAGGAGCAAGAGCAGGTCGTAGTCTTGGCTGCGCATAATAACGTAATCACCTGGGTTATTTTGTAATATGTGTCCAGTCCTAACCCGTTGAACTTCTAGTTAGATTTAGGCTGAGGCCTTGGAATCTGTATTATATTGGACATAGCCGAAGATAAACTTCACTGTTTATTCCTAGTATCAAGCTGTGTTTGAAAAGCATTTTGTTTCAGAGTGGGTTTTTAGCCTTAGACTTATTTGCATCTCAGAGAAATCCTGTAAACAAAGAAGAGCAGGAATTCTCACTTTTATTAGGTAGATGAGAATAATATTTGTGGAAATTAATTAATGAGGCAAAAAATGTCAACCTTGCAGCACTTAATATCTGGTCTATAAAACAATTCCTGTGGAGTCTAGCACTTGTCTGACACTGGGTTAAGAAAATCTCTCAGCTGAGATTTAATGTCTGTCCCCTTTACTGTAAAGAGGATCTGTAGATAATACATCCATTTAATAGCAAAAGTCAGCTTTTCGGTCACATTAGTATTTCAGGTGCTCAGCAGCCACTGAGTATTGTGACTGGTATTGGACAACGCAGGTATAGAACATTTCCATCATTGCAGAAAGTTTTATTTGACTGCTATTTTAGATTAATTGAGTGTAAGGAGGACATGTCTCTCTCTGAAGACATAATTTTGTATGTTTACTGAAAACTCTTTATGCATTTTATCTACCTTTTACTTCTACTTTCCTTGAACTAAAAAGAGAAAGCAAATATTTTCTTTGTTTCTTACAGGTAGTAGGAGGAATGACTTGGTGTATCACCACTTGTACCTTTGATATAGATGTTGATTTGCTCTTTCAGGAAAACTCTACAATAGGTCAAAAAATGTAAGTCATTTGGGTTTGTAGTAGAAGAGCCTAAAGTGAATTAGAAGGGGACTTTTGTGGGGCTGGGTAATTATGGGTTTATATGCTCATTCTTTTTCATTTCTCATGTTACACTGCATGTATTTATTCTTAATATAAACTCTTAAATGCTTACATGTGGATTGTTTCTAACATTTTTAGCCTTAAGTTGGTTACTCTTCACCATATAGCACATCTTACTATATTTTGTTATGTTTTTGGTTTTTTCATTGATGTTACTGTTTATTTGCTTAGTAATCAAACTAATAGTACTAAGCGAAGGAAAATACAACTAAGTCAGAAAATCCTATAGAAGACATTCATAAGTGTGTTCCAAAACTATGCATAATTTTTCAAAACAAATGGTCCACGCCATAAGCATCTTTGTAAGAATGTAATTAAGAGAAGAGCAGGCAAGTAAATCTCACTTTGTAGTTTCTTGGTGAACTGACCCTTTTCCATTTTGTTAAGGTCCTCTTTATCTCTCATAATGTTTCCTGTCCGGAAGTCCACTTGTCTGATATTAACAGTTACTCCAGCTTTCTTAAATTTTTCTTCATTTTGAAGGTTGGTTTCTTTAGTCATCATCTAGTGAACCCTTCCCTTTTTATGCAGTCTGATAATCTCTTTTAGTTGGTATGTTTAGACAATATTTAATGTACTTGTGATATGGTTTAGTTTAAAAATCTGTCTTCCTGCTAGTTTTGTATTTGTTCCATTTTTTTCTTTGTTCCTTTATTTTTTTCTTCTACCTTTTTTTGCATTGATTAGGTATATTTCTGTAGCTCCATTCTATCTTTTCTCTTGGATCTTAATTATCCTTCTTTTTAAAAACTTAGCTGCTGCCTAATATTAAGGTATTTATTACATGCAGTTTTTATTTATCAGCCTATCTTTCAGTAATACACTACTTCACATGTAGTGTAAGATCTGTATAACGCTATACTGCCAATTCCTCCTTTTTCTCTTATGTACTGTATGTTTATTTTTTAAATGTGTTATAAACTTTTCAGTATAATTCTCCTATTTTTGTTTTAGGTCATGGATCAGCAAACTTTTTCTGTAGGTCCAGATAGTAAATATTTTAGGCTTGTCTTTGGTCTCTGTCACAGCCACTCTCTGCTGTTGTAGTGCAAAAGTAGCCATAGATAAATACACAAATGAGCATGGCTATGGGAAACTAACTTTTGAGTGTCTCCTAGATGCCAGAAGCTATGCTAAATGCTTCACATATTTTATTTTAATTTTCATTGCAACAGATATTATCCCAGTTTTATAGGTAGAACTGAATCTGAAAAAAGCCAAGGTCACACAGCTAGTGTATAAGTCATTTAATGTTCAGGCTATTGCTGATTGTGTTTCTTGATCACAATTTCCAGTGACTGTAATTCATCTTTTTCCAAGACACTAAATTGGGTGGAAATCTGTTAAGAGGAGGAAAGGAGAATCTTTCCCTCACTGTTGCCTTTGTTGTGTTAGGCAAAGCCTTGTTTTGTCTGTCTTTGAGAAAAGATAACATGGGCTCCTTGTGAGGGATTTCACCTGAGGGTACTTTGTGCAGTCTTTCATGGTTCAACAGGGGCTTGACCATTATATTAAATCATTCAGTATACCCAGTTCTGCTCCCACACCTGTCAGTAGGCAGCCCTGACCTTGGTTAGGCCATTCCTACTCTGGGCCTCAGATCTGTTATCTGTAAGTGAGATTTGTGAGCTCAGATGCATATGACTCTATCATTTATTTAATTTTCTGAAACATTACCCTTTCTCAAGAAAAAACACTTCCAAAAGGATTAAAAGTGGGTTATAAATATAAACATGAAGCAATAATAGTGGAAAAGCAGAGTAAAGGGAAAGGAAAAAAATTGAGGACATGAGTAAAGGGCCCACAAAATGCTTTGTTTTCTGTGGATGGGTCAGAGATTTGCCTGTAAGTTTTCTGGCAGCCAACAGGAAGAGAAAAACATGATAAATTTGCATGTTCACAGTTGACTTATGGAAAATTGGTTCTTGAGAATCAAATTATTAATGTTAAGACAAGTGGACATCTCTCAAGGCTATCATTAAAAGAACATTAGTGAGAGAAGGTGAGCCGGTCCCAGAACCCGGAAGGAAGCTCCCCCGCCACCATCCCAAGCTCCTAGGCCAGAGAAGCTGGGCCTGTCCCAGCACCTGGAAGGAAGCTCCTCCGCTGCCATCCCAAGCTCCTAGGGCAGAGAAGGTGAGCCCTGCCGGCTCCAGAAGCACACCCCGCCCCCCTTGGAAATGAGAAGACATGTAAACAAGCCTCAAAAACAGACTTCTGGATCACTTACAGCAACCCCAAAGGAAACGAGATGGAACAATCTGATACTCAACCACCTGGATTCTCTGAACTGGCAACAAAAGAGGACCTAGGAAAAATGAAATCAGAAATAATTACTCAGATAACAGCAAAGATTTTGCTCATGGTGCAAGACCTGATTAATAAATCTAGAGAGGACA
>NW_004624732.1:27220385-27304820 GCF_000247695.1 Heterocephalus glaber
AGTCTTTGCAAATAGGGAATGGTGGAGGGAGTGAAGGGAGGGCAAGGGAAGGGGAAAAAAATAAGAACCAAGATACTCATGTAATGGTACAAGATCCCAGTGATGAATGTAACTGTATTTTATACCTAAAATTTACCAATAAACTTAATGGGAAAAAAAAAAAGAAGGTTAGTTAGCATAGTGCTCATTAGTTCCCAGCCGTGAGTAACAGGGCTCTACATCCCTAACATCTGCTGCTCTGAGATTGGGAATCTCAACAAGCCACTTGTAGTGAAAGATTTTTCCTGAATGGCATTGCATGGAGTCCAGATGTGTGCCCTCCCCTCTTATCTAGGGATAGATTTTTATTCTTCCTTGTTTTTATTATACAGTATAGGTGTGATATCCCCGAAGTTAGAAAAATTCAAATACAGCAAAAGAAACAAAACCCAAAGCTGGTATCTCTTCTCCTTTTCATTCTACCCCAGTTTTATTCCCTAGAAAGAAATTATCTTCAGTTGTTTAAGGTTTTAGATTCTTCACAGTGGTCACTTCTTCATCTCCAGCTGCAGATAACATTTGTTTCATTAAAATCTGATAATTATGGGAAATGATCTCACCTAAACATCTCACAGCATTCTCTTCATCTTTCTCTTCCAGTCTTTTATTATTTTTAAAAAATATTGCTCCCTGTTTAATTTTATTCTACTTAAACTTATATTTCTTGATCTGTTACCTGTTTTTGTTTTTGTTTTTTTTTTGGTACCAGGGATCAAACTCAGGACCTTGGGCTACCACTGACTAAATCCCTGGCCCTGTTACCTGTTTTTTTAACTACTTAGGATGTACATCTCTATTTTTCATTTCAGCTTTCATCTATTATAACCTACCTTCAAAATGATAAGAGAACATTTATAATTAAGTTGTCCATACTTTTCAAGGATGTTATAAAATTAAATCTATAATCACTTTAGAATAAGATCTAAGAACTGTGATAGAATCGGAGAAAAAGATATATAATCTCAAACATGATGTTGATACTTAAAGGAGAAAATTCAAAATACCACAGTTGAAAGGAATCTCTTTTCATTCATTCATTCAACAAATATTTAACAAGTCTCTGCTATGGATCAGGCATTATTCCGGGTACTATGAGTTCATTCTTGAACAACGTCCTACCCTCATTGAGCTCACAAGATAGTAGTGGGAGACAGTGTGAACAATAATAAGTTATGTATAGAAGTAATATGTGCAGTGGGAATAATTAGAACTAGGTAGAATGTGGAGAGAAATGTTGGGTAGGAGGCAGTGGTAGTTATAAGTAGGACAGTCAGTGATGGGGAGCTGAGACTTGAAGGAAGAGAGTTCCAGGTAAAGGCAACTTATGTTCTAAGTGGCTGTGTATACATTTTATTATTTAGCTTTCAAAACAACATTTGAATAGGCAGGGCAGGGATTATTTCTCATTTTATGATGCAACTATTGGACCAGAGGGTCATTTACTGGCCATAAGTTCCTGAGTAGGTGGTGGAGCTGCAATATAGGTCTAGATTTAATTTGCCCTCTTTCCAACTGTTTTCAGTGAAGGAGGAAAAACAGTATGTGAACACTCTTAAAAACTAAAGGAGTCAGACTAATTACCCATAATGACAGGTGGACGTGTTAAAATCTTAGGCTAGGAAACCTTCCCGGTGACCTTTCTTGTCCTCCTGAGTTTCAAGAAGTTGACAGATCTATCCTGAGCTGCCGAGAAAAGCTAGGTGGGGTCTTGTGGTTGTCTCTGGAGAGTCTTCCTGACTTTCTTCTCTGGCTCCAGCCTGTGTTTTCATTTAGCCCCAGTGCTTCCATGTACTGCTAGGACTGCTCAGATTTAGCAGTAATTTCTGGGAAGTCGATTTGAAAGGGTTGTAAACCCTGAGATTATATATCGTTTCCTTCCCTTGGGATTACTGATGAACAGATGAATAGTTTAGTGCTGAGGGGTATCCAGGGAGAACCCTGCATGAAGGCAGGGGGTTGGGTTAAATTATCCTGGGGTCTCAACCTCTTGATTTTATTTAAGCTGCTGACTGAATCCAACGATTTGTAACCCTATGTGAAACAAATGATTTGTAACCACTAGAGGGAGCGCTCCCCATGCTGAACCAAAGTCTAATTAAAGAAAGGCTGTGTTCAGGGGTGGGTGGGTTCCTGCACAGATGTCCAGCGTGAATAAAGTTAAGACATGCAGTAAGCAAGACTCAGAACTAGCACTGGTACTCATCTTCATTTGGTGAACTTAGAGTTTGAATAGCAGGGGCAATTAAACACTCATCTCTTCCTCTCATAAGTTTCAAAGAAATGAAACAGGCATGGGAATCTGATGGAGATCAAAATTAAAAAGTTTATTAGAGAAAGCCTCAATGTGTTACGAAGTTTTAATATTCCACTACCAAAATATCCCATTTGATCTCTGAGCAGAGTTGGACAGCCAGAGATTTCCCCACCAGGGTTGGCCACACATTTCATGGCAGAAAAGACCTATGTCCCTAAGAAAGGCTCCTCAGAAAGTAGTGGTCACTGGAATGGCTGGGAGCCACTTTACAGTTTCCTTCTTCCTCTCATCCCTTTTGGATCAGACCCTCCCCACACTCTAATGTTGAAAAGGAGAGGTGAGGAGGAAGAGGCAGAAAATGTTCTCCTATCTGGCTCTCTCCTGGGAGGTGGATGTTCTTTCCCTCTGTGAATATGTGCAGTAGAATATCAGTCTCCTGCCTGTGTTTTAACATATTTGACTAGACATGGTCAGTGGGGTTGACTATTGTCCTCAGAAGTTTTATCCTTCTACCTCTGAAGCTGCTTTCCAGATACCAAACACTGTGTTGTAGTATGTGCTTAAGGACCATTCCCTAGGGGTTTGTCTTAGTCAGTTTACTGTTGCTGTACAAAATACCCAATTACCTACAACTTAAAGGATGACTGGATGACTGGTTTTTATTTTGGCTCACAGTTTTAGTCCATGATTGGCTGACTCCAAGGCAGGAACAAAATAGCAGAGTGGCATGGAAAAGGAAAAGGTGCTCCTTCCCTGGCAGCCAGGAAGTGGGGAGTGAGGCATGAGCTAGGATAGGAGATCTGTCCTCCCAGATCACACCCCCAGTGACCCACCCACCTCCAGGAAGGTCTCACTTCCTAACAGCACATTCAGTAGATGAGTCCACTGATGAGTACAGTGCCCTCATGATCCATTCACCTTCTTCACACGTGAGAATTTGGGGAAAACAGTTTAGATCTAATCCATAACAAGGGTTGTTTATTTTTGCCCCTAGGTCACTTAGTTCCTACTAAGGCTTGGGGTATGAAACCTGCTAAGGGGAACACGAGTGAAAAAATCATAGCTTCTGCACAGGCCTGCATTCTGTGTTGGGGTTCAGGGTATCACTCTCCCAGGAAGGAGTGTTGAACTGCAGCAGGACGAGTGGAGATTTCTTTGGACAAGGAACTCTTTTCGGGAGAATTTTTGTTGAATTTGAAGTATCTGCTAAAAAATAAGTGACCCTTTGTTACCAGGGCCTTCATTCATGAGGAGATAGTCCTGTACTTGTAAACAGGATTGCAGTCGCTGCTGTGACGAACTAAGAATTTTTTTAAAAGGCTCTTGGGTGCGGATATGACAGAAATGGAGCCAAAAGTCCCTATTTCTCTGCATGGCTCCACAAGGCCATGCCTGGTGACTATTTTTCAAGGTTCCTGGTCTTAATGCCATGCTTTGGATAATATAGACTCACTAAATAGCCATTTTTCTCTCTTCTTGAACTGATACAATTAAGATATAAGAAACAAGAATCATATAGAGATCAGATACCTGCTGATTAGAGAAAGGCATAAAGCTGTAATGGAATAGACTTGCATACAAAAACCTCCTCTATCTCTTACCGTAAAACTATCCCACCCAGGCTCAACTGAGAAACCCCCTCAGCAGAGCGAAAAAATTTTCCTTTCTGTGGAAATAGGAGTTCTCCAAAATCTAGGATTGACTTTAGAATTTTAACAAAAAATTAAAGGCTATTATTAATTTAAAAATATTTTTGTACCAAAGTATAAAAAGTGTAGGTCATTAAAATGAAATGTAGGGGCTGGGATGTAGCTCAGCAGTGCAGTGCCTTTCTGGCAAGCATGTGACCCTGAGTTCGATTTCTGGTACCAGAAAAGAAAAATGAAATGTAAAAGAATATGGAACACTAGTAAATTTTTATTTTACTATGTAGGGATATTACAAGTATTGTGGCCTCAACATCACTATTATTTCATAAAGAAAGAAAATATTCTAACATTGAAAAAATAGGAAGAAAAACATTTTAAATGAATGACAAAAGAAGTTTTGTGACCTTAGGTACAAACCTAAATTGTCCTTTTTCTCCTTTTGCACTCAGCCAGGAGAAAGGTGGTCATGGCCTGGCTCTTGCCCTTGCACTATGAAGCCCAAGTTCTTCTGGGATGCTGCCCAGAATTTAGAGATGTCTTTAGGGCTACACACTGTGTTTTCATTTTCTGCTTGTTTTTCTCTGGACAGAGCTCTATCAGAAAAGATTGTCTCAGTCCTTCCAAGGATGAAATGTCCACACCAGCTGGAACCCCACCAGATCCAAGGGATGGATTTTATTCACATATTTCCTGTTGTTCAGGTGAGATCTTCTGTGTGGTTTCTTGTTCTCTGAACATCCAAGTTCCTATAATCTGGCTCTTGGATCATCTGGCCTGGATCCTGGATTTAATGGATGTGGAATGGATCTGTTGTGGCAGAATGTGATGGTGTTTCCTGTGACTGTTCTCAGAAGCTTTCCAGTTCACATATCCTAGTTCAGTGGTGGTGAACCAATAGCACAGTTGTAATTTTTCTTTTAAGACAAAAGGTATCAATGCATAAGTTGTTTTTTTCTAAACTAAATCCTCAGTGTTCAGATTTAATCACAGTGTTGGCACTTTGTGATAAATAAGTGGATTTGGGGGCGAGGGGTTGCAGTTTGGGCACTCATCTCTAAAAAGGTTTGCCATCACTGCTCTAGTTTTACTCTGTTATTTGTTATGATCTTTCAGTGTTCCCATCAGTCATTTTTATTGTTTTGTGGGTAAAGGTAAAACTCCAGAGCCCTCCTCTGACCTCTTCCTGTTTACTATTCAGCTTCAGTTCATTCTTGGCTTTTCTTAATTTTTGTTATTCCAGCCCTTCCTATACTTATGCTTGCTCCTGCCGGTAGGCCTTTGCAAAGCCTAATTCCTTGGACTGAAATACTCTTCTTATGTGCTTAATTCATGTTCATCCTTCAGATCTTGCTTCTACCAATCCTTTTCAAGAAAGCTTTCTGGGCTCCCTAATCTAAAACAGGTTCCTTTACTGTATCTCCCATGCAGCCACATTTCCTTCTTTCACAGGAATCTTCCTTCCTGGAGTTTATAACCATGTATACTGCTATATATGATTATTGTCTCTCCCATCAGACTATTAAGCTTCACAAGGGCAGGCACCATGGTTGTCTTGCTCACTTTGTCCCCAGTAGCTATGAGTGTGTCTGGCAATTTACAGGCACTTAGTCCTTATTTGATTGTTAAATATCTCCTGGGAGACTTCTGTCTGGCCAGCTTTTACCCAAGACTTTGTAATTATGTGGCCTGTGCTGTCCAGCTTCCTGTATTCTGTGCAGTTCTTGTTTCTGGGCTTCCAAGAGACCTGGAAAAGAGGAAGAACAGAGGAACTTATGTTTGTTTCCTGCTGTGTGAACAGCACTGTGTGTCTGATCCTACTAGTGTTATTTTAAACATCTGTTATAATTCTAGTCCTACTTTTGAGGAAAGTGAGACTCAGGGTGATCAGTTTGCTAAGGTCAGAGAACTAGTGGACAGACAAGTAAAGATTCCAGTCTGAACACTGTCTGATTCCAGTCTTATGCCTTCCCCACTCCAGCACTCATAAAGCCACTGAGAAGGTAGCTCGACAGCTCTTGCTCTCGTATGTGTTCCAGTTTTAAAGTAGGATTAGGTAGTGTAGGAGTTAAGAGTATAGACTTTGGAGACTCCCTAGGTATAAACTTTGCCCCTGTAGCTGGCCATGGTGGTACACACCTCTAATTCCAGCCATCTGGGAGGCTGAGTCAGGCAGGCAAATCAAAAGTTTGAGACCTTGTCTCAGAATAAAAAATAAATGAAAAAGAGCTGAAGATGTAGCTCAATGTGAGGGCTCTGAGGTCAGTCCTTATTTGGCGACACAAAACAAAATAACTTTGCCTCTGTCACTTTCTGGCTGTATGATCTTTAATGCCTCAACTTTCCATCTGACAGATGGAAACTTTACAGTAAGTTAGTGTGTATAAAGTATTTAGATGAAAGACTGGCACATGTTACTGGTAGTAAGTGATTTATAAGCATAAAATACTGGCCTGTATTGTCGTCTGTTCAGTATTCCCCTGAACTAGACTTCAGATAAAATGCCCTGCATTTTGTAAATTTATAAGTGAAATTTATAAATTTGAGGTTGAGAGTTCAGCTCAGAATTTGATTCATATGTTTGTTAAACTTTGTCTGATGCAGGAAGATGGTATCGTATCTTTTTTGTGAAAATGAGAAGTTTCTTGATGATTGCTGAAAGCTCCAATACTGTCACACTGTAAAGTTGTTACCCATCTCCAAGGCTTGGCTCTTTCAGGGTTAAAATACTCCATCCTATGTTAGAAATTTGGGGGCAAAAAATCTTGTCCTGACATGAGGAGATGAATGGGAAGTGATCTTCTGCAGTCAGTTTGGGCATTTTGCGGGTTTGTGAATGTCCCACATTGTGAGTGGAGTATTGAGAAGTTCCTGTCTGGACAGGAGAGCCTAGACTAGTGGTTACCAGATTTTTTGATTTTATGAACCCATAAAATTATAAAGCAAAAAATGTAGATTCACCTAGGGTTGGCATTTGGCCAGGCAAGAATATTTTTTAAAGTAACTACAATCTTGTTTTTCCTATCATTTTCTAGAGGAAAGGCCATTTAACTCCCAATCACAGACAAGAGGACAGTCCTGCAAATTGAATATATTTGGCATTATGGAAAACTCACACATGCCTCAAGGATTTTCCTGTTTTTTAGGAACTAGGAAAAGACCAGTTATAGACCAGCAGTTGGGAACAGTTAACCTAGCTGTCTCAAGTAATTCTGGAGGCTCACCAGCCACGTTCATAGCATTTGGCAAAGTTGCAGCAGCACTTTCTGAAAGCCAGCTGAGAAAAAACAAGATCCAGCTTTCAAACACTGATAGTTCTAGGGCACATCTTACTCTACTGTACCGGATAGATGAGTCCCTGAAGGTAAATATTTGTTTCAAACACTAGGAGACCTATGGCAGATCTTGACTACACAAGATGTTCCTGCTACAGCCCTTCCCACTGGGGTTCCAAAACAGAGCTGTTGATTCCCTAAGAGAATCCTGGGACTCAGCAGGCTTTCCCTGCCTTATTCACACTTTAGGATCCCATGTAGGAATAATTCAGAGTAGATCCAGGATTAATGGAGTCAGACCTGAAAATTAAACAGACATGAAAAGCTAGAAACTGGGATTTCTGGTCCAAAATTGAGCATTAATTCACTTTAGTGTTCCTGGGCTGTGGTACTAGGGTGGGAGTACTGATGAATGCTCCAGTAGTTCTGGATGCTCTCTGATCCTCCTCTGCTTTGAGTCAATGCCTGAAGTCATTGTTTGGAAGTGGAGTGGGGGAGAGTAGTAGAAATAAATGGAAGGTACTAACAACAGAGAAATATTTCTCATATAGTTGTCAGCAGCCATTCCTGTCCTGGGCACCCTTTTCCCAAACATGTTCTTTACTTGAGCTGAGTTCCCCCTGAACAAGGCTTTCTTGTGTGTATTTTCCTAAGTAGCTGGACCTCAGCAAGTGTGAGTGCTCTTGGTAAAAACACAGCTACTACCCCAAAACTGTTTTGAGGTTGGAGTCCTTTTTCTGGAAAGGGAACAGCAACCCTGACAAATGGCTTTCCCCTCTGTTTTGTCCTTCAGTAACAAAGGGAATAAATAGAGAGTAAGGAGGAGAAGCAGGTTTTTTCTGCACTGTATACTCCTTTCTGCTATCTTCAGTTCCAGGATCTTCACAGGTTATGGGTATGCACACATGCATGTGTGTGTGTATGTTTATGTGCACATGTGAAAGTTTCAATTACCTGGAGTTTTAAATTGGGTTAAAAAAAGATCACTTGCTTCTGGATATCAACCCAGTAAAGCTGAAAAGAGCTTCCCAGCTTTGTGGCTACAGAAGGATGAACAAATTACGTAGTCTATGTGTGCCTCAGGTTCTGGGAAACTCAGCTAGTATCATCTACCTTATAAGGTCTTGAGGATTAAGAGAGTGTTGTATCAGGCAACCTAGTGCATTGGATTCTTATTATACACTGTTTACACATCATAATATTGTGATTTTATTCATTATCAAATGAAAGTATGTGTGAGATATGGTCTGTGACTCTCTCCCCTTTCCCCATTCTGTGGTGCAAGCAGCACAGCAAAGTTTATGTTAAGAGCTGCCACAAGGGCCAGTGGTTGGAGGAATAGCAATATTTGCCTTATGCTTCAGGTATTTACAAAGCACTCTGTTGTGATTTCACTTGCTCTTATAGTAGCTCTGTACTATCAGTAATATTAAGGAACAGATACCCCGTATATGGAGAGTCAGACTAAGGCCTGAGGTTGTGAATGAAGTACAGCTTTAAAACACCTATGCAGCTACTCAGCAGTGGTCCCCCTGGGTCTTAGCATCTGCGGTGCCCTGCCAACTGCTTTTCCATTAGGACAGCTGTGTTGATCTGTATTCAGAAGCTGTGTTATCTCTGAGCAGGCCTTTGCCACAGTGAGATTTTGTTCCTGTCAACTCACATTTCCTTGCTTCTTTCTCCAGTGGCTGGTGAAACGAGCTATAGAAACAAGAGAAGAGATGGGTGACTACATCCGTTCCTACTCCATATCCCAATTCCAGAAAACGTACAGTCTCCCCGAGGTCAGTATTATGCTTTTCTTTTTTGTTCACTGAGAATGGGATTGTACACTTAGAGACTCCCCAGAAAGGAGGACAGTAAGCTTAGTTGGTCCCCTCTTGGTCTCACCCCAGCATTGAAGTGGGCCTTGTGCTTCAATAGACGTGCCTGTTTCGATGTCCCTAGAGTGTAAAGCCCTAAATGGTGTCATTTTCTTTGAATTTTGTTACTTGATCCAGAACTTCTATTAAATTTCAAAAACAAGAGTGTACTTTTATGTAAAGTTTTTTGAGAGATTACTTGCCTAGGTCATTTCTATAGTAATTATAATAATTAAGCAACAGTAATAATAACTAAGCACTGTGAACCACTTGCTGCATGCCAACATGTCACGACTTCTGTCCTTTCAAGTAGGTATTAGTGTCCTTGTTCTGCTCAGATCACTTGCCTTAATGACTACAGTCCATGGCCCTCATTCTTCTTACTGGCAGAACGCATCTGTGGTGAAGCCATCTGCAGAGATCCTAGCCTTTTTCCATGGAGAATACAGTATATTCCAGTTTGTTAGAAAGTGAAAACGACTTGAAGCAACATAGTGATAAGAGTCGGTTTATAAGGAAGATTTTTGAAGGGTCCTATTCTGTTTTAATCTTTATATGGGATTTGTTTAATTCCTATGTTTCTCCCTTTCAGGATGATGACTTCATAAAAAGAAAAGACAAGGCCATCAAGACAGTTGTCAACCTCTCAGTAAGTTCCCTTGTCCATATTCTTCTGTCCTGGCACCAGTGCCGCAGTCTCCAAAAGCCCTTTGTTTAACTCATAGATCAAGCTGCTGGGATTGCCCAGGAGCTAAGCTTTGATAGGTGTTGGAGGGAAGCCTACGCTGCTCCAATGTGCTCACTGCCAGGACACCACTATCAATAGGTAGAATGTGCCACAACCAGTGCCTGAGATCTTGGTTTCAGTTTTAAGGGAGAAATACCCAAATTCAAAGTGCTTTATCATTTATTGCAGTGGCAAGAGTAAATTTTGAATGGCTCCAAAGAGCAGACAGTGAACTGGAAATGATAAATTGAGGGTAGTGCTGCACATCCACTCCCACTATGATTCTGAAGAGACAGAGCAGTTTCTGAGTCTTGTGTGGGGAACTGTAGGGTGCCCGTTGTCACCATACAAGGTACAACGGTACAATTTAATTATTGGGAGTCTGTACACCTGCACTCATTCCCTACACCATTCCCCAGCATTCTTTTTTTTTTTTTGAGACATGGTCTCACTATGTAGTTCAGGCTGGCCATGAACTCACTGGCCCAGGGTGGCCTCTTAATTTGTAGTGATCCTCCAGCCTTCTGAGTGCTGGGATTACAGGTGTGCACCACCACGCCCAGTGAGCTGGTGCATTTCAAAACAGTGTGAACCAGAGCCAAAGGAACATTGTTAGTGGCGCTTGTACTATTTGAGTTTCATGCTAAGTTTATATATCATCTATTCAAAATCAGTAAGTATAAATTAAAATTTTAATCTTAACTGAATAAACTTTATGTTTAAATCTCCTTGGGTACAGAGTGGAAACATACCGAAATACAGTATTCAGTCCCATAACTCAGAAACCAAAAAAGTTTTATGTTGCTATTGAACTTTCTATCAGTGAAGTTGGGTCTGGCATCTCTCATCTCTACACCTACAAAATAGTTATAGACCATTAGAGATAATATTTCTTTTTGTCATTTGTAATAGAGTGTTGTTTTCATTTTTAATCCGTTTTTGCTTGGTGATGTGACTGCATAGAATTTGAGGAGATATAGCCAGCATGGTGGCACGTGCCTGTAACCTCAGCACTTGGGAGGCTGAGGCAGGAGGATTGCCATGAGTTTGAGGCCAGCCTGGGCTACATAGTGTGTTCAAGACCAGACTGAACTACATAATGAAACCCTGTCTCAAAATAACAAGCAAAGAATTTGAGGAGATAATGATAATGGACATAGTCCCCAAACATTATTCTGAATGTTTCTAATACGTTTAGTTCTCACAGCAATCCCATGAATTAGTAGTATTTACAAATGAAGAACCTGAGAAACAGTTGTTCAAGGTTACGGTGGTAATGCTAGAGCCAAGATTCAAACCTGGTTAGTCCCTCTGCTATGACCCTCTAAAACACTGTTTGCAGCTGATTAGAAAACAATATCAGAATATAGGAAAAGAGGAAAAAAATGTGGAGTCTTTTCAATTAAAATTTGTATTTCTTAGTTCATTTTCTTCTTTATGTGTGAACTTGAAGCTCATTTGACTGGCAAACGTTTTTAGCAGGAATAGTAAAGAATTTTTATGGATTGACTGGAGGTTACCTTTGGGTGTTGTTTTCTCCTTTTCTCATCTACTGAAAACACTTTTCCCTTCAGAAGCTGTCTCAGGTTTCTCAGCTCAGCTCCAATATGTTCATCCCTTTCTTCTGCCACTTCTGCATGGACTTTCTTAGCTGGTTTGAAATGAGTCCCAGAAGTTTGCAGGAGATGCTGAGGCTACAGTACACATGTTATGAGCAACATTCTGAACTGAACAGCTTGCAGTTTATTTGTTGTATTTGCCCCAGGAAAATCCCTCCTTTCTTAAGAGGGAAGGAAACCTGTCCTTTTCCTAGGGCTTAGGTTCTGGAGGGTGTTCTCTTTCCCTTCCAGCTATTTATTTGCCAGTGCTGCCTTGCAGATGGCTTGTAGGTGCTGTGTGCCTGCTCTGTATTGACGAATTTAGAATCAGAAATTTAAATTGTGAATGAGAAGTTAATGAATAAAATATGATCAAGATGTCTAGTTTCCAGACCCAGTATTTATTGAGTACTTGGTACCTAAATGAGGTATTTAACTCTCATCGACACTCACAGAGTTATATATTATTAATTCCATTTTCTAAATCAGGAAATTGAAGTCACAAAGGTTAGTAAATTTCCTGTATACCTGCAGAGCAAGGAGGAGGCAACCAGATTTTGATCTACATCTAACTCCCTCACAACATGGCTAGTGCTTCTCCTGTTTTCCAGCTCTTCCCCTGATCTCTACTTCCTACAAATTCCTGGCACCCATTTGAGAATAATGTGCTGACTTATTTCTGACTTCTGATGTATTGTTCACCTGGGTCCCAGAGACTCAGACACTGATCCATAGTGGTTGGACATTCTTTTACCACCTCTTCGGTCCTTGGGGGCATGTTCCATTCTTCCGATTTGCTGATTGGAGAATGGATTCCAGGTGGAGACTGTCTTGATACCTTCTTTCTTAATCTGTCACCATGATACCATGGTGATCCCACCAGTAGGCTTTCACTTATTCTGATTTACACATAATCTCTTTTTGAGAAATAGATACTAAACATTTAGATGTTAAATATTTAGCTTATTCTTGTCTTTGGCCATCCTTAAAAAACTGTTCCAGTCCTTTGCGTTGCATTTTTCTTTGGCTACATTTTCCATCCAGTTTTTTGGTGCATGATTTTGTTTTGTTTTGTTTTAAAAGGGGTTATTTTTCTTTAGCACTAATATTGGAGTATTGATAATGAAATATTAGGAAATGAAGAAATGCAAAGATTAAATCAGTCATGATACCACCATTAGGGATAACCACTGATGTAATAAGTAGGAAAGAGAGGTAGGGATATCGCTGTATTGAAAGCTTGAAAAAATAACTTTATTCAGTATGTTCAGTTTTGTTGCTTGATTGTTTTGCTTAATAATAGATTGAGAATATCTTCCCATGCCAATAAATGTACGTCCATAGCATTTTTTTTAGTGGCTGCAGGTTATTTGTCATAGAGACCTAATTTAACTAGTTTAGCTGGCATCTTTTTTCCTCTTGGTCATTATGTAGGATATCCTCATAACTAATTTTTCTTTTATCTCTATTTACTAGGATGTATTTCGTAAAGTAGAATTGGGTCAAAGGTTATGCTGACAGCTATTAGACCACTTGGCAGATGCCCAAGCAGAAAACTGTAGTGAACTAACATTTGAGCTCATCAGTTTGGGTATTCTCTTTTGTCTTGGCCTCATTTGTCTTCTTTCTGGAGATTATTCTAAATATTTTTGCTTTTTTGTTTGAATATGTTTTCTTCTTCCTGACCCTTTTTTCACAACATAGCCATCTGTTTTACAGAAGATCTCTCCTCTGGAAGGTGGTATTTGGAGAGGCCATAACAAATGGAAACTCCCCAATATAGGCCTCCCTTACTTCCCTTCCACTTCTCAGTCATAATCATAATCAGCTCATTTGTCTTACTTGTGCTATTACACCACTTACTTCTTCCCCTTCTGAGCAGTCAGCCCTCCATATCCATGAGGGATGTGTCCTGTGAATGAGGTCTTTTACTTGCTCTTAACTTTGAATAAAGGTAGAGTACCTACAAAATTTTACCCAAAGCCCCCAAATATTTATATTTTTGTAATGTTTAGAATTTTACATGAGAATAGAGAAGACAGAAAAGGAGGGGGAGGGGGAGGAAGAGGAAAAGAAGAAGAAAAAGGACTTCTTAGAGCTTCCATTTGGAAGAAAATGCTTTGTTGAACTTATTTGATCACCTAAGAGATCGAATTTTAAAAGATTTAAAGAGATCAGATTTAAAATTCCTACTTCAGTGTTTTCTTCCATAGGGAATGCTTTGAGGAAGACTTTTTCATTCAGCGATAAAATGTAGATGTGGTGACAGTAAAACAATAGAGTACATTTTCCTAATAATAACATACATACATCTGTATATAGGTATATGTTATATATATCAATATTCTATAGCTAATTGATAAGTATAGATATATATCTTTGCCCCTTCTGTGTGTCAGGTACTATTAAATACATTTATTAGTTAGTCCTCATAATTCTTACACCTGTTTTACAGATGGGAAGCCACAGAAGTTAAAGTAACAGAGGGAGGGAAATGTCACCTCCTGAGAGTTGAGTATCAGTGACCACTAGAGCTTTTGAATGTAGAGTGCCAGATTGGTAGTGGCTGTTTCATGGCCTGCTCCATTTTTAATGAAGTAGGTGTCTGTGGTAATTGTGAGGGCAGCAATTGGGCTTGCAGCAGACACTGCTGTGGTGCTGTGATATTCTACTTCCCTGTGCTGCCATTTGGAATGTGGGCTCAGAGGTGTCACTCTGACAGGTGGACCAACAAACCAGACCTGCAAATTGAGATCTGACTCTCATGGTTCAGAAGTATCCTACTTTACAAAACGGTCACCTTAATTTTTTTAAACCCTACTCAAGTGTCCTTTATCTTCTTCCAAGACAAAATAGGAGAATCTACAATGAAGGATGATTGGAATTGAGACATAGAACATTTTACAGAGTGCTTCGGAGTCCCAATTCTGGTGTCCTCCTGTCTCTGTCATTTACTACCTTGGTAACCATGGGCAAGATTTTTAATTTCTTTGCCTAAGTTTTATATAGATAGCTAGGATACTATATTCATGTGTGTAAGGATCAAGTGGGCAGCACATAGAGAGCAGTCTGCCTGCCTGACACAACCAACCACTGATAAATGACACCCATTACCACCATGATCACTGTTAATAACGAAAGAGTAAGTTGATTCTGTATACCTGTTTTAAAAAGACCATAATCATTTGTAAAGCATGACTTTTTTTAATTAACCTCAGACTTGAAGTTATTGACACAATTATGTTACCAAATCAGTATCTTTATTGGTTTAAAAAAAACAAAGAATGAGAGACTGGGACTGTCCTCCCAGATCTTTTAGTCTGTGCTCATTTTACAGATAAGCAAGTACAAGGTCCTGAGTTTGATCCCTGGTACCAAAACTGATGAAGCTTGTTGAGGGGAACCTCTTTCCCAACTTCGTAACAGTTGGTTAGTGGCAGAGATAGGACTAGATGACATTCCTGACTGCTGTTGCTTTAGCAGTAGTTATTTTATAGTGGCCTAGAAAACTGACGTTTAGGTCTTTATTGCTTAATAAACTGTTGTAATGATCCATGTGGCTGCTACAGGTAGTATAATGAGTCTTATGAGAGGGCTAGATGAAATGGCTCATGGTTGGCTAGAATGTCTACACAGGCAAATTAGTATAGTAGGAAGCTTTGAGATTAGCAGCCAAGGAACCAATGGCTTAATACTATTCTAGGGATCTTGGACAAATTATTTCATCTCTGCTTCCTTGGTGAAGTAAAAATTACTATTATGGGGCCAGAGATTTAGCTCAGTGGTTCTGCTGCCTACCTCGCAAGCATAAGGTTCTGAGTTTGATCCCTGGTACCAAAAAAAAAAAAAATTATTATTATTATCTACCTTGTCCCTACTTCTCAGTGTAGTTATAAAATGTAAGCTATTCATGAGCTTAGTTCTTTCTGTGATTCTGGTCGCAAACCGAATTGGATGAGAACCCAGTCAAATTTCTCCACAAAGTCAACATTGAACCTAACCATTGAATTTGATTGGTTCTAGTCTAATTTGGTTTTCAACCAGAATCATGGAAAGAATTGAGTTCATGAACTGAGCTCGGGCCGGGGATTTAGCTCAGTGGTTCTGGTGCCTGCCTCAAAAGTGCAAGGTCCTGAGTTCTATCCCTGGTACCAAAAAAAAAACAAAAAAGATAATGAACTGAGGCACTAATTTATATGAAGGTTTATACTTGAAAATAAAAAGTACTTAAAAAGCCAACATCATCATTGTGTGGCAGAATAAAAGGTACTTTTAACTGTTGATTTCATCATTCTGTTGTCCTTTTTTAGAAGAATCCAATTTCCTGCCTTGGGTCACTGACTCTTTCAGTGGTAACTAAGGAAGATAGCAGTTAACCACAATTATATAGCACTTCTATAATAGTAGAGCTATTTATTTGTAATAGTAGAGCTATTCAATTTCAGTGAAAATTAAATTACATTTAATATGTCATTATATTTTTCACTTCATTATAAGTCTGTTTATGTTATTTATAGCTTCCCATTCATGTGAACACCAGGAGCAAACCAGAGAATTTTTGCAGGAATTTGTGAGAACAACCTTGTAGCATTGTCCTGGGCCATGTTATTTTCCCTCTTCCACAGAATTGTTGAGATTTTACAGTGTGTCACAGATTGTTTGAAATTTTTTATAATCAAAAGTAAAATTGTGGGCCAGGGATTTAGCTCAGTGGTTCCACCACCTGCCTCGCAAGCACAAGGTCCTGAGTTTGATCCCTGGTACCAGAAAAACAAAAATAACACAAAGAGCCAGAATTATTGGGGGCGGGGGGCACACAATTCAAATTGAAATAAAACATCACTATCTGGTGAAAGCTGATAGTAATGCTTGTCATGTGATTTTCCAGGAACAAGCATCTAGCTCCTTGTTGGCACTACAGCTGCCTGCTCACAGCAAACCTGAGCAAATTTTACTGAGATATTAATTGACTGCCCACCTAACAATAAGGACATTCATTTGGGGTAGAATGACAAAGCAGGTCACCTGGGGATGAAGGCCTGCATTTATTGAGCACCCACTATATACCTCATACTATGTATACAATATGTGTGTGTGTGTGTGTGTGTGTGTATATATATATTTACTTCAGATTGTGTGCCATACAAAATAGATCTATATTTACTTCTGTATTTTCTAAAATGTACTCTTAGCTGAGCAGTGGCACAAGCCTGTTATCCTAGACTCAAGAGGCTAAAGGAGGGGGATTGCTTGAACCTAGGATTTGGAGACCAATATGGATAACATAATATACATTACTCTGAATGTTTTTAATCAGTCTACTTTTCTAGTATTAGAGTTTAAACAAACTGAAATCTCCTTTGACATGCAGAAATTTTATTTTTAGGATTCTGTTAACATGTATGTCTGTGATGGGTGAACTGGCTTGTGGCTCTGGGTGGTAGAAGGGTGTTCATTATATGACTGTTCACTTCAAAGTTTGCATTCAAGAATAAAAAGACTTCAGAGGAGAAATCTAAATCCTTGCTTCTCAAGATTATATTATATATTATAATAATTATATGGAGTATTATAAAGGTTTCCATTCTTCCCAAAATAATCCAGATTTGGTGTGATTCTAATAAAAACCAACAGTGTTTTTTATAGTGAACTTGACAGGCTGATACAGGAATTCATTTGGAAAAGAAAATGTTTAAGGCAGTGTTACGGCTGTGTTTAGATGTCCTCCCAAGCCTCATGCAGTCACAGGTAGGGCTTTTTTTGGAATTGATTCCTGATGCAATGCTAGGCTCAGGGGCGCAAGAACTAAGGGTGTGGGTGCTACCCCCACTCTCAGTAGTCTGCATAAGATCAAAGGGGCAGAAAGATGCTATGGAGGGCCCCTCCCTCGATCCCTTGTTGCTTTTGCTACCCTTTGGGCACCATGAGCTGTTTCTCCTCTGTGATGTCCCTCTGCCATGTGCCACTCTGCTGTAGAGCCAGCCGATTATGGACTGAATCCTCTACAACCTGTGAGCGAAATAAACCCTTTCCCCTTTAACCTTGGTTGTTGGGTATTTTGCCTGAGCAAGGAGAAAAGTAAATAAGATAAGAAATTTGAAAATAAAGAATAGTGGAGAGATAGGATGGGGAAGTACAAAAACAAAACAAAGACACATTATATGGAATTCAGTGTTAATTTAGGTACCATTTCAAATCTCTAAAAGGATATTTTAAATTAACAGTGTTGGGATTCTTAATTATCTATTCAGAAAAAAAAGTTGGATTTCTACTTTTCACTATAGCAAAAATATTTTAATAGGTTGAGAGTTCAAATGTAAACTATAATCTAAACATAAACTATAAAAGTAACATGAGTTTTTTTTTAAAACAATCTGTGGGGTAAGAAGTGAAGCAAGCTGTGATAGGAGGCTGAAACAGGAGGATCACTTGTTTGAGCCTAGCCTGGGCAACTTGGAGACTTGATGAAACCTTGGCTCAGGATAAAAAATGAAGAGATGTTTGTGGTAAGGTAGATCAGTGCCAAGGCTCTTGGTTCAATCACTGATACAGCCAAAAATATAATGTAATGTATCTGAGCACTGTAAAGAAAATGATAAAACTGAATGTGTAAAATCATTGAAATGTCATAGAACCAAAATTTATCCAAATTGAAGGTTGATAAACTTTAATATTTGGGTGAAGATATTTGCTACAGAAATAGAAGTGAAAGGAACAATACTCAGATTATAAAACATGCTTACAGATCAGTAAGAAAATAACAAGTTAATCAACAGAAGAACAGGATATGAGTGAGATATATGGCAGTAAACAAGACTCCTAGGTTCACTAATAATTTGGAGAGTACAAAACAAAATAGTGAAGTTTGTAACCTATAAAATGTGTAAAAATTAAAAGCTTATAAATATTTGCTATTGCCAAAGGTATGGTTAACACATTGCTAGGCACTTAAATCAGTACAGTTTGTTTCTTTGTTTGGCTCAGCTTGGTAGGTAAACACCCTTTCCTTCAAACCAGTATTTCTAAGTTTTTGTGTTACTGATTTACTTGCACATAAGTACAAGCGTTGTTTATAATTAAAAACTTGAATGTTACCTAAATGTGCTTCAGTAGGTTATATAAACTAGGCAATATCTATGTTAAGGAATATTACATCTAGTTAAAAAGAATGAAGTGGATTTGTGTGTTTATTTCATGAAAATAGCACCAATATATATTTGAAAATATGGTAAGTTATGTAACTATATATTGAGTATATTTTCCCTTATATAAGAAAAACTATCTAAAAATGTATGTTATACACATGTAATTATGTAAATATACAAAGGTTGGAAGGGTGTGCACCTATCAGACAGATAGTGGTGTCTGTGGAGAAAAGTTAGATTTAGGGAAAAAGAGGGTGAGGCAGGACTTTTTAAAAAAATTTGCATCCTTCATTGAAACTTTTTACAGGAATATATCCACTTGTAAAATTATGTAACTTAAAGCAAATACAGAATACCTCAAAAAGCTAAGAGTATTTGATTACTTTCTGGGCTTTGTTCCATTTTTATTTATGCAACAGTAAAAGGACAGTGACTGTTTTCACTTCTGTTAATGATGTAGAAGGGTACATAGCAAACACAGTGTTAACTTGTTGGGCAGGGTTGTTGATCCATAAATTTATACACTTGAATCTTTTTCATTGAGCACTGATCATTGTAATAACTTAAATGATTAAGAGCGAAGGCCCCTCTTTTGTAGATGGTAGAACCTTTTCTGTTTCTCCACTAACATGGTGTGTAAGCATAAACAGATCATCTCAAATAACCAAAAGTGTCATTCATAGTCTTACCCAGGCTTTCACAAGCTTTGTCTCTCTGTCTCCTATAGAACAAACTCCCTCAAGGCAGCTTGCCAGGATGCCCTGTCCTATAGCAGAAGCACGGATGGCTCACTCTATGGCCCTTCCTGGCTGGAGGTATCCAGCTGCCTGAACAGCTGCTTGTTTAGAAGAGCCTTCTTATACTCAGTAACTTGTCTGTTTCACCCACTTAGGATGTTTACAAGCCCCGTCGGAAGTACAAACGCCAACAGGGAGCGGAGGAGCTACTTGATGAAGAATCTCGAATCCACGCTACACTTTTGGAATATGGCAGGTAGTAAATGAGGCCCAGTCTAGGTGTCTGTTTCATAAAAGAAAAGCTGATTTAAATTGCTTCATTTGGATTAACTGGGTTCTATCTGACCAAGTTTATTATTTTTACCGCTGAGATGTCCAGCATCAGGAACTTTTCTCTGGTATTAGCTAAGTTTCTGTGGCTTGCCTTTGCAGTTGCCCCCTGGAAATGTGCTTATGACTGTGGCCCTGGCTCTGCCCTTCTGGGGCATTTATAGAGGCTGTGGCATGTCTGAACATCAATCCCTGCCACTTATTAATACCTTTAGTAAACAGAAAAAATGGGAGCATTTTCAGCAGTTTTATGCTGTTAGAATGATAATTTTGAATTTCGGTGACTGTTGTCCTAATTAGAGAAGTAAAGACTTTTGAAGTAGTATTGTCACTTCTTAACAATACCTAGTTTTTTAAAAAGTTATTTTATAACCTATTTTTACCTTTGAAACCTACTAGGACTGCTTCTCTCCATTAAATGTTTTGGTTGACACTGGGTATTAACCTTCATTTATATCCTGCATTCTTTACTTAGGGTATCCCATCCTTTGATGTAAGTATATTTCCTTCTGCACCTTCTGCTGTTTGGGCAGAGGCTCCTGTAGAATGCTTTGCCTTACAGTGCAGTCCTTCTTGGGTGGCTAGAACTAACTGCACTGTCATTAGCATCTCCCTGATGAGCATCTGATAGCTTTCTTCTTTAGGGTACTGGAGAAAACCAGTAGGACCGAAATTAGGCTGAATTATTGTAGCTTTCCAAGGAAAGGCATGACTTTTTTCTTTGATATGATAGTATGAAGGCAAGTCTTTCCTTTTGAAAGGTAAAAACTAGCCTGCCTAAAAAGAAGTTGAGTTAGTTCTGGCCCTACGCTAGTTGTGATGGCTGCCTTCATGTCTCACAGTTGCTGCCTGAGTCAGGAGCCCAGACCAGTTACATAATTTTGGAAGCCTAGTGAAAATGCAAGAAAAAAGCAGTAACACCCAAGTATAGGGCCAAGTATAGCTGAGTGTGGGGCTCTATGCTCCTGGGTGGGTTGCATGCTTATAAACATCCCACGCCCTCCCTCTCTCACCCCCCTTCAACCTGCCCACTCCCAAGCTCTGTGAGAGGATTCTCTTCAGCCAATACCATGTTATAAAATTGTAAGTGAGCAGAGGATGCCACACAGCTCTGGAAAGCCAGAGAGGGAGAGAACAACTCTAGTGGCATCACATGCCCCAGAGCTCCTGAGTAATGCTTGTGGGAATGTAGTGAATTTTGTTAGTTTGTATTGTTCACGCCTCCATTTTTTCAATTTTCTTAGATGTTCCTGGAGATGAAAATTTGATGTTCCTAGGGAAGAAAAGGTGTCATAAATTCAGTAAATTGCCTACCTCAGTGAGACCATGTTAACAGTATTTCAGTATCTTACTATGATAATTCTCAGTTTCGAATGGGAGCTTTTGTGTATGGGTTGTAGATGGCAGTCATCACCATGTGAAGGCATGGTGATCCCAGAATGGTCCTGGTTACCTTGGACTGGATGATGCAGTTTGAGGCTAGTATGTGGCTTGACTACCTTTAGGGAAGGGAGCAAGGCACAGGTTTTGTGTAACTCCTCTAAATTCTGACTATGGGAAAGCGTGAAGGGTCCTAATCCTTGTCTTCATTCCTTTTGGTGGGGATCACGCTCATTTCTCAGGCAGGAATAGTGGTTTAGGTTATTTTTGGTGGTATTTGTTTGTGGTTTGTCTTTTTGTTGTTGTTTGGTTTGGTTTGGTTTTTTTCCTGTCAGAGAGGATGAGTTTATGGGAGGTGGGATAGTGGACGCTTTGAGCATTCTCATAATTTATTTAGTTTATTTATCTCCTTGAGAAAAATAATGATGGTACTCAGAATGGTTGAAAAATATCTTGTCTAAGGTCACAGAACTATTAAGAGACTCAACCCAGGACTTGAATTCTGTCTCTTGAACTCTAAAAGTATATTGTTATCATTGCCTTCAAATACTGTTTGATGCTACAGTAGGAATATATTGTTAGACTCATGGTTTTAGAAAAATAGACCTAATCTGTTGTTTGCTCAGGGACTGAATGAGAATATAGTAGTTATGAAACTATCAGAGCAAATTAGATAAAACTTAAGATGATCACCCTCCCTGGAAATACCTACCCATCTTCTCTGGCCATCTGAGTCGTTCCACCCGGTTCTGTTCTGTACTCTCTCCACTGCATGGAGTTCTTCCTTATTAAATGAGACTCATATAACATATATAAAATTAATTTTTTGAGCCATTTGTCTTATGTAAATGTGAACTACTAGCTGTCGTCATCATTGTCTTTGTCAGCAGCAGCAGCAGTAGCTTTTAGCTCTCAAATGCCTTTAGTATGAACTGTAGGTTCACATGAAGGCTCTATCTTAGGGTTAGTCTTTCCTCCATGTCCCTGTGCACTAAACCCTCCCTTCAACATGTGTGTGGGAACTCTCACTTTCTCCCCCTTCTGCTTTCAGGCCAGGCTGGCCTTCTGCTCGGTTTCCAGCCTCCCTCTCCCTTCACTGCTGGCACTCTTGAATTCCTCATCCCTACTATATGGTGCATGACTGTAGGAGTCCAGATCCCTCATCTGTGATCAGGGATTTCTGTATTCCAACTCATCTCTTGACAAGGGGAAAGTATTCTAATTCGTACAGCAAGAATATCTGAAAATAGTATCACAGGTTACCAATCATAGCCCTAAACCCCCAGCACTCTCTTGCCATGAAGTCAGCATTTTAGTTTCTTTCCCCTTTTCTGACTTGGAATTACCAAAATAAAGCTGAAGTTTGAGCCTAGTCAGCAATACTAAAGGTCTTATCTGTTAAAATGTGTTTGGGTATATTTTTCTAAATGTTGTCATGTTAGAATAACAAGACTACAGTTTTGATTTTATATTTAAAATTACAGTCCTGTAATTTGTTTTTTATTATTGATCTGGAGGCTAACTTGAACACCTAACTGTGCTACAAAATGGGTACTATGAAAAAATGTACCTTAGATACTGAATATTTGGCATTCAAGAGGAATTTTAGAGTATAACCACTAGGATGTTGGAGTAGTCTATTCCATAGTATAAGACCCTTAATTTTGACTTGACTTGCAGCCATTCTGTAGTCAGGAAATAAAAATTACAAGTCACTCCCAAGCTATTCGTGTCCCTATATAACATGCTCATAAAAGATACTTAGTGAATTCTTATTGAATGAACAAAGAACAAAGTTCACAGTCCCTAATGTTTATGGCTTTTTATTCCCCTGTTGCTCTGGATTTCAAACAGATAATTATCTTACTTTTATTCTGGAATATTAGTTTGTATTCTGGAATGGTGATGTCTATTATGGTAGCTAGTAGGTGTATGTGACTGTTGAGCAGTTGAAATGTGACTACCACTCAGAAACAGAATTTTAATCGTAATTGAATTTTAATTTAAAAACTCATGCTCAATTTAGCTACTAGAAATACATAAGTATGTTTGGAATAACTTAGGTGTGTTACTCTACTAAAAAAAATCATGTGTGTGGCTCTTGTTATATTTCTTTTGGATAGTGCTACTTTAGAAGGTGTACATCCTGGGATTAAAGACCATGTCCTGGGTCTAGGGTATGAGGATTGAACTGGGTGACAAGAGGACCAAAGCTCTGTTGGTGCTGATGGTACGAGACAGTGACAGAGGGATGAGTTACATCTAAAGGAGGGGAAAGCAGGGACAAGTGGAAGCACAGGGTGCTGTGAGTACATGGTGCTGGCACTTGGAAAGACAAGCAGGGTTGGCAGGACAAGAGGAAAAGGAGGGCATAGTGTAGAGCAGCATCACTAGAAAGAAAAGGAAAGTAGGTGCTTTTCTGATAGAAGTAAGGTAAAGCCCTTTCCTTTTTCTGAGGGATGAGAGGCACAGAGGGCTATCATGGGCCCCTGGTAAAAATCAGACACAGAGAAGTCTCTCAGAGTTACAAGGACAAGTGGATACAGTGAGGCAGGTGTTTTTAGGAGCAGAGGGCAGCTCTTTCTCATGAAAGCAGTGCTTCCTACCGTGCCACACAGAGGGAGCCTTGGAGAAAAATCAGCTGAACTCTTCATTCACAAACATTTATTGGGTCCCTGCTTTGTGCCAGGCTTCAAACTAAGTAGTCAGTGGCAATAAGAAAGTGAATGATGTACCATGAGTTTTCTCAGCAGATGCATTTATAATAGCCCAAAGTAGAAGGAACCCACATGCTTATCAGCTGAGGAACAGGTAAACAAAATGTAGTTTTCCCATACAATGGAATATTGTTTGCCATGAAAAGGGAAGAAGTACTGATTAATGCTGCAACCTGGATGAACTTTGGAAATACGCTAATTAAGAGAAGGCTATATATTACATGATTTCATTTGTATGAAAGGAACAAGCAAATCGGTAGATATAGAAAGTAGATTAATAGTAGCTAAGAGTTGATGAGAAGGGAGAATTAGTACTGTTAATAGTAAGTACAGGGTTTCTTTTTGGGGTGATGAAACTATTGGGTATTTAAGGTGATGTTTGCACAACATAGTACACTAAACAAACAAATACTTTGAATTGCTGAATTTTACATTGTATGAATTATACCTCAGTTTTTGAGTTTTTTATATTTATTTGTTGGTCTTTTGAGATAGCATTTTGCTATGTAGCACAGGCTGACCTTGAACTTGCTGTATAGACAACGTTGGACTCAAACTCATGATCCTCCTGCCTCAGCCTCCTAAGTGCGGGTGTTATAAGCCGGCACCACCATGATACCTCAGTTTTTTTAATGTTAAAAATAAATGTGAATAAATCAAATTCCTCCTTCCAGGAACTTAAGAGGCAAGCCTGAAGGATTACATATAGTAGATAATTACTTAATGCTGTGTGATGGGTGTGCTTGTAATACAAAGAAGACACACATAACTGGGAGGCTAACGTGGTTTTACGTGGTCAGAAGAGTTTACCTAGAACCTGTGTCATTATGGAGGAATACATGGAACTTAGGGATTGAGTCACTCAGATTTAGTCATTTATTGCTCCATTTGGATAGTTTATAAAGCCCCTGGGCCTTAGGTTAGGACTTGCTACCTGAGGGTCTCTACATACTAAAGGCCTGGAAAAGGAAGGAATGTCCTAGGTGCAGGACATGAATGAGAAGCTTTGGTGAGACCTTGTGTTGGTCAGGTTTCCCTGTGTGAGAATAGGGTCTTGACGCTAGTTTCAGCAGAAGGGCTTCATTGATTGCAGGGAATGATGGGTACTAGGCTCAGCTCCCAGGCCTCACACTAGAGCTGGGCCAAGGGAGCTACTTCTGTCTACATGCTTAGGAAGCTAGCTAGCAACCTGAGGAATTAGAAAACTGGTGCTGCAGCTGCCCACAGGGAACCACACCATTTCTGCCAAAATCAGGAAGCTCTCTCTGTAAGTCCAGGAAGCCATTGTGACAGCTGCTGATCCTCAAACCACACTTCTAATGTGATCCATGCCAGTACAGTGGATTCTCTGTGTGCTCCTTATCTCCTCATTTAACTGTTCCACATTCAAAACTCCAACAAATTCTTCCCATTGACGGGACCTAAACAGCAATCAGAACCCTAGCTGTCAGAACTATGGAAAACAGTCTTCATTTTCTGCTTCTGCTATAGTACTACAGGAAGATGTAATGATTTTGATTAGGCCACTTCACACAGTCTGCCTTAAGGGCCTTTACAGAATTTGTGTGGAGACCTAAATAGCTTTAGATTCAGTCTGCTATACTTTGGTCCTGTAGACTCATCTCTAAAGGACAGGAACATTCCCTAGGTCTCCAGTTAGATGACAGAAAGCCCAGCCTCCACTTACAGCATCTTGATTTCTGCATTTTTTTCATTTATGTTTAGTTTATTGATTTAGTAAACATTGGCGATACAAAATATAAAAGGGAGGCTGGGAGGTAGCTCTGTGGTAGTATGCTTCTTAGCATACAAGAAGCCTTGGGTTCAATCCCCACCATCACAAAAAGAAGACAGAATATAAAAGTAGGATCATTGCCCTCAAGAAGAAGGATGCAGACATGTAACCAAGTAGTTGGATATAATTGTTATCTGGGAAATGAGAGGAGCCTGCCCAGATGCCAGATGGATGGACTAGGACTGTATGTGCACACAGGTGGATATGTGTGAATTGGGTGCTTTGGAGAAAAAGCTGCTTTAGAGCTGAAAGGTTGAGGGGTGAGGGGTAAATTGGGAAATGAGTTTGAGAATAGTGTGTGCCAAGCTCCCTGTTCAGACAGTAGATGGAGCAGGAATATACAAGGTGGCAGTGAGAGGCTGCATTGGGGCTGCTGAGGAGATCCCTTTTCTCCTGAGAGGAGAGGTCTGCCATTGACAGATGTCCATCAGGCAACATAAGGTTGGATAAGGAATGAGCAGGAAGATGGAGGGAATGAAGCTGCATGCACCAGAGCAGTAGAGGCAGCACGTGGGTCGGGCAGGTAAGGCATGGCGTGAGTGGGGACAGAGGAAGTGTGTAATTTGTTTTTGTTAAGTGGTTGCATGCAACTTTATTTCCTTACAAGATCTTTAAAGTATGTGAGGCTCAGTGTCTTGCATTGTTTTTGTTTTAGGTTTAATAGCTTTTGCTTTGTTGTACTTGCTTTTTTTTAAAGACATAGATTAATTAGAGCCAGAAGTCCACTTAATTTAAACAGAAGTGCATTTCTGTGTGTGTGTTTTAATTCAGGTTGGGTTAAGTGAATGTACATTATTGACATTATGCTTGGGTTATGTTTGAGAATAAAAAGATATGCTATATTTGCAGTTATTAAAGTAACATTACTGAGCTGTTTGGCTTGAGCAAACACATTCACATTTGTTTATACATATATTTTTAAGGCTTTTACCATACACTATGGTTCTGAAACACAGTTTCTGATTCAAAGAGTAATGATTGCACTTAAGGAAAATGTCTCTACCAATGAAGAGTTCCCATTTACAGTAATTGTATAGCAAGATAGCTGGCCCGCCCTTTATTCAAAGCATGGCGGACTGTGTTCCTGGGTAAGGCATTTGAAACATTTTCTCCAGGCACCAAATAACCTGAATTCTTTTTGATGCTTTTTATATAAAAATCAAACCAAAATGAATTTGACAGACTTTATTGTGATTTTTGAATAGTAATTGAACTCCGCTTTTTGTGGCCTGCAGGAGATATGGATTTAGCCGCCAGAACCAAACAGAGAAGGTAAGAAAAAGCATAGATAATGGGAGAGAATATTTGAGAAATGGAAGTGACTACCCTTTGGCCTCCATCAGACACTGACATCTGGGACCCAGCTCCCTGGGAAGCCTGGGAAGAGTGGCTGGTCCTGGGAAAGGTGGGGTGGCAGCTGCCCTTCCCTTGCATGTCTGTCCTGGCATTTCCATTTTGCCACCTCTGCAGGCAGGGAACTTTCACCCATGGTGCTGGAATTGAAGGGTGTTTGAAAATAGGTCAAGTGGGGTCTAAAAATGTGAAGATGAAGTCCTGTCCCAGAATGAAGGCCTCTAGACAGGTGTGAATGGGGTACTAGTAGTGAGATGCCCTGCAACTGTTAATTCCAGGCCTGCCCTCCAGAAGACAGCTGAGTGAAAGAGCCAGGTAAGTCAAGTTGGGATTTTCTAACTTCACATAGGAGTCTTGAATGGTTTCTTTTCACTTATATGTTGAGTAGTGATCCTTAATTGTTAGTAGCAGAGGAGGCACATAGATCTTATAGTGACAAACCCTTACTGTGTTCCAGGCCCTTTGTTAAGAGGTCTGCTTGCATTGTTTCACTTAACAGTGCTGTGAAGATACTTTTACTCCTGTTTTTCAGGTCACAAAACTGATGCTCAGAGAAGCTCAGTGATCTGTCCAAGGTCATACAACCTTAAAGTGCCATAAGAATCCAAATCCAGATCTGTCTGACATCAAAGGCTATGCTTGTAATCACTGACTTGTGAATAAGAAAGTGCTCACTAAAGTGTTCAGTGGCCTCTTAAAAAGTAGAGTCCATCAATTTGAGATCTGTTAGTAATTTCTTTTCTCGTTTCCCACCTTACCTTGGATTTCATCAACTAGAACATGCTCCTCTTGCTACTCTTCTGCCACCCCTTCACTTGTCCAGCTTGCCTACCCCTCTGTGGCCTCAGTCATTCAGGGGACTGACAGTGACCAGGAGCATATGTTCTAAAGCCAGACTGACTGGTTTCAAAATCTGAGTTCCTCCCCTTCACTGTGTAATAATTTGCATAATCGGTATACCTTAACTCACAGCATCTATGAAATGGGATAGTCAGTGTAACTGCCTCACAGCACTGTTGTGAAGATTAAAATATAAAGGACCTAGGGTCGGGATTTAGCTCAGTGGCACCACACCTGCCTTGCAAGTGCAAGATCCTGAGTTTGATCCCCAGTACCGCAAAAAAAAAAAAAAGTAAAGGACCTAGAATGATCCAATACAGTAAACATTTAATAAGTGGAAACTATTACTAGCATTAGTTCACTGGCAGTTAGGCATGTACTGATTATGATGCTGCTTTTTTGGTTTCCTCATTTTTTCCCCCATATTTGTGTTTTCATTCAACCAGATAATTATTTCCTGCATAGTGTTTTCTGAACTTGCATTATGTTGTGTGTCATTTGGTATATAGCGAGGGATTGATGTGTACATTTAACTTGATGTATAATTTGAATCTGAAAAGAATTCTGTGCATATGACTATATTCTAAAATAAGTCAGTTTGGCTAAGATTAAAAAAAACATGAGACGTCCATGAAATACCATTCAAATAGGGCTTGTTTTGTCATTCCTACATCAGATGGTCCATTTGGATTGGAATCTTATCCCCTGTGAATATGTCTATAAACAGTCAGGAGTTCATGGTGTTTTGTGGGGAATGATAGACTTATGACAAAAAGGCATCCTGGGATTACGATGGCTGAGAAAGGCGTATGAGGCTAATCCTTACCTTCAGACCTGATAACCACAGATCAGTAGTGAGTCTGAGGTCACCCAGCTGGTGGATGGCACAGATAGGATTAAAACCAAGAACTCTAGGCTTGCAGCCCATGTTTGAGAAGAGCAGTTAATTCAGGGTGCCTTGAGTGTACAGCACATTGAGAGCCTATGGCTGGGTCCAGATGAAGCAGCTTGATCAACAGAAGAAGCAATTTAAATTTTTTTTCCTTCAGATCAGTGGTTTTCAAACTTGTTCGATCACTTGTAGCAGTAAAAATTTTATTTTTTTATTGTTATTCCATACATATATACTCCCCCCCAAAAGAAAACTTTCATTAAACAATACTGTGTTAAATTTTACCATCTACAAAGCAGCCTGATGTGTGCTGTTATTTTAATTTGTATAGATTCTAGTAGTGCCTGTTAGATTACCCACTAATGGATCTCAGCTAGCAGTTGAAAGAAACACTGCTTTGGCTGTGACCTGTCCTTGAAGGTATTAGAGTAGGAAGAAGACCAAATCAGAGTAGAAGAATAAATCTGGTGAATGTGACCTGGTATTCATTTAATCAGTGAGTGGGTGGTAAATGGAGACCAGCTTCAGCCAGGCCCTGAGTGTAATATGCCTGCTGTGTGGCTTGAATGCAAGCTGAGACTCTGATCGTCCATTCCCTCTCAGGAACTCATTCAAGTCTCCATATCTGTATGTTTTGTTTAACAGGCTCATACTCTTTGCGATGTTGTCCTTTCTCTGCTGAGTTTCCATCTCTGGTGCTCAGCTGTTTTCACGTCTTCCTTTCTAGACTGAGGACAAGAAAACACCACTGCCTGCAGGGTTGTCAGCTACAGAGAAAACAGATGTCCAAGAGGAGGATGAGCTTCAGGCAGCTGAAGAGGTGTGTGCCCCATGTAGGTCCTTTGAGGTTTCAGTCATTTGAGAATGTTACTTCCATCCTCAGCTTTCCCAGATGGCCAGCCAGGAGCTGCCTTCCATGCCTTCCAGTTCTCTTTCATCACCTGTCCTGTGGCTTGCCAAAAAGACCCTGGGACATCATCACAGAGACCTACAGGGTCATTTGCTTCAGTCTTGTGTGGGCAGAACCATTCACTGCTGCTCCTTCTATTCCTCTTTCAGCAGCATATTCAGTCACTGATGACCAAGATGACCGCCATGGCAAATGAAGAGGTAAGGGGCCATGGGTTAGAGTAAGGGGAGATAAAGTGAAGGATTTAGGGGCAGAAGATTTAGCTCAGTGGTGCCATGTCTGCCTGGCAAGTGTAAGGTCCTGAGTTGGATTCCTGCTACTGGAAGAGAGAGAGAGATAGGAGTTTCCAATGTCATTCTGCGTAGGAGATAGAATTCAGAATTCATAGTTGCTCTTTTCAGAGTGCAAGGCCCATCTAGAAGGTTTAGCCAGGGGTAAAGTACTTGGGAGGATCACTTCTTTTGCAATAAAGAAATGTTTTGGGGCTCTGAGGTTTCTTGTCCTCTGGCATTTGCTCTTCTCTTCCTTGAGTCCTAGGCCCATGAAGTACCCTACTGGCTCTATTCAGAGACCTTCAGAAGGCCTGGGAATGGGGCAGGGGGGTGAGGAATGGTTTCCAGGGGCACCAAGGACCTGAGGAGAAGCTGGCATAGTCAGCTTAGAGACTTAGGAGGTGGTGAGGTAGCTTTGACTTTTGTCCTAGGCTGTTTTCTTCCTTCTTTATGATGAATAAATGAACAGAAGGGAAATTATTTTTCCCCTGGAAATACTATCTATTTTGTAGTAATACTCAGTATTTAGGTTTTTCAGTTCTGTTAAAGACATGGTCTGGCCTTGAGAACATACCCCATGTGATTGCAGAGCCGTCTCACTGCAAGCTCCGTGGGCCAGATTGTGGGCCTCTGCTCGGCTGAGATCAAGCAGATTGTGTCTGAGTACGCAGAGAAGGTAGGTGCTGGTATGCACTTGGGTGTGTGCCTCAGGCAACTCCCCAAGGCTTTGTTCTCCCACTTCCCCAGTGCTTCCCATTGCAAGTTGTGGAGTCTGATTGTAATTCATCTGGCATTTGTCAAAAGCAGATACCAGGCTCTACCACACATAGCCATCAGCATTTGCCCATCAGCTAAATTAATTTTGTTCTGCAATGCCCATTTTTCTATAAATATTAAGAGAAAATTTGTCTTTCAGAGCTGTTATCACATTTGATACATTGTAGCCTGAGGTATAGCATAGGCATGTTTTCTTCCCTATCAGGCTTCTTATAATTCTGGCTCAATTTGGCAATTGGATTGAAGAATAAAGCTTTTTGCCACTTAGGAGATAAGCCCCATAACTCAGCCAAGCCCAAGGCAAAATTTTTTGTTCTGTTTTATTAAAAGAATATAGAATGAACAAAAGCCTCAAAGTCATATTTCAGCATTAGATTTTCTTTTTTCCATCCTAAGAGCCAGGAGGACCTTGAATATTTCAGAGAGGTAGTGATTAATCATTTTGCACATAACTGATTCTGGTCTGGCTGAGATGTAGTATCAGTAAGATCAGATTTACAGGGCATTGTTTCACATCTCTCCTTCCTCAGCCATATTCACTCTGCTGCCTTAAAATGTTAGTGTCTATTGAAGCATTTAGCTTTGCTTTCCTTGTCTCAGAACCCTTGATGACAAATTAGTTCTGCCTCCACACTCTGTGCAAAATGACCTTCAGAAATCATTGCACAGGTGGTGTAGTCAAGGAGAAGATATCGCCTGTAACTTGGGGTATGATCTGTCCAGTCTTCCCTAAATGCAGCAGTGGAGCTGAAGCTGCTAATGAGCAAGACAGACAATAGGACAGAATGTCTGGGGGCAGGTTTCCCCATTTCCACATTCCTCAAATAAATACTTCCTAATACGAACTTTCTAGTTTTGCTGTCACAGACTCCACAGTTCCCTCTCCTGTTTACTCCCATTTTCCATTTACCACTGTTCTATGTCATCTGAGATGTGACCGTTAAAGAATTCTAGTTATCTTAAAAGTACAAATAAACTCAAACAGTTTGAAGATTATAGTTGTGAGAAGAGTGATTGATTGACTGCCCTTTGAAAAAAGTATCTTGGTTTACTGTCAGCACACACACTTGAATGGCAGGGGTGAGTAGGAACCACCCTTAATTCCCACGTTACTGAATGGAATTTTCTTACGGGTGAGGGAGAGAACTAGATCAGGACACACATGCACACACCCATGTATGCACACCCTGATATTTCTACAGGGCCTCTGATTTCTGTCTCTAGACAACTATTAGCAGATAAGAGAGCTGATATTGGTAACATGGAAAAGCAGGAAATCCCTCCTTTGCTTGGATGTGCACCTGTCCTTACCAGCCCTCTCTTCCTCTAGGAGAGGGGAATCTTACCTACCTTTCCCAGCCAGTTCTACCTTGACCAGAACTCCTTTGGGTGTCTCTCATCATCTGAGCTCTTACACTTACGTAGTAGTCTCTACCCAGCTTGGAGGGCTGCATTCTGTTATTGATCCATGCTATTTCCTATCTCATTCCATTTTTTTAGAATAGAGTGAAGTTAGAAGTAATTTGGACCTGGAGGAGATGCCAAACCTTTCCACGTGTATAATTTTACTTTGCATGGAAATTGTAGGTCAGGTGCTCAATGCTTGGTTGTTTTTGTTGTTTTTCTTGAATAGATCATAAAACATTAAAGTTGATGGTTTTAAAAATTAAATTCCTTTTAATTCTATTCCTGTTTCACAGTTATTTCACATTTGCTTTGGCCCCAGATATCCATTGCTGTGCATAGTTGCAATCTTCATTATGTCTAAGAGAAGACAGTGTAGTGGTTAGAAACCCAGCTTATTGAGTCATATCTTGTTTCATATCTTCTTCTTCACTTCTCTGATGTATAATCTTGGACAGTTAGCTTATAGGGAAAGGGTAATGGGAGTTGCCAGAGACCCCTGCAGTAGTCTTGGCCTCCTGCAAGCCAGTATGATGTCCAAGAGATAGGAAAGTGGGAATTAAAAGAAACAGATAGAGACTTGAGAGAAACTGAGTCATGGGCTGGTCTAAGCTACTCTGGGCAGCAAAGACAAAGAACTCCCAGGACATTCAGTGTTTATTCATTACAAGTGCGGGAAGAGGGGAAACTGGGCAGGCCTTGGGACACCTACTGATAACAAGTATCAAGCAGGCAGGACTGTAGGATGAGGACACAAGCATATCTTTGCTGAAGAGAATAATATTACTTTTCTGGAAGATGTTGGGAAGATTGATATGTGAGCATAGAATGCCTCAACTAATGCCTAGCATACTATAGCTTTTCTGCTACTTGGATTTTTTATTTGCTTTCAGTACTGAGAAAGAACCTACTTGTGCTAGACAGGCCTCAAGGCCTCACTTGGGCTAGGCAAACACTCTGCCACTGAGAGCTACGTCTGCAGCCATTTGTTTTTATTTATTTTTGCTAATTTTTTGGTCACATCATATCTGAAACATTTTCCGTGAGTCTAAGTTTCACATTTATTTTCTATATAATTTGTGTTAATACAACACAATTCACCAAAAATTTCCCTGTCATTAAACATTTAAGTTATTTCTATTTGCCTCGTAGATAATAATGTGAAATCTGAGCCAGTAGTTCCTGCTGAAAGGTTTCCTCAGACTTGAATAGCTAGATTATGACTCTTCCTCTGTGTTATTTTCCAAATAAGTTGTAACAATATAAAATACTGCTAGTTATGAAGGGGCTTCCTAGCATGCCCCATCATTTCTCCAAATGTTCATTTGTCTGTGGTTAGGTTGGGTTTATTGCTGGTTGTGATGAGGTAATACACATACAGTGGAATTGTGGGGTGCCTCAGTAAAACGGTATTTGAAAGGCGTTGGTGTAGGTTTTGGATTCGTGTTAGGTGGCTTTCAGGATGTGGAGCTTTGTCTGTGTTGAATGCTACAAGGATGTATTTGTGAATGAATATCTTAGTAAATCTTATCAAAGTGAATCAGTATTAAAGCTATGTATGAATAATGGCAAGTATAGGGGATGTTTGGCCATTGTGATTTAGACAATGTTTATATTTCTGTCCATATTCAGATATGATTACAGAGTGGTCATGTTTTTGCCTGGATCCCTGCTGGCAGTCACAAGGTGATCTGCTCTATTGTTAGTGTTCTTTAAAATTGTTGTATTTAATGCCAAAGCCTGAATATGAGTGGAAGGCAGCTCTCTCAGCAACCTCAAGGTCTTGCTGATGGCACCAGACTAGCTTGCATATGTCAGGGGCTGTTTTCTCATCCTGAGGTTGTTTGTGTATCTGTTGCTGGATAGCAGTATGACCACAAATGTCATAATTTAAACACCTACATTGTTTTTTCACAATTGCCATAGGTCAGCAGCAAGCCACAGCTTGGCAGGGTCCTCTGTTTCACAAGCTCACAAAGCTAGAGTCTCATCTGAGACTCTACCAGGGAAGGATCTGCTTTATGTGGTTCTTGGCAGCATTCAGTTCCTTGTGACCTGTTAACTGAGGTCACCATTTCTTGATAGCTTTCATCTGGAGGTCACCCTCAGTTTCTTGCCACATGGGCCTTCCCAACATTGACAGTGACTTCAAGGCCAGTGGGGAGGGATCTCATCTCCAGTATGTAATACATACACCCTCATGCATTCCACCACCTTTGCTGTATTCTGTTAGCTAGAATCAAGTCATAATTCCCCTCTGTACTCAACTGAAAGATTCTATGCACAAGTGTGAACACGAGGAGGTAGGGAACATGGGGCCCTCTTAAGCTTGTCTACACTATTTATCTTTCTATCTTACTATCATAGGTTGCTGAAACTAGGCACTGAGATTTCATAAAATTGATGCTGCTGCCTTCAGATCTCAGTAATAAAACCTTTGGAAATGGAGATGAATTAAAGAATGCTCAGGAGGGAATCCGTTGGTGGTACTTGAGAAAACCCGAGTTAGGCTGACCTGGATGTATTTTTGCATAATGAAAAGAAAGGGACAGAATAATTTTTGAAGGATAAAGTGTGAAAAGATTTTGTGACCAAGGGATAAATTAAGCAAACTGCCTGGAGCAAGTGTTTTGAAAGTCAACAAGCATTGAGATATAAAAATGAAGTAAAAAACTCCTTTTGCAGGGCTGGGGATTTAGCTCAGTGGTTCCGCCGCTTGCCTCACAAGCGCAAGGTCCCAAGTTCACTTTTTTTTGGTACCAAAAAAAGTGCAGACTTCTTTTTCATTTGTAAAGTTCACAAGTTCTTTTAACAGCATAACATGATAAATAATTCATGTGTTTCAAAGCCAGTCTCTGAGATGTGTAACTCAATTTAATATGCTCTTGTAAAGCAGCGGGAAAGAGGAATATGAAGAAGCTTCCAAATTTATAATTCATGACCATCCAGAGGCTCTGGGCTATGTAGCTCCATCTCCTTTTGTTTCCAAGGGGTAACACCCTTCCTAGGATGTGCTAGCTGAGGCTCCAGTGCTTTTCGTCTTGATATCTAATATTCTCACCTTATCATAGCTTTCATTTGTTTTTTTTTTTTTTTGGTACCGGGGATCAAACTCAGGACCTTGTGCTTGCAAGGAAGGCAGCGGAACCACTGAGCTAAATCCCCAGCACCCATAGCTTTCATTTTAATGGGGAAGAAGAATCTATTATTATGATTTGCAGAAAACTAAAAAGCCTGACTTTCTAAAACATGTCTCCACCATATTACCCTGTAAGTTTTCTTAGGAGCCAGAAGAAATGGAAGGAAGCTGGACCAGGGAAGGTGTTAGGTCCCTAGAAAGGGAGGAAAGAATTGCCCTTAGCACCACATATCAGCTGACCACATACCATTTTGACCACTTTGGTACTTAGTCTGCCAACTAAGTGATCATTAGCTGATACCTCAGTAAAACAGAATCTTAGAACATGTTCTAAATCTGAAGGCCCAGAGTTGTCTTGTGGAAATAAAATCTACCTTGAATGCCTTCTCTGTATAGGTACTTTGTAAACCATTATTAGTTATTATTTAAGCCTCAAAATTTTCATTATTTTTTAATTCTTAAAGAAGTATATCATTTAATTTTAATAGGCTTATCATTCTCTGCCTCAGTTGGCTGTGGCCTACATTTTATTCTTTGTAACTTTGGAGGTTCACTGAGTGCCCACCAGTGTTGGTGTTCAGTAAATTAGTATGTGATACTATACCCATTTTACACATGAAGGAGTTACAGGTTAAAGAACTTAAGTAGTTTGTCCTGTACTATATAACTAAGTTCTAGGTTTGAATACATGACTGTCTGACTTTGAAACTCGTCTCATAGACATCTTTAGTGTCCATCTTCAAGACTTTGGAGTGACCATGCCTCCTTAGGCTCCCTTACCATCCCATTGCCCACCTTGGACAAAGTGGAAGGAAGAGGCCAGGATATATTGGGAACTGGCCGCAGAAACAAGTAAAAGTGAAAATAGTGCAGCCTAGGCACTCAGAATTACATCTAACCTGCAAAAGCTGTGGAAGTTTCTATTTGGGTGTCCCAAGTGGCTTTTCATATTACTACAGAATACCGTATATGGTCCTCATCTAGCTTCTTTAAGTATAGTGTCCTAGCCAGGATACTGTCAGCATCTTGATCTTATTTCTATAGTGAGATGTATGTTAGATGATCATGATGGAAGGGGTTAGCAGAGCAAAAGTCCTTAGTTCATGGCAGCTGGGAAGCAGAGCAGGAAAACAGTGCCAGAGAGGAAGGGGCAAGGGACCAGATAGAAATATTAAGGCCATGCCTCTATTACTCACCTAGATGCACCCAGAAGTGTGTTTCACCAGTACCCACAAAGGGATCCCAAAGCCAGTCAAGTTGACACTGCACTCTTAATGGCCACATCCCACTCCCTGTTAGCAAACACATCTCCTTAAATCATATTTAATCTCCAAGTAAAGATAATATCAAGTTTATAATTCTACCTAACCATAATATAACTGCTCTGGAAAACCAGAAATGCAACAACCCCTTCCCCAAAGTCTCAACAGTTCCAGCAATTTTCAAAAGTCCAAGTCCAAGTCTGCTGAGACTCAGGGAAAATTCTTAGTTGTGAACTTCTGTAAAAAATCAAAAAAGCAAGTTACATCATCCCGAGATACAATTGCACATGGCAGATATTCCCATTCCAAAAGGGAGAAGAAAAAAATAAAACCAAAGCAAGACCAAAACTCAGCAGGGCAGATATTTAAGTCCTGTGGCTCCATGTCCACTGTCCAGGGCACACAGTGGTGAAATTTGAGTTCCAAAGGTCTTGGGCAGCTTCACCCCAGTGGCCTTGCCAGTTGCAGCCAACATGACCTCTCTTGGGTTGCTTCTGCTCATGGCCTGCAGCCTTCCTAGGTAGACAGTTCATGATCTTAGCATCTTCGACTTTCTGGGGTCTCCACTGCACTTCTGGCTCCACACTTCCTCTTAGGGCCTTCTTACCTCGTAACCTCTTCCTTTGAAATCTGGGTGGAAACCTTCCTGACCCCACAACTTGCATTCTGTATGCTGGTAAAAGCATCATCACATACATGGCACCAAGGTCTGCTACCAGCATGGGAATTAGCTGGACCCCCTGAACTATGGCTGCAGTAGCCTCTTGAGTGCTTAAATGGCTAAGTATAGTAAAACAGAGCTGGGAGTTATGTGAATTTTAATAAACTTACATACGATACTATCCTGTCACCCTGCCCCACCTTAAAAACCATTTCTGCCCCTTGCAAATATCCTTGGCATGGGGAATTGGGGAAGGTAGTAATACAAGAAGAGATTGTCTTCCTGGGAACAAACCTCCTTGTCATGGTCACAAATAGAAAAACCCAGGTTTTGGTAGGGGTGGACATCAGGTAGATTTTTAAACTACTTCATTTAAGACTTTATTTCTTTGCCTAATGTTGCAAGTGTTTGAAAGCCCTGTGCTAAATCTCTTCTGGAAGGCCATTATTGTATTTTTCATGTTCCTGTTGTGCAATGCATAATAAATACTCAGCGTAAGATAATGGATGATTCAGACTGTAGAGACTTGCCCAATAGCCATTATGGGTGAGTCCCCTTCCTAAAATGAAATAGGCTCTTCTGTGGTGTTGTGGACTCCTTGCCATATCCGTAGCACTCTCACTATGCCCTGTTCATATGTCCTTTTGCTGTGTCCCAGGATTAGAATGTTTGCTTTACACAAGGACTACATTCACCATTGTAGTCCTAATAGACTGCAGAATAGGGTTTTCACAAACGTTTCTTGAAGGAAGGAAGAAAGGGAGGAAGCAAGAGAGGGAGAGGGAACAAGAAGAGTTTTCAAAGCTCTTTTCCTTTATGGCACAATTTAGGCATTGGGAAGAATGTGGAGGATACAACACCTTTATTTCTGAATGAGTCTGTTTTGCCTGGCTAGACTTGAAGGTGCAGAGATATCATCTTTTGCTTATTCATTCCACTTCTCCACTGTGTACTCCTGTGCCCCACATGTAGAGGGTCTGAGAACAGGTTAGTTAAACTAAGCCAAGGACAGCAGAGGGAGAGATTCAGAACTAATAAGAACTAAGAGAGAAAGGGAACCCTGTGAATCTGGAGAGAACAATAATCCTAAATATGTTGGTATTTCCAAAATGCTCCACAATTTCCTAAATTCTTTATGAATGGTTATATAACATACAACAACTAATGGCACAACTATCAATAAAGAGAATATTAGCTAATAAATTAGGACCCTAGTGGGATTGTTTCAAGCTACACAGCACAGCTTATATATTTCAGAGTCCTTGTGAGTTTACATAAAGACATAGGCATTGGTCTTGTCAAATTTGAGCCTCACCAAGTGTATTAGTTGAGAAAATAATTGTGAGCTGTTTAATTTCAGAAAAAACAGTTGTACCAATTTGTGATTTGCTGAGCATGCCCTGAGCATACAGTAGTTGATGGGGACAAAAGTGAGAGGTGTTGGATTTTGTTCATGCTCATAAATGTTAAGTACATTCTGAACACTTCTGTATTGCTGGCTAGGGAACCCAGAGTAAAGCCTCAGACTCAGCAAGGGTGAATAAATGCAAGGCTTTGAAATTCACAGCATTTCATTAGTAGGAGTCAAGACTATTGAAAGAAGCATTTATGCATTCAGTTTCATTAAAAGGAACAGTATAGATTGGGGAAGTGCATAGTCACATCCTATCTGCAGTGGTCAGACTCCATCAGGAGTACCTTAAAAGTGGCTTTAAAATAGAGTATGTCTGGAGAATAGCAGCCAAGTTGGTGAAAGCTACCTGCATTTTGTTATAGAAAGGATGGGTGGAAAAGCTGTGGACATTGCAGAGAGGTTGAATTGTCACGTGAAAGGGTGATTACATTTCATCTCTGTTGCTTCAGAAAAAAATGGAGTTGTGTATGTGTTTAAGTCTTTCCAGATCTTATTCCCTTATCTGTGTTTGCTGGCCTTTGGTTATGATGTTTTGGCTTAATGTGCTTTTGATTTTTGACTGTGAACCCATCATCTTCCTTGGAAATTTATCTGTAGAAATTCTTTAAGGCCTAGGCTTGAAGCTCTGTTCTTCTAGGGAGCATCTAATACTTCATGCCAGGTCCATTTGAAACACAGTTCTGACTTTTCTAATGGGCCATCAGGTAGTGTATGGATTTAGATTTGCAGAACTGCATAAGGACCAATTTGATACCACAAACCTCAATGTAGATTTTTCTTTTTCTCTTATACCAGTGTCAGGGTATATGTGGGGCAATTGTTACTGAATTGCACAAATCAAAACTTGAAATCACTGAATTTTAACAAGTATCCTCAGGGAAAAAAGTCAACTTCAGTGAGCACATGTGCAATCCTGGATTCTCACTTTAATTTCTTTCTTTTTTTTTTTTTTTTTTGGTACGGGGGATCTAACTCAGGACCCTGTGCTTTCGAGGCAGGTGGTGGAACCACTGAGCCAAACCCCAGGCCCTTCATTTCATTTTTGACCTTCCTGAATATCTTAATGTTTTTGGTAGTTCGCAGATTTTTAAAAATATTTTAAAATTAGTATTTTGTATAGTCTGTTTGTTTTCAGTTGAAGAGTGGGTCAAGGTGTCAGGAACTGAAGTCCCTCTGATTATTGTAAAGAATTGCTGGCAACCTTGTGATATAAGGCTTCTTTTGACAACTTAGCATATTTTGGTGGTGGAGGGTGATATGGAGAGATCTCCATATTACCTAGTGTTATGGCTTGTGTTTAGGTGTTCCCCCAAAGCCTCATGCTTTTTTCTGAGGTGGCTGAATGTATTGTGTGTGATCCTGGGATTAAGGGTGTGTGATTACTAAACCACATGAGTGATTGGTTTGGCACTGCCTAATCCTGGTAGTCTGAATGAGATAAAAGGGGCAGGAAAACATTGTTAAGGTCCCTTGTTGCTTCTGCTATCTTCTACCTCCATGAACTTTTGCTGCTCTGCCACCCTGCCTTGGAGCCAGCCAATCATGGACTGAATCCTCTATGAACTGTGAGCTAAATAAACTTGTTCCCCTTTAACTTTGGGTGTTGGGTATTTTGTCTCAGGGACAAGAGAAAAGTAACTAAGACAGAATGTGTAGTTTATGTGGAACATTTGTATAGCATGCCAAAGACTTTTGGTTCAGTCACAGCACTGCCCAAAAAACTGGCAGAAGGTTAATATGTGGATAACCTTTGGAGTCTCTTTTTTTAATTATGAAGGTATATAGTTTTAGGTAAAGTAATCATTTTTTTTTTCTCTTGAGTATTTACCATTTGGGCCTGGACTAATAATATTGAGTGACATTTAAATCTGTTTCCTCTAAGAATAGAAGTTTCTAATATCTTCCAAGTATTAAAAAAATGAATCTGCACCAGAACTTGTATTAATCCACACTGTGTTTTTGAAATCACGTTCTGAATCTGAAATTGTTGAACAAAATTAGATTGGCACTTGAGCCTTCACCCCAGTGTAAACATGCAAGGTTTATTTGTGGATGGTTGGCATCCTTGACAGGTGTTGCATTTTTCAAGATGAAATCAGTTAAGATGCCCCAGGATTTTAATTTTTTTCTGTCAAGGATTTAGTATAAAGCCCCCTCTTCTGCTCCCATCTGTCCAATTCATGCCATTGTTCAAGATTCAACTCTTTATCATCCTCAGCTTTCTTTTCCATTGTAACACTCAGTGAATATACTGTTGTTTGAGCCCTGCTGATGCAAGGATCAGTTTCTGTCTTCAGTCTGAGTTCTCTTGGCTTTAAGGATTGTATTTGAAAGAAACAAAAAATTTAGAACAATCAGTTTCCATTGTCTAGGTTAAAACATTTTTTCATTTTAGCTCTGGGATAAATTATTTTAGCTGTCCAAAAACTTCTAAATAGACAAAGACTCAAAGGCAAATGGAGGAACTCAGAAATTCCTATGTGTGATGGACCTGTACATGTGCATATTGGTCATCTGGACTAGAGGAAAGTCGAATATAGAAATGGTACTTAATATCCTGGTATTAGTGTACATTAATAGTTTTGTAAATGCAAATTTAAGGGACTCCACAGAGAATAAGAATTGTTACTCAGCACTAAGAAAATATTTTGAAACCCCTTATGTTCATGTAATATATGCTGTCATAATACAGATATGGTTTATATGGAGAGTTCAGGATTTTTTTCTGTCCACTGCAAGCATTTTTCTCTGTTTGTATTGTTTTGTGAATAATCTGTCCAGTAAAAGTATGGAGTCTGGGAGACCGTTCCCCCTTTGATGTTATGAAATAACAACTCACCTCTTTGCCAGTTCACTCCATTGGCTATGGGTACATTCATAGATTTCAGCCAGTGAGAAGATTCTCGAGTGAGCCAGGTCTCTTGTATTAAAGTAGTCGTTCTCATCACTTAGTTTCAGGACCCTTTAAGGACTCCTAAAAATTACCAAAGATCCAACAGCTTATTATTAATTGGTTCACAAATAATAATAAATGTATTATGTTCTAACATCAGAACAATGATGACACATATTGTGTAATATCTAGAAAATTTTACTGTACAATCATGACAAAACAAGAATGAAAACAAGTAACATCTTAGTATTATTATGGGATAAAGTTCGATCTTACAGAGCCCCTGCAAATCTTTTTTTCCATATATTAAGATAGCTATTGGTTTTCCTGCAGGAAGGGTTCTTATAATTGAAGCTTGACTGTCACAGTTTTAAAACATTTTTAAAGCTGTATTTGTGCCACATTTACTAATAAGAGGGAATAGAAGCTGAGTGGAAAATGGAGTTTTTAGTTGATCAGCAGGAAAGCCAACTAATAATCAGAGACATTGTCCAGCCCCTGCCAAAGCCACAAAATAGAATTGAGTGGGTATATTATCAGCCCCTGCAGACGGGAGGTAAGTGGTACCTGGATCCACTGGAGTCTGCCTGCCTTCATCTCAGTCTGGAAGCCATATAGGCAGCTGGAAGGGGTCAGGAGACCTAAGAATAACACTTACGTCAAACATAGAAAGTAGAGTAGTTCTGGTGAATGAAGAATTAATTATTTCAATCAAAATAGGCTTATTCAACCATGCTTATAATGTAAAATGCCCTTAGGATATGCCATTGACACTTTGGAAGTCAGTGTCAAGGAATCTGAGTTGAATGTTAAAAATCCAGCACTGAAATTAAGTATAAGAAAAAAGCTGTTAAATGTAGGGCATACAAAAGAGTATTCTAGTGAAATGCAGAAGAGACAGTTAATTGTTCTGTTTCAGGCAAGTAATTTGGAAATAGGGAGAGGTTGTCTTTCCTCTCCATTTTCTCATGCTCTCAAGTAAATTTCACAGAATTTCTCCTCCAGGTGACAGGTTGTATCTCAGTGTGTCCAAAATTAATTTTAAAAGTTAAAATGTTAGTTGACAATTTCTAAAGTTCGAGGTTTCAAGGGTAGATATGTTGTGTTAACAGATATTTAGGTTGTCTATTTCTTCCATGGCCTATCAGCACACAAGATAGAAAATGGTATTCCTTACTCTTTTATATAGCTATACCCTGCTGGTTGTTTCCTACTTCTAAAGTTGTTAAGCAGCAAAGAAACTCATCATCCATTAATAATGCTGCTGAATTATTCAGAGAAATCCTTACCCATAATAAGTGGTAGTTATGACCATACAGTTTCTCTTTTTTCCTGACTTTTTTCTGAGGGGTACTTTAAATCCCATCATCACTGTTAAACTACACAAGGAAAGTCAAGTATCTAAAGAATTTGCATTTGAGCTTCAGTGATTTGCTTGGAATTGGGGTACTTTGAATAAAATAGGGAAATATGAAGTGTTTGACTAGTAAAGCTATGCTTACTAATCCAAAAAGTATTTTCAGAAAAGCTGTAGCAACAAAATAATACTTTTCTATTTCCTTTTCCTGGGGTTCCTCACACGGGTGTTGAGGTTAGGTTTTTCTGTTTTGTATCTACACCAAGCTGCTTCCTTGTTTGTGCAGGTTTCTCAGTAATGACTACTCCCTGACCTATAAAATGTTGCCACAATCACCAGATCACCAGATCCAGAGATCTCCTTTATACGATTCTAGTCCTAACATTCTCTGTGTCTTGTTCAGTCCTTCCTCTGTGTCCCCTTTTCACTTACATGTTTTCAGAAGTGTCCTCTCAGGGCTTCCAGCAATTTTTATCCCTCTCAAACCTGCCATGTGTTCGCAGTAGAAGACCCAAGTAAGAAAAGCTTAAGAGAGTGGGCCTATGGATGGAGGGAAATGATTTGAGAGACTTGCATTTCATTATAAGTGCTTCTAAATGGTAGACATTTTACTCATATGTTTATAATTCTTTGATCAAAATCATCATTCTTGATGAGTGCAGAATGGCCCTATGAAGATACTACTATGACCCATATTATTCTTCTACTGAATACCCTTGGGTGTTGTCTTGTTTTCTAGATATCATCAACATAGTCACAGTTATGTAGCCCTGAGCTTCTGCCCATGTGTTTTCCCTCTGCCAGGAATGCAGACTCTGTTGATAGGGCTTTTGGTCATTATGTCAGAATAGTCCCTGGAATGGTGTTTCGTAGAGGACCCTGTAGTTGCCCTAGTTTGGTGTAACTGGTGGCCTGGAAATTCTTTGCCCAGACTGAGCAGGGATGCCTCATCTGAACTGAGGTGAACTAATTAAATACTTTGGCTTTCCTCTACCCTTTTCCCACAGCAGTCTGAGCTATCAGCAGAAGAAAGTCCAGAAAAATTAGGAACCTCTCAGCTACATCATCGGAAAATTATTTCCTTGAACAAGCAGATTCTACAGAAGACCAAACATCTGGAAGAGGTTAATGTTTTCTTTGTATAAATTCAGTTAAGTCAGTGAAACCATTCTTCAAAGAAGGGAGAAATTGGGAAAAAAAAAAAAAAAGTGAAGCTCTTCCTGCTAGATTGATAGAGGAGATTTTAGAATAGGGGTTAGCATGTGCAGTTCTCAGCTCAATCCAGCTATGCCTTATTTTATAGATGAAGTTTAATTAGTACATATGAACACCAGTTTGCTTTTATATTTTCTTTTTGGGGGCAGGTACCAGGGATCAAACTTGGGACCTTGCATGTGTGAGGCAGGTGGCGGCACCACTGAGCTAAATCCCCGGCTACTTACATATTTTCTGAGGCTGCTTTCAGGCTACAGTGATAGAGTTGAGTAATTGCAGTAGAGACCAAGTGACATGCAGAACCTAAAATATGTACTTTCTGGCCATGTATAGGAAAAGTTTGTCATGGCAAGAATAACATTCAGTCACAACTACTTATTGAATACTATTTTATGCTAAGCACTGAACCAAGGTATAGGGAAGAATGAAGAACATATGATCCCTGCTCCCAAAGATCCTAAGGTCTGATGGGAAGAAATACACTAAACAAAACATGCATTGTGCCCATCATCATTTATTTGTAGCTGTGATGAGTGCTTGAAGAAGAAGTCTAAGGCTCTAAGAGAGTGACTGATAGGGAGACCTAACCTAGCTTCATGTCACAGAGGACGGATCCTAGAAAGGTGAGTGGATGTTGGTTAGGCAGGAAGTCTGCACAGGAAGCGAGGAGGTCAGGGGTGGGGATCTATGAAGTAACATGAACAAAGTCCATGGAGAGGAAGAGTTGACCAGTTTTTGTTCTGTGGTTGGAGGTCACATAAGTGAGGTTGTTGGTCAGTAGAGTCTGATCAAACAGGACCTTCCAGGTCATTTTAAAGACAAACACTTGAGTGTTGAAGTAGGTGAGTGACATGATCCAATTTGCATGCTGCAAAGACCATTCTGTTTGCTGTGTGAGCATGAATTAATTGGATTGAGAAGGGTTTCATAGAGAACCAACTGTAAGGAGATTGATAACAGTAGTCCACATGAGTAGTGGATGACAGGAGACATGGAGGAAATGGATTGTTTTTAAGAGAGCTGTTGGAGATAGCATTCTGTAATACTTGATGGTAGATGAGATTATTTTAGAAAGATCTTAGGTTTGCCCTGTAAAGTAGAGGACACTGGAGAGTTTGACTCAGGAAAGTCATTGCACAATAAAAAGTTGTTATATGCTTCAGTTGCATGGGCAATAATTTTTAATTAGACATGTAGCAGATTATAGGGATTAATACGACTTTTTGTAAGAGTTCATAGAAGCTGCTGTAACAATTGATTTTTCAAAAATGGGTGCGAGTTGGTATTTTGAGCTTGTTCATTTTTCATTCTTGCAAGTTTCATGTATTCAAAAGATACTAACATATCAAATAATTTTGGCCATTCCTTTCTTTGTTTGAATTGTTAGAATTTGTTCTACCACAATTAAATAAACAGTAGGTTCATTTTACCCAAATGCTCTGGACCATAAGCAAAGAAAGATGCATAGATTGACTATGATTTGGTTTTTGTTCAGTAGTTTATTTAAGCATCATAATGAGTTCTTAGCTCAGGGATATCATCCTCCTGATCATAGCCAGTGATTAGTAAAGAATGTTTGAGTGATTGGTTCAAAAGAAACTCATCACTGAGTCAAGACAGCAGGGATAAAGAGTGAGGCTTCTTTATCACAGTATCTTTACCCCTGAGGGAGGATAGTTGATGGTTTGAAGTTTTCAGACCCTAAGGGCCAGAGCATTTCAACACAACTGGATGTTTACTTCTGCCTCCTGTCTGAATTTGGGAAGCAATGCTGAGCTTCATTCTAAATGGCAGTGCTGGCCCGATTCAGTCCACCTGAGAGGGACAATCCTTCCCAACTTTTGCATCTGTTTTGCAGTTCAGAGCCTTGTCAGGAGCTTCCCTGATACTTTTCAGGCATACTGCCTTTCGAATAGCAGGTTCTCAATAAAGGACAGTGGTTACTATTGTGATGGTTAGTGTTATTAAAGCATGAGAGAGCCCGGGGATTTAGTTCAGTGGTTTTACTGCCTGCTGCGCAAGCACAAGGACCTGAGTTCAATCCCCAGTACCAAAAAAAAAAAAAATGGGCTGGGGTTCAATCCTTAGAACCAGGGGAGGGAAAAAGAAAAGAAAAAGATGACCTGGCCATGTAGCTTGAACAATTAGATGAGAAAACAGGAAGAGAGAATTGACATTTTAGAGATGTAGGTTTAACAGTTATATACTTTGAACAGTAAAGGTAATTTATTTTATTTCTCTGAGTCTTGAAGTTCCAAAACCTTTCTTACATTTGGCATCATTAGCCGAGTCATACTCTGCTGGGATCTTGAATGTTAAAATGCATTTTGTAGTCTGTGAACAGGCAAGTTGGTTAATGGAGTTGATTACAGCCACAGAAAAGTCATATAGATCTGAATTTGAATCCTGCCTGTATCATTTGTCAGCTAGGAGACTTTAATCAGTAACTTAACCCTTCTTCTTTCTTTCTTTGCCTGTAAAATAAGAACAGTGTCTTCTATTGAATTAAGAATTCAGTGATAGAATACCTATTAAATGGCCTGACACACAGTCGGTGCTGATTAAATAAGAGGTGGATTATGTTTTAATGTGTTATTTGCAACCCTTCTAAAATTCCCACATTGGCTTACTTTAAATGTTTTTGAGTTTCCGTTTTTCTCATCTGTGAAATGGGGCTCCTGTCCATACCTGTGTTGTTCTAAGGATTAAATAAGACCAAATATCTTTATCTTTTATTTACAGTTGCAAGCAAATCATACCAACCTCCAAGCCAGATATAATGAAACGAAGAAAACACTAACAGAGGTGAGCAAATCCTCCTTCTGTGGTCTCTGGTTAGAATTGTTTCTAACCAGCACTGCTAATGGAATGCCAAATTTTATCGACCTTTGTAGAGGAGACACACTCTGTCCTCAGAGGTCTGTCTGTTTCAGAACATAGAAAAGTTGAATAATGACATATGACTCCTGCCATTAGTTTATCCATGCTACAGTGTTCTAAATCTTCAGTGGTCTTGGGCTTGTAAGGTCAGGAAAGGCTCCCTGGGGCAGACCAGCCCAGCAGGCAGGGGCCACAGAGAAGACCTTTTGGGGTCTCACACTGTGCATGGACACTGCTTCTCAAGCACCAGGTCATATAAGAGCTCTCTGTACTGAATACCTTGAGTGCATGAAGGTTTCTTGTGAAAGATAAAGAATCTCAGAGTGGTGAAATTTGTTTTCAGGATTACCAGCCATCTCCTAGGTATAATGGGAGAGGCCATCACAGGAGAGAGAAGAGGGCTGGTGGGTACATTTGAGCCATGCATTTCAGTTTGCCATCTAGGTTGCAAGTGTGCTATCTCACACCAGCATCACAGCATGGCTCACCTCCCCCTTCTGATTGCCTAGGAAACCAGGCAAGGAACAGATGTCTCTGATGCCATCTCTGTTGGGAGGAAGATTTAGATATTTCTGTCCCTTGCCCTTCCACAGAAAACTGTCTTCCTCTGGATCTGAAAAGCACTCTGTAGTGATTTTGGTACTTAGGCTGTGGCTATACTCTGGAAGGGCCTTACTGCAAGGTCTCTACCTTGTACTGTTAGACAGCTTGGAACTTAGGATACTGTAAGACATCTCTAAAACCAAGCCAGTCCCCACTTTTATAAAGTTTCACATGAAATTTGCCTGTTAAAAATTCTTACTTCTGGGGCTGGGGATTTAGCTGAATGGTTTCGCTGCCTGCTGTGCAAGCACAAGGACCCGAGTTCGATCTCTGGTACCAAAAAAAAAAAAAAAAAAAAATCCTTACTTCTGATGCTCACTTCAGCAGCACATATACTAAAAAATTCTTACTTCTGTAGCATGCACTAATTATTCATCACCTTGTTATAAACCTGACAAAGCTTTTTAGTTCTGGCCAGCCCTGATCTCTTCAGTAATTGTCCTAATATTGAAAAAGGATAGGACTCAGCTGAGCATGGTAGCACTCACCTGTAATCCCAGAACTCAGAAAACCTGAAGCAGGAGGACAAGTTTGTGGGGAGAAGTTTGAGGCCAGCTGGGCTACACAGTGAATTTAAGTCCAGCCTGACTCAAAAAGATAAAAGAAAAAGGACAAGCCTCGAGAATGGCTATTAAAATAAGAATATTTTCATTTTCTCTTAAAAGGTCTGTGTTGCATTTAGACAGTTTGGCTTCCTTTACACTGATCTGTGACTACTTTCCTTATGGATTAGATTCCAAGTTCCTGGGAGTGGAATCCCTACCGCTTTATTACTTTTAATGCTAGAGTCATGGTTCAGTCTTTGTGTAATAATCTGGAAGAGATTTAAAGGCAAAACATCTTGATACTGGTTTTTAGGACATTTTTCTGTGCCTTAGGATGTAAATCCTAAGTGGTGGTAAAGTGCTTTTTTATACTAAATATTGAATCAAGGATTTGTTGAGCTTTTTTCATGTCCTAGAACTATGGAAGAAGTGATTTAAATCATTAATAAGGGGAAATCTCCTGTCCTCAGGTAAAAACAGCAACATCACTAGGTGCTGGGTGTGCACTGAACCCAGTGCTTGTATTCAGCCATTAACTCATTACAATGACCCTAGCAACAAGCAGTTTTCATCTCTGTTCTATCAGTGGGGAAACTAAGGCTAAATCCCTTGCTACAGGGTACCAGAATTTCAATGGAGGTGATCTGGAATCAAGACCCTGCCAGAGAGAGTGCCATGTAGTAGGATAAAGTCATTTTCATCTACAAAAATGGGAAGCTGTGCCGAACCTACTGCTGAACTACTTAGGAAGAAGCTTGTTCAGCCTGTGAATGACCCTCCCCTCTGGACCTGGGTCTCCCTTAGGAGAGACCCTTCTGCCCAATTTAAGGCAGAAGTTGGACTAATGAACTCTTTTATGCCAGGACGCCCAGATTTTATCTCTTCAGCAAAAACTCCCTTTCCAGGATAACCTAGTGGCACTGAGAACAGAAAAGTGTTATCTTTTCAATAAATTTATGAAAAGTAAAGCCAAGGCATGGAAAGCAGCAAGCAAATAGATGGCAGGAGCATGTGATACCCATATGGAAGGCTGCACAGCTGCCTTTTGTACTGGTCCAAGTTGGCAGCACAGTCTGTCAGGTCTAGCTTGTCTGCTTGCTAACCTCACCAGCACAGCCTCAGTTTCCTATGTGTAAAACTGATTCTTTTTAGTATGCATAGCATTCTCTCATGTCTCATAGGGCATTTATTTTATCTAAAGTTTTTCTTGCTGTCTATTTCTTCAGATCAAAATTCACTTGTTGAATTGATACACCTTTTTAATGATTTTATCTTTCTCCACATGTTCAGGATTCTTAATTGTGGGGTCATCTTTGATGTTCAAATTTCCTGCTGTGATCTCTCTGGATGCTGTATCCATTCTACCCAGCCTACTTTGTATAGGGTTAACACTCAATAGTTTCATACTGATATTGTAGCATTTACCAACAGATTATGCAGATTCCAGTAACATGACACCACAGATAGTGGCTTCTTTTGGTTTGGGTCAGGGAACTCCCCATTTCTCCTGATTTTTCCTAACCATCTGGGGCTCTGCCCAGCCTCTGAGACTCAAGCACCTGCCTTTATATTTAAGGGAAACAGGCTTCATTGCTTCTCCCTTCTGGCTGTTGCAAACACAGATCTCCATCTCTGAAAGCCAGTCCTTCCTCTGTCTGCTAGTCTACACGGCTGTCCTTCTCAGTCCCTTTCTGTATGCAAACCCTCTTTATTGTCTCATGAGTTAATGTCTATGTTCTTGCAAAATAGTGTGGATTGTTTAGGAACCTGGGGCAAGAAGGAGTTGCTGTAACTTGTTCTTGGTCTGCTGTCTTCAGTTAGAACTCCTGGAACTTTCTTTTAAACTTTTGAAATAGGAAGCACATTCACACAATTCAAAATTCAGAAGTACAAAGGGTATACTCCTGTCACCGCCCCCCATCCATTTGCTCTCTCCAGAGGTAATCTTTTGCTCTTGAATCTTCTTAGAACTACAACTTTACAAGCAATTATGTATACAGTGGTACTTTGGTTCACGAACACTTTTGTTCGCAAACAATTTGGCAAACTTTTGTTTTTGTTTGTCAGCTCGGCATTGGCCATCTTTCCCACACAAACACAAATGTGGCCATCTTTTCCAAAATCATAGAGCAAATTAAGTTCCTGAATGGAGGCACCACTGTATATTCTTTATACATATACACATTCAATGTTTGCATTCCTTGCCATACTTACAGTTTTGTACCTTATTTTCTTCACCTAACAGTAGATATTAGAGATCATTTTAAAACAGCTGCTTTACCTTTATTAAACATTACAGCATCATATCCTGCTGTATGCAGTTACTGTATACTTTCTGTATTAAAATATGAGGTTTTTCTTTATCTGCCTCAGAAGAAGAAGGTGAATTTATTCAGGAGGCTAGGAGAGTTTAGCCCTGCCATGCAGTAATACTCTGAGATTGAAACCCAGGTCTCTGTCCTTACAGCCACTCTTTTTCTTACCTCCTTACTACCAAAAGTACTTGCTCTTCCCATTGCATTTGGTTTTCCATCCATTTGCTGCTGTGATTTGAAGCCTTATCAAGCCTTCTTTATCCAACAGAATATGTCTAGAGGAGTCTGATTTTGACCTTCCCTTGCTGCCTTTCCACTCCCATTCTGTTTCTCTGGTTCATCTCTTTTTCTCAATGTACAGCCAAATCCAGGCTTGACCAGCTGTTGGAACCTGGGTTTGGGTATGAGTTGGTAGGAAGAAAAGCAAATTGCACCTTCCTCTCTATTGCTGAGCCTCCCCCATTCTTTATTGCAGTTGAAGAGTCATAGTGAGAAACTGGACAAAGAGCAAGCAGCCCTTGAGATGATAGAATCTAAAGCAGATCCAAGGTAAGAGATTTCAACACACACTTGTTTTCCCTTTGAAGAAAGTAACTTGGCCAGTATTTGGGGACTTAATTTGTTTGTGCACAGTACAGAGCAGCCAGAAATCATGGATTCTGGGCCATGTAGGTAAGTTAATTGCACGTAGCCATTGCCATCCAGAAAGGGGTGCCTGTGTGCTCCTGTGCTTGCTGAACTGTCCTTGAGCTACGCTAAGTTAATCACTTCTCTCCCAATTCCCCTTTTAACAGAAGCATCCTGTTTTTCTGTTGTTATTGTTTTTAAAAACAGTAGTTCCTGGGATTTAGCTCAGTGGTGCCTTCGCCTGCTTTGCAAGCACAAGGTCCCAAGTTCCATCCCCAGTACCAAAAAATAAAAACAAAACAAAACAAAAACAGTAGTTCCTTCCATATGGGAAAAAGTCTCCCTTCAGCTTCCCCCAACCCAGTTCTGAAGTCATCCATTACCAGATTTTTAACAGCACACATCCTAGCCATGTGTCCTTGGCAGAAAAGATGTAGTCCTTTTTGCCAAGACCAAGCTGCTATAGTTTTGTTGTTTGGTTTGACCCACCACTTCCCAAGTAAGATTAATTATATTTAGAAGAAAGAATGTATTTAACATTCAACCTTTTTTTTTTAATCTCCGGATCTTTTGGTTGGTAAAAATCTCATGTCACTCATTTGAGTGAAATTGTGAAATAATAAAAAGTTTCAGACAGTATGAGCAGTTCTGGCTTGATAGATGATATTAGCAAAAAGTATCCACAGATCACTTGCTTTTTAAATTAGAAACCTTTCTTTCATGATATGAGCAAAGTGCTATCAGATAGTTGACATTTTTATTTTCGAATTACTGCTTTTTTAAATAACCTTAAGCAACTTGTTTCCGTTTCAGAATAGATGTTAAAAATGGTTTTTGATACTATCTGTGGCCTGCATATAGATTAATTGGTATCATTAAATATATCCATTACTATTGAAACTCATTGATGTATCTACAGTTGACATTTTAATTCTGGAATCTGTAATGTTTGTTTGGATCTGCCTGATGGTCTTGGGTATATAAATGAATAATAATATCAGTTAAATGGAAGTCATTACTATTTGTGAAGAACCCATTAGACACTCTTGGGGGAGACAAAGGAAATTTAAAATGGAGTCCTTTCCAGCTGAGCTCTGGTTTTAGCTATGATTCATGAAACCATAATAGCCTGCCATATGTCTTTTTTTTTTTTTTGGTCTTTTTCTCTTTAGTATTCTGCAGAACTTGAGAGCACTTGTAGCCATGAATGAAAATCTGAAAAGTCAGGAACAGGAGTTTAAAGCACATTGCCGAGTAAGTGTGGTTTGGTGTTGGCAGACAAACCAGGACTTTTGTAAAAGCTGTTGGTTTACCTCCACGGAGCTATTGGGGTATCCTATCTCATACAGTGTAAAAAGCAGACCTATCACTCAGTTATGTAGCAGTCTTGTAGGGACACCAGAGTGAGATAACTGTGTGCCAAGCCCCAAAATGGAAAGGGTTGTCCAGTAAACAATTGTAACTAATTTACAAATGTTTTGTAAAGAAATATCTTTAAAAGTTTTAAAAAGTTTATCATATTTTGTTGACAGATGGCTCTTGTGAAAAAGATAATATCATATAAAGCTGGGGCTATACTAAAAACCTAGAATGCCTTTGTGCCTCATGTATAAGCCCAAGCTGCTGCCATCTGGATGCTTGTATTTTAGTGGTGTGGGAGGCCTGTGCACAAGTGATTGCATCAGGAGGCAGCAAATGAGGCCCAGCAAGTCGTCGGATGCGCTCCAGGGGAGAAAGACCAGTCCTACAGGAGCCATCAGGAAGCTGGATCTTAGGGCAAGGGAGATGGCAAGGTGGGCAAGTGGATGAGGCAGAGATGGGGAGAGGAAGCAGATGAATCTAACTGAAACCATGCTCTAAGCCTCCTGTTCATTTCATGTTCGAGTGACGACTGCACAGGTCAGTGGCCTTTTAGAAAACCCCTTTTCAACTGAGGGATAGCTGGCTTTATCCTCCTGAAAAGAACTCTCTCAGACTGAAAACTGGGATCAAAGCAGCTTGTTCCTAATTGGTTTGTTACTTGTAGCATAAACTCCTTCATGAAAGTGAAAATAAAGACTTCTGAATCAGTAGTATTTAAATAATTTCATCCTTATAAATTTCATATTGGTTTTAAAGGAAGAGATGACACGGCTGCAGCAGGAAATTGAAACCCTGAAAGCTGAGAAAACACCAGATGAAAAGGTAAAGGCTTGATTGGGTCCTCGGGAACACCAGCTGCTGTGACGACCTATATGGGACTCACCATTCCAGTGCTAGGAAGGACTTCCCTTTCACTTAACCCGAGCCTGTAAACATTTCTCAACTGTTTTCTTCTCGTGATTTTCTTAGACTCGTTTCTGTCTTTTCTGTTAGGGTGTAAAAGGCAGTGGGGGATATAGAAGGAGCAACCACAGGCACAAGTTACCAAGTCATACAACTCTCACCTCTTCCTCAGTCAGAAAATGTCTATCTGAACTACTTCCCATTCCACTTGTTCTTTAAATTTTCTTTCACCCTCCACCCATTTCACTCTCCTCCACGCCTGCCTGGGTATATGTCCCATTCACAAAAGACAGCAAGGAGCATGAAAGAGGAGAGTAGTGCTGGGATTCCTGTTAAGAGTTGCAGGACTGCAGGAGCATTCTGGATTTAAGGAGCCCACTCTGACCAGCTGGATCTCTGAGTAAAGGACTTGCTGTTCCAGGCACCTAGCATAGATTTCCATTGAACATTTTGTTAAAAAATAGAGATGGGAAAATATACTGTTTCTTTTGCTAACGAAGATTATAGGGATCCCTGTGATTTTGGTTTTTGTTCTCACACTTTACTCACAGTTTATAAACTGAGGGTCCCTGTGCTTAATAGGGTGTGAGAATTAGGTATGACCTGATGGCTTATGGATTGCACCTCCCTCACCCTTATGTAAAGGGGACCTCAAAGCTCTGAAGGGAAGAAGAGACTTCTCCGAGCCAAACAGCAGCAGGGTCCCACTGCTGGGCCTGGCACTCTGCACTGACTGCTCTGGGCTGTGCAGGACACTGTCATATCCAATGGTGAGAGCCAGGCCTTGGAAGGACCTCTTCACTCATTTCTGCCAGGCCACGTAGCTTCACGTCCCTGTGGGAACTGGCCTCGTGAGGAGCACAGCCGGGATTGCAGCAGTGTCCTGCACCATCACCACACAGTCTGTCTTTATAATTGCTTCTCACACTTTGAACCCTTGAGGCATGTTCATCAGTTCATCCAGCCCCTGAGTTTACACAGATCACAGACTTTCAGGTTTACCTTTCTTACCTTAGTGTATCTTATTAAAGGAATTCTTACCTTTAAAAATAGCTACAACTCACTATGTTAGGGTTTAACTGACAGACATTGAAGAACTATTTAAAATCTAGGGCTCAATATATGGGCTTTTTGCTTTCTGTTCTCTCTTTAGACATGCTGAGTGAACATCAGGGCATTTCCTAGCTCCACTGTTGTTCTCGCCTCCCACAGCCTTCCTGCATTAGGCTCTCAGCTTCCATCCTATTCGCCTTTATCAGGAAAGGTGTTTATTTTGCTTTCATCCTTTCAGACTCTCTCCAGTGGAGAGCTGCATGGTGTGCTGACCTCTGTAATGACTCACAATGTAAGTACCTGCCCATTCTCAATGTTGTACTCGGAGCCTGTGGCAGCCTTCCATTCTCTCCATCAGTTTCTCACTCCTGCTTCAATGATCTCCTCAGCCATCTCCTCATCTGCTGGGCTTTTGGGGCACTATACCTTTCTACAAACCTAGCTTCTCAAATGGAGACAAGGCCTCACCAAGAATGGTCCTCATGCTCACCATTCTGGTTGGTTTTTTCCCAGTCCAGGATGTGAGAGTTTTGTCTTCACAACAGAGAAAGGGAGGCCTGTGCTGGTCTCTGTCTATAGTAAACCTCCAGGAGAAAAAGAACAGGAAAAGGATTCGGAAAGGAAAGGCAGGAAACCTCTTTGTAACCTGCTAGAAGACTAGGTCTCGACACTCCAGCAGTGCAATCTCTTAGAGGTTGCCTATAACTGAGCCCTGTGGAGGACAGTGTGTGTGTGTGTGTGTGTGTGTGTGTGTGTGTGTGTGTTTCTGCACATGTGTGTAGATGCATACATGCTGGTGACAAGGGCATTTCTGACCCCTTTTGTAACTTTCTCTGAAGCAGCAAAGCTTCCAGTTGTGACTGTGTTGGTTGAATGCAGGGTAATATCTCTTCTCCATATAAGTACTGTCAAGTAGAACTTTCTATAATGATGAAAATGTTCTTTGTCTGCACTAATGTAGTAACTACCAACTACATGTGACTACCAAGCACTTGAAATGTGGCTGCTACAACTGAAAAACTAGTTCGAAAAAATTTTAGTTCATGTAAATTTAAATAGCCATATGTGGCTAGTGGCTGTTATATTGGACAAAAAACAGAAATCCACCATCATTCCCAAGCAGAGACATAGAACAATAAATTCTAACTGCCATATCATCACCACAGTCCTTTTTTTTTTTTTTGATGTGAGGGAAGGGTACATAGATGTGGAAGTCACTTCATTTAACACTGAATTCAGCCAAGATCCCTGACCAAAGAATTGTTATAACATGCTGTAAAAGGGTGTACAGGGTCTTACATGAAAATAGAGTTTAAACTTGGCTATTTGGCAAAAGAAGTTTGAGGTCTCAGGATGGGGAATATATGGTAATACATTTTCATCTTCCAAAGACTCCATAAAAAATAAAGTTTTCCATTTCCAGATAATCATGGCCTTTTTTCAATATTTAGGAAGACCTAGACAAGCGGTATAATATGGAAAAAGAGAAACTTTACAAGATCCGCTTACTACAGGTGAGTAAAAGCAAGAACAAGCAATATACAAATACATCTAACTAGTGTGAATGTCCTGTTAGAGAACTGAGAAGTCTCATTGTATAAGAACTAGCAGGAACAGGTAATGAAGAGTGCTGTTTACTAGTCTCCTTTCTAGCTGGTGTGTCACATCATGATTTAAGATGTTGGTAAGAGGATCTCACATTGCTGTGTTACTTTCACCATCACTGGTTTGAATTCAGTTTTACCCTGGTGGAAAGTAAGTATTAGCCTTGTTTTCTGTATGAAAAGATAGACTCAAGTAGGTAAAGTATTTGTCCCAAACCACTTACTAAGTGCAGCATCAAGCCAGCTAGAGGGAATCTGCAATAAAACCAATAGCCTGTTGAGGGCCCAAGGCAGGCAGTGGCAGGGACATGCATGAAATAAGTTGGCAGGATAGAGTGAGGAGCTGCACGTGATGGGATTTATGAGTTAGGTGGGGAAAAGGAGTCAGATGGGAAATGAGAGCAGCTCCTGAAAGCTGACCAGAGCTCAATGGAGAGAATTGCTGCTGGGAGTCAGGAGAGTTAAAAGCTGAGAATCATCTTTTGGGTGTGTAACTGAGAAGGTCTACAGTGACTATCGGAGTAGTTCAGTGGCCAGTGGGGAGAAGCGTTGCAGTGGGTTGAAGTGTTCCTGGAGGGGGCAGTAGAAGCTCTATGTATGCATGGCTGTCAGTGAGGTTGCTGTAAAAAGAAAGAGCAAGAGATGGGGGGGGCCTGAAGGTCATGTTTAAGGAAGGAATTTTTTTTGTTAAAGTTACGGGTTTGAGCATATTTAAATGTTGATGAGGAACCAGTAGAGAGTAAGATTAGGTTAGATAGGGAAACAAAGGTTATAAATACAGTACAAAAAAGTGAATAGTTGTATTTTGGGGGGCATCAGGGACACTAAGGATTGAACCCAAGACCTTTCCATTGAGCTACATCTTCAGCCCTTTTATTTATAATTTTGAGATTGGGTCTTACTAAATTACACAAGCTGGGGTCTTAACTTGCAACCCTCCTCCTTCAGCCTCCTGGAAAACAGTTGTATCTTTTGGTTCCTGAGGGAAAACTCACCATCAGTTCTCGTGGACACCCTAAAGTAGGGTCCCCACAACTCTGGTCAGAGGGAAGTGTATGTTTCTCCTTTGGCCAAGCTGTGTTTCTCATGGGAGGTCAATGGTCTTCTGCCTAGAGGCACGTACTTCACCAGTGAATTAATGGGAGGAATGAAGGTACCCTCTGAGCCCTCTTGAGTCCTCAGACCATGAAGCTCAGGTGGTGAGAGTGGTGTGTGAGCCAAGACATTCATTCCTGTGACATCTGTCCCCTGGTACCCCATACAACACTTTCAGTCAGTAGGGCAGTTTCCCCAGTCTGTTGGGAAGTAGTGGAGGTATAAACTTTTCGGTCAGACTGAGAAATTTAGAATATATTGTATAGAAGCAGCAGGGTAGCATAAACTCCTGCCCTCTGGGAAACATTCCTTTTATTCCCAGCCCCCACCTGGCATTAGAGGAGCCCTCTGGGCCCTGATGGCCTCTCTGTGGGCTCTGTCCACAGAAGTCCATCCCATTCAGAATCTTTATTTCCTGATCTATTAGTCTGATGCTTTCTTTGGTTCAGTTTATAGCACACCCCCTCTCATATGTTACAAAGTCAGAAAGTCAATAAAAATCTCAGGTGGGACCCTCAATCCAAAGGCAGAATTTTGTTCCTGCATTCTAGAGCATGTGATTGAGCTCAGGTGTGGTTGGGGAAATATTTTAGTCCCAGAATATGTAAGGACTTTTACCAAGTAAGTTGCTTCCCTCTCCCTTTTGCCTTTAGGCTCGAAGAAATCGAGAAATAGCAATTTTGCATCGCAAGATTGATGAAGTACCCAGCCGAGCTGAGTTAATACAGTATCAGAAGAGATTCATTGAACTCTACCGCCAGAGTAGGTGTATCAGCCACACAAACTCAAGGCTGGGGAGAGATGGGAGGCCTGAGACTCTGTCTCACTTTAGCATGGTGAAGGACGCAGCAAAGTACAGATCACAAATGCCATTCTAGAAAAGGGTTTCTTTTATTGTCAGGCCACATTGGAATCCCAGAACACCACTGTGGTGCTCTCAGCCAGTGGAGCTCTGAGAGTCATGTGCTGAGCCAGTCCTCATTCTGGTCAGCCACAGGGCCTTCCCATGAGCTCCTACTCCACTTTCCTACTTCACATGGAGCATGGATTTTCACTGACCGGTCCTTGCTACCGACATTCTTGCTAATGTGGTCTTTGACCTTTAATGGCATCATATTCACCTAGTAATCCAGGACCAGTCTCCCCTCAGCCTGGATCAATGACATCTCATCAGGCTCAGAATTGCCCTCAGACTTACCATTGTTTCCTATTCCTCCGTGTCCTGCTATGTCTGTTCTTATTTGAATGATATCTCGGAAAAATGAGTACTAGCTGGCCTGTGGAACCTCAAGTCAACACTGACTCATCTAATGATGTCACTTCTCTGTTGAGAGATTTTTCAGTTCTGCTGGGCCTGTTGGATAATCTTCTGCCCTGGTATGGGTCCTCCACGTTCATTTCAAGTACCTGGAGGCCTGAGGCTCATTTCCTGATCCGAACCCTCATGGTGGCTTCACTGGTCTGCACACTGACTGTGTCCACACCAGAACTTTTACATGTTAGTCATGACTCCTCCTGTACCTGTGCCCAAATCCTTTTCTTCTGTCAGGCAAAAAATCCTTCAAAATTCAGACTCTGTAAGCCCATCCCAGACTCTGCACTCCAAGCAAGAACCAATCATCCCTCTTCTGTACTTCCCTCTTGCAAACTGCCATGATACCCAGAACTCAAAGAGCTAGAAGACTGAATTTAGCTTCCACTTTCCTTGAGCTGAGATGGATCCACTTAGTCCTCTCTGCCTCCTGCTGTTTGCCAGTTCTACTTCATAATATTCCAGTCCATTTCTTCCAGATTACAACTGTAGCCTCCTTTCATCTCTGCCCAAAGACTAATCCCCTAACTCTTGCCTAAGAGATCTTTCTTAAACATAAAGTTGATCATTTTATACCCTTGCTCTAAAAACATTTTAAATTTAATTGCTCCACATAAATTGGATAATCTTCAGTGTCTTCAGCACCCTGTACAAAATCCAACATGGTCTGGGTGCACCCTCCCATCCAGCTTCCCTCTGCAGTCACCCAGTGCCCCACCTGACTCATACATCTGCCTCTGGGTCTGTGAGCCAGTCCCCAAATTCTGAATATCGTTACCCTGCAGTTCTCCCTTGGCATTTCAGAACCCACCTCAGTTTGCCCTCCAGCCCTGGTTTCTCAAACGCCCTTCCTGGTTCAGGCTTGAGCACTCACCTTCCTTGAGTTCAGGTTATGCTTCCTTACATTTTGCTGCAGTGAGCAGCCCGAGCTTTCAGCCAGTCTTCAGATACAAGTCAGGTGGTTAGAGATAGGGTATCAGTGTTGACAGTTTTCAGCAGAAAATAGTTTTTTGCCTTAACCTAAATCTTGCCCATTAACTTTTCCTCTCCTACTTGAAAGTTTTAGTAGTAATACTTTGTTTGCATCAGTATATTTCATAGTGAATTCCACACATTAAAGACATTTGTTAAAGATATGTTTACACCAAAGCCATTTTCAAGCAAATATCAATTTTTATTACTATTGTGAAATATCCTCAACCGCAGCCCAGTTCTTGAACCAGATGGGGAAATGGTGACTGGTTCATTTATGGTAGTGATTTATGACTTTGGCTACACAATGCCATCACTTAGGTCCCACCTGCGTATAGTCCCTTTTCATTGGTCGCTAGCCTTTATAACTTCACAAGGTATTGCATTTGCACACTGTGGGGTTTCCCAGCCCAGACAGACCTGAATCCAGCATTGTGCCTCATTGGTAAAACTATTGAGGTCAATTTCTTAACCATTAGAACTCATGTGCTGATTTCTTTCCATTTACAGTTTCAGCTGTGCACAAAGAAACCAAGCAGTTCTTCACTTTATATAATACCTTGGATGACAAAAAGGTTTATTTGGAAAAAGAGGTAAGAACCTTTATAAAAAGAAAATAATTTGATGAGACAAGCAGTTGACTCCAGGAAGTTCAAATGGACTTATGCCTGGGATGGATACATTCGGAATAAGTAGATAAAGAATGCCTTCTGAATACCAAGGATTCATCACCAGAAAGTTCACATTCTTTGGGAGTCCATTGTCTGAGATGAAGTGAGGCTGGTGGATGGCTGTCCTGTAGTGCTGTCATGTCACTTGACATGATGTACATGAGAAGTGCCATCATGAAAAGAAGTACAGTGTGAGTTCTGGAGCTGAGAAATTAGAGTTTTAACAGGAACCTGCTAAATGTGGGGATAAGTGAGTGGTTTTGTAGATTATGTGGAGAAAATGGTTGTTTAATCATCAGTGGCAGGCAGAGACATGAAAAAGAACAAAAATTTAGAGCAGGGGCAAAGAGTTGACATGGGCACTGATACCTCCTCCATCTTACTCTGATGCTCCCACTCAGTTTAAAGCCATTCATGATTTTCAGGGCTCCCCTGCGCCAGACACAGATGGTCAAGGCAGGATATGCAGCTATGCTAATAAAAAAGAGAACCGTCTAGGTAGGCTTTACAATAGCACTGTGTGGTGAAGAGCACACAGCCTTTGGGGTTGTATTTGAACTTCAGCTTGGCCTCATTGTCCTTACCTCTAAAATGGGGATCACATTGTGCTCTAATGGTGATTATGATCAAGCCACAATGAGAAAATCTAAGATCCTTGCATGTGGTAGAGTCTCAATACTTATTAATTCCCACCCAGCCCACACCTTGAGGCTGATAGAGCTCTGCCTACACTAATGAAAGCACTTTTGTAAATACTTTATTATGCAAGAACAGTATTATAGATGTACCTGCTACCTGAACTCAAATCAGAGCGCCTGTAATTTTTGTCACCTATATTGCCTATTATAAATCAAATCAAACTCACTCCTTGAGGAGGGGTTAAGTTTTATATTTCTTTTCATCCAGGCCTTGAACAATAAGTACATAACAAGCATTTGATAAATGTTTGAATAAATGAGTGCATTTGATATAATTTGTGTCAGACCTCGGGGACAGCTCTGCCCCACACCCTGGCCTTGGGGACTTCCTACCCATGAGAGGAAGGCTTGCCAGCCCTAATTTAGGAATAGGCCAGTCCCTTCTTAGAAGCCTTAACCCCATGGGTCTTCCTTCACTAGCAGTGATTAGTTGTATTCTTTTAACAGTTGTAGTATTTGTTGGGAATGGGGGGAGTCTGAACTGAGTTTTAAATTCCAGGCCATATTAACACACTTAGAACTTGACATTTAAGTTATGTATTTTATTCTAGATGTGTTTATGCCTGTGATATTTTAGCTTTAAAACCACTTTTTGGAGTATTAAGGACAAGAATATTATTTCTGCATTGCAGACTGTGAACCTGAAATTCATGTATGGAATTGTTGAATAGATACACCGCCAGACAAGGACTCAGGTTTCTGGATTCAAGACTCAGAGCTCTTCCTGGGTTATATCTTTGAGGGTTCTACTATTGGGGCTAAGGAGGGTCCATGGAAATGGAGCCATAAAAAATGGATTCCTTCAGAGGCTCTCAGCTGACCAGTAGCTGAGCACATTGGGCAATTCTGAGGAAAGGAATAGGATAGGTACTATGTTCTTAGTCTCTAGTGCAACAAACTCCTTTTCTGCCAGTAGCTCTGAAAACAAAGTGTGGTGTTCGACAGTATAGAAACTGGCTATAGTAGCAGCTTTCCAAAGAGCCCTGGTATTAGCATCTGCTCAGATGGCATTTAGAGCCCTTCAAAGACCTGTCCTCCTACATCCTGTGGTAATGCATAATAGGAAAAGAAGTCTCCTGTGAGTAGATGGGTATTCCTTGAGGAAAACTGTATAACTAAGAACATGTTCTTATTTTTTCTTTCCTGTTACTTTAATCTGTATAAACATGCTGTATGCTCCTTTTGGAAATAGTATCTAGAGAGGAGGCAAGCTTTCTGTGACCAAGGTAGTGTGAGAATCTTTTAGCCTTTTACTTAGAGTTTTGTTTTTTATTTTCCCAGATTAGTCTACTCAATTCAATTCATGAGAACTTCTCACAGTAAGTACTATCCATCCTTATTCCTGTAAATACACTGATGACCCTGCGCTTTGTGTTCACCCACCTCACATTACCGTAGTGTGACAAAGAAAGGTAGGCTGAAGGTGTAATGCCAGGCATGTAATTCCGAGGATTCCAATTTCTGCTGAAGGCAGATGTACCTTGGCTTACATTCCTTGAGTTCCTGTAGAGATATAATGATTAGAGTACATTTTAAAAACACCAAGAAAAAACTCAGCGAAAAGGTTAACTTTGAAATAATTTGACTTTGCCTAACTACTATAATCTCTCTCTATCCATTTTGCTTTGGTAAGACATGATTAATACCCTTTGTTCGTGAGGTTTAAAATTTAGATGAAAAAAATTTAATGAAACCTATGTAATTTGTAAAAGATTTTTTAAGCCTTACAGTAGATTTTGTTCTTAAGTTAAAGTACATCTTCCAAAGTACTTTGTTCAGATATGAATTCTTTTCCTCCAAAAATTGGATGGAAGGCCCACCTGTACCCAGATCATGAGTCTTCAGGCATGTCCCTGATAGACTGTTCCAGCCACTATCCAGCAGCCCAGGGCTGGCTTCCTGGATAGCAGGTTTTATTCTGGCCCTTGGCAGGTGAGCAGGGACACATTGAGACTGAGACTAACATCTTTATGAATTATAAACTCTAGATTTTAAGCTTCTTTTCTAATTAAAACCAAAATCATAACCACCACAGGTCCCTGATAGGATTCATATTCAGTTAGCGCCTTCCAGTCTTGTGACATTTCTAAAACTGGTCCTTTATTTTCCTTTTCTGATAATTGAAAGACCCTGCAGTTTGAGGGTCTTTGTGATGAGTTCTGCTCTAGCTGCCAATACTTTGAATTCTCAGTTCCTGTGTGTACTTTATCCCCACTCTATAGAGCTGGAGGGGAGGAGGAAATGTGTTGACACATCGGATAATCTACTCTTTTAGCTGCTGCTTCTAGCAATAGGACCCACGTTGTCAAGCTCAGGTTTTAGGAACACTAAGAATATGTTTACAAATCCTTCCAGTCTCAGATTTTTAGAAATCAAATTGGTTTAAAAACCATTGATTTCATTTTTAAGTAGTAATTCCATAATTCAAGGTAGATAATATCTGTTATTTGTAGTCTCATTTTATTTTAAACTAAACACATATTGGTTAAGAAGTTTGTAGGAAATAAAAGATTAATAGACGAGGCTGATTTTCATGCCTCCTCAGAGGTTTACAATCCTTAACTCCCTGGGCTCCATGGGCCCTATGTGTCCATTGGGCTTTATAAAGGCCACTTACCTTAGGCCACAGTCTGCGTGTGAGCCTGCCTCCTTCATGTCTCCCCTTGCCCTGTATGCTAATCGCACCTCTGTTGATCTTTCAGAGCCATGGCTTCTTCTGCTGCCCGGGACCAGTTTTTACGTCAGATGGAACAGATCGTAGAAGGAATTAAACAAAGTAGGATGAAGGTCAGCTGACTTCTTTTCTATATTGCAGCAGTTCTGTAGGGGTCAGTGGGTGGAGTGGAGTGTGTACTCCATCCTGCCAACATTCCTTTGTCCCACCAGGCAGCTGACTTTGCAGGGATAAGACGTGCACTAGGCTACCTGCACTGTGAGGTCCAAAGGCTGCTGTTATCAGTAGCTCTCTCATATTGAACACCCACTGATCCTCCTGAGCCCCTTTAGTGAATATTGCTACCCTATGTTATAGATGCAGAGACTGTCTTTCCCTAGCAGGCTTCCTCTCTTGCCCAGTCACTTCTTCACCAGATCTCTGCTTCCTGACATTGTCACTAGTGCTTCATTACCTAGGAGTCTTGGGATCCTAAGAGCATTTTGTTTTGCAAGAGTGGTTCCCCCCTTAAAAAGGTAAATAATCATTAGACTGATTTGTGCTTGAGTGAGAGAAAATTGAACCTCAAAAGTCAGAATGGAGAGGAGCCTACAAGGGATATAGAAGCCCACAGAGCTTTGCAGAGACCCACTGAGTCTGGGGGCAGCATGGGGTGTCCCTGCCTGTGTAAAACCCAATGTGAGCCCACTTTATCAATAGGAAGGTGAACTTGCTGACAACTTAAACTGATGGCATACACGCAGCTGTAGTTTCCTACCATATTTCCAGATAAATCCTAATGAATACTTTCAAGTATTTCTTGCTTTCTGTCCTGTGTAAAAAAGGTAACAGGCTGCAGTGGTCTTCAGACTCCACAGTAAAATCTGTGAAGACTTAAAGGTGTCTCCTCTCAGGATCTTGAGGCAGAGTGCTTCAGTGACTTCAGTATATAAACACATGAAAGAAAGAATTACCTTAGGTCCTATCATCCTAAAACAATCTTTTACAAGACAAACAGCTTGCGTGTAATTTCATGTCATGAGGATGAGCTAAGGGTAAAAAGTGCTCTATATTCCTTAGTGTTTCCATTAATTATTTGAATGAAGTAATGTCAAAAGAGAAGAAAAGTATCACTAGTGAGAAACATGATTGCTACCACTATTCAGCCACAAAAATGACAGCACATGCCAGTTACATGTTAGGCAGGACAGAGTAAATGGAGTCCCTTCTTGATAATCTGGCGTATGAGGTAGATGGAACCTGACTGCCCAAAATCCAGTGACAACCCAGATCGGGGTGGTGGACAGTTTCTACCGTGCTACTGCTTCTCAGGGACCTGCCCTTAATCCCATGAAAGAACATTTACTGGGCTTTGTTCCTTTTGTTCCTCCTTCCTGTTGTTCTACATTGCTTGGGGGGAAAAATAGTCCTGACCCATGCATTCTTTCCACCTTCCCCCAGCCTCATGCTATTGACACCTCAGTGCTGGCCAGTGAAGGGAGCTGCCATGCAGTCTGTCTCCCCCATTATGGTGAGATCTGTGGATGAGGGAACGCCAGGCCAAGCAGGCTCTCCCAAGTTTTTGTCCTCTAGATGATGTAGTGCTTGACCTGTGGTGGGCACTCAGGAACTATTTGTCAAATGAGTGAATTCATTCAGTGAACTCTAAAGGCAGCACTAAATAAAATAAGGTTCCAGATAGGGTTTGAATATTGATTATCACGTGGAGTAGAATCAGCCAGTCTCCTTTGAGCAACAGCACTCATTTGAATGGATGGATGCTTGTTTAAAGAAAAATATAGCCTTCTTTATAATGGGGCCATGATGGGTTTTGCTCCTATGGATGTAGCATGTGAGTCTTTGTCTGCCCCAAAGACATCCTCCAGAATTGGTGGGTTTAGGCATCATAGGATGATAGACCACCATTGGGTAGAGGTGATAGAACAGGTGTGTATATTCCACCTTCTGAAGACTTCTGAGCAAAGAGAGAATCATATTAGTAGGTGTTTAGACCTTACCCAGAGGAGGTACAATCTCTGGATCTCAGGAATACAGTGAGCAGTGCTCAGCAAAAGCATCCTGGAGTTCCTGGCCTAGGTTGGAAGAGGTGATGAGTGAGGTGTAGGACTGGTATTAAGGAGAACTTGAAAATATTCAGAAACTCAGAATGAGAGTAAGCTCCTCATCTAAAAAAGGGATACTCTTCCTGCTTACTTCATGCTGTCTAGTACATTAAATGTTAAGAAAAGTTCCTTCGATTGAGTAGCTACTGAGAACCAAATCACATGTCATCCACTTAACATTTAATATCACATATTCCTCATAGCAAAACTGTGATCTAGGTGATAGAATGCTGATTTTTTAGCTAAGGAGGAGCTGTCATTCAGAAATTGAAATAGTCTATCCATGATCTACAGAATAGAAGAGCTAAGATTTGAACCCTAGCCTTTCTGGCCTCAAGCTCATACCCTTACTACATTGCCACACTATCTCCCATCGTGAGTCCTGGATAAATTCACAATTCAAATGCATTGTTTATGTTACTAGAACATAGTTGATCATGGACAGATTTTTGCTAAAGCACTGAGAAGAAAGGAGATACCTGGGCTAGAGCCACCTGTTGTGCTAAGAGGGAGGGGGACCTGGCTGTGAGGCCTTACCTAGGGCCTCAAGGAAATGGGGAACTGGGGTCCAAGGAGGAACAGCAGGGTGAGTTATGACTGACTGCCTAGTGCAAGTGATGCAGGGACAGCTTCTGGCCCTGAGTGCAGGACTGCCCACTGCGGGAAGTCCTGGGCAAAGGTGGATTACCGCACTGGAATCCTAGCATAGGGTACACCAGGGTCCTTGTGCTGTTTGGTGTCCACATGCAGACAGTGAAAAGAGAGCTGAGGGCTGGGGATTTAGCTCAGTGGTGCCGCCTCCTGCTTCACAAGCACAAGGACCTGAGTTCGATCCGCTGGTACCAAAAAAAAAGACAAAAAAAGAGGACAGCTGATACAGGGTCTGGATTGAACCGTAAGTGTCTTATGTGGGCTGGACTCCTTGAACAGTGTTGGGGTAGGTCTTAGGGATGCCAGGTTGCATTTCACCTTTGAGGTCGACAGAGGCCTTGGGTGTAAAGAGTGGAGAGAACTACTAAGGTGTAGCCAGTGTAACTTGTGCTTACTAACTATAAATCACTATCTGGCATGAGTGAAGCCAAGGCAAAGTGTCACTCATGATTCATTCAACAAGCACCAGGTCTGCACCATAACTTTCTCTGCCCTCTTCTTCTGGCTGGCTGATGTTCTGAGTTTATCTTCAGAAAATATAGCACATACCATTGCCACTACTGCTCCATTGCTGCACCTCAGAGAGCCCCCACTGCCCTGAATTCTGAAAAAGCCCTGTGCCCACTGCACCCTCCATCACCAACCTTGGTTTTTTTTTTTTTTCAGAGAACTGATAGTTGCTGGGAATTTAATATGTACCTTTTAGGTGCTGGTTTAATGTCAGTCTCTAAATGTACACTGTAAGAGCAGGACTTTGCCTTGTTCGCCACTACATTTAGATATTCTGTAGGGATTCAGTTGATGTTTATTGAGTGAATAAGCTTTGGAGTACCTTAGAAAAATCTCTTTAAATCAAAGTCTAGACTGTAATTATGAGGTCAGAACCCTGGAAAAACCTGTATTTTCTGTCAGTAGAAAGATAGGTAAGCAAGCGATGATTGGGAATATTGTACAGTTTTAAAATTATAATTATAAAAAATTTATAACGTGGAATTAGTCACAATAAGTGAAAAGATGATGTACAATTTTATTGTATAACATAGTTATTTAAATTCAGATTTCTCAACCTCAATGCAGATAATATTCTGGGCCAGAGAATTCTTTGCTGTGTTGTTATTCTCTGCATTTTAGCATGTTTAGCATCATCTTTGTCCCCATCCAGTGATACCAGTAGCACTTTCTCACTATCAGAACAATCAAAACTTCCTAGAAGTTGCCAGATGCCTTCTGGGTGCAAAAAGCCCCCAGTTGAGAATCACCAATCTGTTCTGTTGTTTGTAGTGACAGAAACCAGTTGTCATGGATTAATGTTCAGTTAATAAAATTGCTGAATAAATTATAGGACCTCTGTGTAATATACAAGTAAGCTAACCATCAAAATTTATAAATAAGTACTGGAAAGGAATCCATGAAAATGTTAACGGTTGCCTTTTGTATGCTGCCAGCAGCTTTTGTCAGAATGCCTTTTTATCACCCACCATTTCCCAAAACGTTTTTAACAGATGGAGAAGAAGAAGCAAGAGAACAAAATGAGAAGAGACCAATTGAACGACGAGTACTTGGAACTGCTAGAGAAGCAGAGACTATACTTTAAGACTGTGAAAGAGTTCAAAGAGGTAAGAGTAAGGTTGGCCAGGGCATGTTAAGGTGAAAATGAGATTTATGTTCTCCTCAAGATGAGCCTTTCAAAGCCAAGAGCAGGTTGTTTTTGTTTGTTTTTATTTTTATTTTCATCTTCTTCTTGTTTTTGTGTCTGTGATGAGAAGTAGCAAGTTGGTATGATCTGCCAGTACATTGTGGCATCAAGGTAGTTGAAGATTGCATTGTTCTCTGGCCCATCTTTAAAATGTACAGTAATACCTCAGTTCATGAATCCTTCTGTGTGCAAACAATTCATTTTGGAAATAAAAGCATTAGGCAAAATTTTGCTTCCATTCACAAACTCCACATCAAGTGATAAACGCAACCACAGCCATCTTCCTCATAATCGTAAACCAAGGTACCACTGTATGTAGTTAAATGTTCTAAGACATCTTTATTTTCATTTTCCTAACATTTAGAAAGCCTGTTAAACTCACAAGCAAAATGGCTCCATTAACCCACATCAAGGTCCCCTTAGAAAATGTTTCCTGTGGATTTACATAGAGAATGAATCTTCACTCCTGCCAGTCTCAGGCTGGGGATGGACCTGGAGAATCTGAGTAGGAAGAGAGAGAACTTTGAAATGTGGCAGGCTTGGGTATGAGTCCTGCCTTTCCCACTTAGCAGCTGTGCACTTTGGCAGTGACCCAGTCCTTGCAAGCCCCAGCTGCCTTCCTGGTGGGTTCTGTGGGTCATATGGGAGAGAGCAAACATCTAGCACTGTGACTGACACCTACTAACACCCAGCATCCAACTGAATTTTGTTGTTCTGTTTTTTTTGCTCTCTGCACTTTGGTGATGGTGGTGGTGGTGGGTCTTCATTTTTCCAGAAAGAAAAGTGGCTGCCTTTTTATTAAGAGATTTTCCACAAAAAGAGAGAGGCACAGACAGATTAACATTTTGTTACATGCCAGGGTCTCAGTAGCTTTATTTCCAGGAATTCCTTCTACCTTGACCTAAATCCACGACGTTCTGGTGAGTTCAGAGGCTGCTGAAAATACAGAGGAGTTAGAGATAGGTTACATCCTGGTGCTTGATCTTAGGAATAAGAAATGTAATCTTCCTGGCAATAATTTTGTTACTATTTATTTTTTAAGACTTTCTGTCTTCCCTCCCTCCCCATCTTTCCCTTTTCTACTTGTCTGTTCCTCTTTTTTGTGATTTTTTCTATTTGGGAATCACAACCCCAGACATTTCAAAGTCACACATCCTTTTAAATGTTCTCACCTCAGAGACCAATTCCCCAAAACCAGATGTTTGTCCATGCCTAAGTTCTCTTCAGTCCAAAGCAGGGAGTGGGTTATATAATACGTTCTTACATATTTTATTAAATATATTCTACTCTAAAAAAATAACTTTCTTGTTCTCTTGTTTTTTAAAATTTGCCCATCTCTTAAAATATAATAGTGATAATAGTGATGGTAGTCTTTTTTTTTTTTTAACTTGGCAAAAATTTTAAAGTAGCAACCACTTGTCAGCATTCCAAATTCTTAAATTTTCTCCCACCAGCTCTACTAAAATAATTTGGGGCCACTAAGGGTGATGAGTTGGCTGTGGGGCTTTGTGGCTATTCCCAGTCTCTACTCATACTTTCAGCCAGAGCAATTCTCCTGTTCTGTTTCATACATTGAATTCCAGATTAAGATCTTCTTTGCAGTAGAAAGAGTTGAAAAGTCTGACTCTCATCCCAGGTGGTACCTTCTCTCCAAATCCTCTGCTCTGCCCTCTTTACCTACCTCTCCCCCTTTTGGCCTTTTACTTCTGTGTTCTGAATTCTCACTTAATCTCGGCCCACTGGCGCTTGTAAAGGGCAATAATTATTCTTCATGCACAGTGCTGTCATCCAGTAGTGGCCTTTTGCCATTTTCACAGTTGTGTTTACTGGGTTTGGTTTAATCCATATTAAGTGAGTACCACTGATGCCCCATGAACATTGTTTAGACACCATGTCATGCCCTCATTCTGATTCCTTTGCCACCTCTGGTATCAACAGCTTTTTGATTAGAGATATTGGATTTTCTCTGAAAATCACATTGACTTGCTCATTCTCAGAGTTTGTTAATTACAGATCTTCCAGGGAACAACACACACTGTACCCTGAAATTACCTAAATCACTGTACTGTATTATATAAATTGATTATGTCACTAAACCAGTTTCCCCAAAGATCATAAAACTGAGATTTAAATTCTAGAATGGCACTGGTGAGTGCAGATTCTGTGTTTTTTATGATGCTACCTTTGGAGATATAATCTTGAGAGAGAGCTGAGCTCACTGCTAAGTACTGTATCTGGTAGATGGTGGGCTGGTGGATTTTAACAGGAAAGAACATGGGCATAGTGATCTTCAGCAGGAAAGAGACAGAGGTGATGAGTCATTTTCCCTCTTCTGGAAAGAAATACCTAAAGGGCTCTTTTTGTATTTGTTTTGAAGAAACAGACTGTATCATTCTGTAGTCTGGCAGAAGGTTTCAGGGAGATTTGATCCTGAAATTTAATCAGTGCTCACACATATCAGGTGACAGCATAGGATATTTTTGCTGAAAAAACTCAAACACAAACTCAGTGTGATACAGTACAAATTACCCATGGTGGAGGACTTTTATGGCGGAAGTGTTTTAATTCTGAGTTGTTTTTGCCTCATTTAAAACGTGAGGTGGAATGACAATTGAAATTTAGTGTTCTATATTTTTATTATGAAAATCTCCAAAAATACACAAGTAGAAACAAATAACAGTATAATGGCATAACTGCCTATTTCTATTCCATCTCTTCCTCTTTTCGCTCATTTTTTAAAAACTGGATATTCCCCTTCTCAAGCAAATCTCAAAAATTCATCTTAAAACTTTTAAATTTTGTAATACAACAAATAGATCCCAACATCACTTTCTTTTCCTAATACCATAAAACATTAATCACTCCCCCTTTTTAAAAAATGCTTGAAAGGTGTCAGTACCTTGGCTTCTTATAGTCTGACAGAAGAATCCATGCCTGCCCTCAGCCTAGGAACCCAGCTATTCCCACATTTCCTGTGGAAAGATAAATCTTTCTGTGGAAGATAAATTTAAATCCTGTGGATGAACCAGCATTTATCTTAGGGAAGCCAGGGTCACTACCACAGTGCCACTTCAGCAGTGGCCAAAAGAGCAGAGAGCACCGGGTGTGGTGGCACATGCCTGTAATCCCAGCACCCTGGAGGTTGAGGCAGAAGTATTACCTGAGTTCAAGGCCAGCCTGGGCTACATAGTGAGTTCAGAGCCGCCTGAACTACAAAGGGAGACCCTGCCTCAAAACAAAACAAAAGAGCACAGAGCTTCCAGAGAACTGGGAACTTAGCCCAGGGAGATGGGAAACTGACTTTGGTGGTCTTGGTTGCAGAAGGTTCAGGAGTGAAAGAAAATTTTTCTCCCATTGGAACTGGGTCTCCAGGAAAGTGTGGCCCCTAGAGGCCTGATTACTGCCACACCTGGGCCCTATGTGTTGGATTGGGATTGTTGGAGATTTGCTAGCAAATGGAAGTATTGGGTTAAAAAGGCAGTAGAAAGGGTGTTGGAAAGCACATAATGAGATTTCCAAAAAAGGAAAGACACAGAGGTGGTGTTACAGCTTGTATTTAAATCTCCCCCAAAGCCTTTTGCTATCATAGGTGGGACTTTTTCAGAGGTGGCTGTATCTAGAATATGTGATGCTGGGATTAAGGGTGTGGGGTTACTAAACCACTGATTGGTTTGGCACTGCCCTAATTCTAGTAGCTAGGATAGAATATAAAATGGACAGAAAGAAACTGCTAAGGTCACTTGGACTTCCTTCTTCACTACTTTGTTGGTTTTGCTACCTTCTGCCCGCCATGAACCGTTTCTCCTTTGCAATGCTTGTCTGCCATTTCACCCTGCCTTGGAGCCAGCCAACTATGGACTGAAACCTCTACAAACTGGGAGACAAAATAAACCTTTCCTCCATTAACTTTGGGTGTTGGGTATTTTGTCTCAGAAATGAGAAAAGTGAGACAGGTGCCTTGTTCTAGAGGACACTGAATTTCACAGGAGGGGATGAGGACAGTGTCTTTCCTCAGTGATATCCCTCAGCATATGCAGTCACAGATTTCATACAGCTCATGGGGTGTGGGTTGTCCCTGAGAAATACCTCTCATCCTGTTTCCTGTGAAATTCTTCCTTAAAGCTGAAGATAGTCCTAGATTTCACTGTTGTTAGATGTGTGTATTTTTTTTTTCCTCTATACACTACAGCTCCCTGTCTTACTCCTTAGGGTCATGTCTCCAAGGCCCCATCTAATTTCTCACGCAGATTGGCAAATAGGTGTCTGATTTTCTGCTTCTGACCCATGAATATTTTAGAAACTTCAAAGTCTTTTGGAGTGACAGTGCCTAATCTTCTCGTCCTATCTTTTGTCTGACAGCCTAGAAACTGCTGAGCGTCATTATTCTTGCTTTGGCTTTGTATATAGATCAGCAGGTCATTGGGAAGTTTCACCATGCTGGTGTATGGTTTAGTTGGTTTCACCATGCTGGGAGTATGGTTTAGTTGGTTAGAAGGTGTCTTTTACAAAACTAGGGGGAAAATGAGACCATCTGGGCCCTACCTCTCTTTAATGCCCTCTCTGTTTCTCCTGTAGGAGGGCCGAAAGAATGAGGTGCTGCTGTCCAAGGTAAAAGCAAAGGCCTCCTGATCATTCCCAATTTTCGTATGTCTCTTGATTTTTTTTAAATGCCATGTATTAACTACAAGACATGAAATGGTTCTGAATGCAACAGTAGAGAGCTACAGGTGTATTAATTTCAACTCCCTGGATATTTTCTGTCCTATTTGCTACCACATCATCTCTATTAGCTGTTGATGGAATCAGAAAATGTAAACACTGGCTTGGATAACACCCACTGTCCTGTGAGGAAACATGGACAGTACTTACTCTCTATGTCCACTCAACTTTTATCTCTCCAGTAACGTTACACTTACAAAGGTACCTGTATTTGTATAGACTCTTAATAAAGAATTCTTTTGTTCAGCAAATATTAATTGAGCAACCACTGAGAAATAAGCATGGAGGGGGATTTTATCAGTATAAACCACACTCCCTATACCTCCCCACTTCCAAACATTCAGCAAGTGGCCCAGGAAGCAGATACCCACTGGACACCAGAGCTTGACCATCTTGAAGTTTATTTTATTTTGTTTCAGTAAACTGTTGGGTGAATGATCTGCCAGTGTGAGTGACAGTCACTTGGGCCCTTCACTTGTGGTGCTTTTTGTTCCTGGCTTCTCAAGGTACCAGCTAGCAGGCTTGAATGGTATACATAGTAACTTGAGTGAAAGCTGTTTCATTGATTTAATCCTTATATACCCTTTAGGTTTATTTCACCAAAAAAAGTTGAAGGTGGGGCTCATACTGAGCATGTTTCAAAAACAGTTACACCTGTGTCCTAGTTGTCATTTGAGTCATAGGCTACATGTGGATGGGCTTTCGGATCCCTTTATTGAAAGCATATTTCATATTCCTATACTGTAGAGAAGGTCATGGTCTGATCAAAGAAAGAGACATGCACCATACTGACTGCTGACAGGGCAGGCACACTGAAAGACAGTAACAGGTACTGTGGGGCAGAGGAAGAAGCAATGGGTTGTGCGGAAGTATGGAAGTCTTCATAGAAGGGCAGCTAATATTTGGGCTAGATCTGAAGGGAGAATAGCATGTTCCACAGAGATAGGAAATAATTTTTGATCAAGCTACACTGATTGAAACTCAAGAGGGTGTAAATGGGCACAGAGCATTCATACTGGGAGCGGAGGGGATGTTCTGAAATCTGCAGGAGGCTTCAGAGACCTGGCTCAATAGCTAATGAATTTTATTCTCTGTAAATGAGCAGTCCAAAGAAAATACAGAGCTTCTGTGCTGGCTCTTGGGAATCTGGCAATTTAGTCTTGGTCAGTGTACCCCAGTGTGAGGTTTGTACTCCATTTTTCATAAACCAGGCACATATATACTGTTCAATAGCAGATTTGGACTGTAAAATGCAGACACCTGAACATGTCAGGCAAGTGGGACATTCGGCACAGGCACAGAAACACTGTTCATCTTTAGCTCCCTAATGTATATGATGAAAGGCTGGGATGAACAGACTTTAAAACATCCCACTCTGGCTAACAGCTAACACCACCATTGCTTTGTGCCAAGGCCAGTGAGGTGCTGTGAGAGCAGCAGCATCTGAAATGGTACCTCCCTGTGCCAGTGCACTTCCTGGCCTTGTGTATCTTCACTTCCACTCATTCCTGAGTCATGGTCATGTGGAAATTTTGAAGGGGCTCAATAAAGGTGAAATAGGTATTATTTAAGAAGTGTCATTTTGAAGGTAGGAGACAGCAGAAGTTTGTCTATTTAAAATTATTTCAGTTTCAGAGAAGCATCTGTATTAACCATGTAAAGAAACTTAAAGACTCACCCTGGCTAACTGGACTTTGTGAACAATTGGGAGATCGTTAGAGTATTTGTGCACAGGTGTTAGGGAACTGGGAATAGTTGATATTCTGGAGTTACCCTAGTCCACCTGTCTTTGTTGGAGGAAAGTATGGCATAACTGATCCAAAGCAACTAATAATGCTTTTTAAAAGTGGAGCCCTTTATTTTGGGCTGTGTTTCTAGAGTTCCGTTTGTTTTGGTTTTGTTGTGGAGAAGTACTGATAGATGTCTTTACCCTTTCTTTAGTTTACAAGGCCTAATATAGATGATAAATTAGTCTTCGTTGCTTGAACATACTTCAAATTAGACTGCAATAGCTATTCTTGAGAATTCCACGGTTGCTGCAGATAGCCTTCAGTGTGGATACTGTTGTGAGTAATTAGGACATTGGGCAGGTAGAACAGTCAGGCCTTATAGGTTAAAACAGTGCACTGAGGTCTGTGATCATTTCAAGAGGCACTCGTGATAGTAGGGGCAGGGGTCTTCCTGAGGCCATATCTTTCTTAGCCCAGAGCCACAGTGTTGTATTTTGCTGAACCCACAGGCTTTTTCAGAAGTACAAGGAAGAGAGAAAACATCCTTTAGTTACTGTTTATGAATGTTTGCTTCAGGAGAAAGCAGACAGTTCTCAGAACACTGAGCCCCCTAATGGGACTGGGTGCCTGTTACCCTGGATATCTTCGTGCTCATGTGCATCTCATAGAGTATGCAAGGCTGCTCTGATATGAACCAAAAGGCTTCTGAGAACAGGACCAGATTTTCTGCTTATGACACGTCTGTGGAGATACTTGGACATTTGGTAGCTGTCCTTGGCTTGTGTCCAGTCCCTATAGATGACAGGACAGCTAGCAGCACTAGAGGGAGATACATTGTATTAGAAAATTGTCACAAAGTCACACAGGAGTGTGCTTCCTTATAATAGAGAGTAAGTTCCAGGTTTGTCAGGCATAAGCTTTTGCTAGAATCTGACATTCATGGTTTTAACTGGGTCTGGTTTGATAGCCCATATTTTGAGGACAGCCAAGCCTTTCAGCCATGTCCACTGAGTCTGGCAGTAGAATTGGGAGACAGGAGAACCAGTACAGGTTGGAGGTCTTTCCAAGCCTAGGCTGAGGAAATAGTCTCCAACACCACCACAGCCCCTGCGACTCCCTGAAACCCTGAGTAGAGGATAGGGAATGCCATCAGACAGCACTCTTATCTCACAAGGTGCCACTCCTGTGACTTTGGTATTGTTACATATGGCGGGTCCTGAACACATCTGTATTAACTAAAGCCAGCCTGCTTGAAAGAGCACTTGTAACAGCTGTGGCCTGCAGCCTGTGCTACCTGGATTTCTGCTGCTCAGCATGGTCTTGTTTTGCTTACTTTTTGGGTGACTATTGATCAGTTTAAGAGGGAACTAGGCATTCTAGCAATAATTTTATTGGTTACTATAGCTGAGCCCAAGTCTCTTATGAAATGCGTATAATTGGATTGAAACATGCTTTGAGTCAGAACACTTTAAGGAAGTCCTTTATTACTAACTCATGGCCAGTGTTGACCACAAGGTAAAAGAACATAGTACAGATGAACAGCCCAGTAGGGTGTGTGCCATTGTCTATCCCTGTTGTGGGGCATTCCCAGGGAAAATGCCTTCTTTTATCCACCTTCAGAGTCCCCCATGCCCTTTCTTAGTATTCTATGCTCAGTTTAGTGTAGGCCTTTTTATAGCACATGGCAATAAGGTGAAATACTACATAAAAATATATAATATCCATAGGGAATGGGGAAGGGGACATAACCAGGACCTCTGCCATGGGTCCTGGCCTCTCAGCCACCACAGCACGAGGGGAATTAAAGAAGAGACAGGAAATGAGACTTACAGTGGAGAAGCTGAGTTTCGGGTCCTGATCAGTGCTCCTGATGGCATCAAAGACAAAGGCCCCCAAGCGCGTCCAGTATTTATTGAATACAATCGTAGGAAGGAATAGGGAGCAGGGTATGCTTTGAAGGCATCTAGTGAAATACTGCCGAACACCTGGCATGGTGGTACCAGGCAGGGCTGTTAGGGAGTAAGCACTGTTTATCTTGCTTGGATAGAACAAACCAGTACTGGGTGCAATTAGCAGGCAACCATCGGGTCAGTGAGGAGCCATAATTCAGGGAAAAGGATTTTAATTGGGGTCATGCTGACCTCAGCTGCATGAAACTCAGAGCCCTGCCACTTCATGGACCAGGGCCTAGGTTTCCATGGCAGCCATTGCGGGAGGGACTATACTCTCCTAGTCTGCCGTCTGACAAGCCCATTTGAGTTGAAGAGAGCTTCAGTCTGACTCTTGATATAAAACAATATAGCCAAATTATGGAAAGCAAGAAGCAGTTGCCACTAGGTGCTAGTACTCAGCAGGGATGTCTGCTACAAATATCTCCCCTCTCCTCAAAATAAATATGTAAGACTATTAATAAAGATTTAATAGCAGATCTGAAGTATATTTGAAAACATGGGGAACTCTGACTTCCCATCAGCCTTATGTCAGTACCCCAGATGGGCTAAGCTCATACCCTTCGTGGCTGTTGGCCTGCTGTTCCTTCTGCCTAGAGCTCTTTCTCCTCCAAGATCTTGGGCAGTGGCATTCCCTAGCTTCCACCCTGATCTTACTCTGCTCATCCCCTGCTCTGTCTTTATAGCACATGCCACTGTTTAAATGCCTGTTTGTCCTTTGCCAGGTCTGTTTCCTGCCTTCTCATCTGGAATATAAAGGCAAAAACAAAATACAAGGACCTTGCCTCTTTTGCCATAGTCTGCCCAGTGTCTGGCTCAGGCAGATGATCAGGAAATGCTGCTTGCATAAATTTGCTTCTACAAATTGCAGCTTTGCATCCCTGTATTAGCAAAATTTAGATTTAACCTTTCCTGTAATTTATGCTTAGTTTGAAACAGGTTGACAGTTCTGTTCAGCAGCCTAGGAGGAACTCTCAGAGTATGTTCGTTATTCTTTAACCTTGAGGGTTAGGATGAAAAAAGGTGTCAGAGTTTTCAAACCTTTCAAAGGAATTACCTTTTTAAAGGAAGAGGAAGGTGCACACTAATGTCAGATAAGATTATGTTTTGGTTCCAAATGTTTCATGAATCTGAAGGTAACTTGCCTGGTAGAATGTCTCAGCCTCCTGAAACTAAGAAGTAAAATGCTATTACAAGGCTGTGGGAAGCAGCACTTGGACATGGGCTTAACAGAAGTATGGATTATACAACTTCTTGGAGGACACTTGGACAATATGTTTCACAAGTGCACACGCACAATCTTTTGAACCAGCAAGGCTATATCTGAGAATTTTTCCTATATACAAGGATTTTTATTAAAGCATTGTTTTTAATAGCAAAAAGTTGGAAACTGCCACCAATATAGGACAATTGTGGACAGTTCCCCTGATGGGAGTATTTTGTTTAATAAAAGAACAGAGCTAATCTGTGTGTTCTATGATGCATGATTGGGGAGGGCAAGGCACATGTTGTACTAGTGTTTGGAATGGAGGAAGGTTTCTGTGTTTATATATGTATGTATATGTACATATACACACACATGTCTATGACAGATGTCTGCTTGCATATGCTTAGACTCTCTGGGAGGTTACACACCAACCTGGCAGCTTTGGTTGCCTCTGCAAAGAAGAGTAGAAGTAACTTTTCATTTTATACCTTTTGTACCTTTTGAATTTTGTACCATGTACATATATTATCTATTAAAAAACAAATGGTTTTTAAATTTTGATGTAGTTTTTTTTAAAAAATGGAAGATGATTCTGGCTCCGTATATGTGCTTTGTTAAGGAAGATAAAACCCTTGAGTTAAAGCAGTAAAACTCATTTGCTCTGGTCTTAGGGGCAGTGGGCCAGTGCAAAAGTGGCCGTCTTTTTGTGGTAGAACATGTCTGAGCAGATGAAACACCAAGTAGCTGGCTCTGTGTCCACTGTGTGTGTTTGGCTAGCAGGGAAAGAAATGGGCCCATGAATGGACTGTGAAGTGACTGAGTCCTGGCAATAGACTAAAGCTGCTGCTATGAGGGTTGCCTGCATCTCGTGAAAAAAAATCACAGTGTAACCATTGTTCCTTATTCTTGGGGTACAAAAGCTGGGGATGGTACCTGTGAGTCCAAGGTTAGCTGTTAACATCCTCCAGAAGCCAATCCCGTCTTCTGTAGAAATTGGCTGCCAGTAATCCTTCCTGCTCCTTTCCTCACCAGCAGAACTCCAGTTTTGTTCAGCCCTGGGAGAGGAATCATAACAGCTGTTCTAAAACAGTGATGGGAATCCCATTTCTTCTTGCCATGAATTGGTTTACAGATGGGTGTCTAACCCATTAGGGTTAATGCCCAATTGGGGGAAAACTGCTAAGCTTTCCAGGAAAGACTCTTCTTGGATCAGCACATTGTACATCAGGAGAACTTATGCCTGCCCTTCCTGTTTGTGCAAGTTGTTGAGAAAAAGACAAAATATGAGCAACTTCATCCCGAGTCCATGAAAAGAGGTTCTAACAACACATCTTGGAAGAGCAAAAAGATGGAAAGAACCTGTTTCTGTGAATTCATGATGAGCTTCTGAACCAACCAGGGCTCTACTTGCCTCGTGTTCTTATTTGTGAGAATATTCTGTTAACTGGCACATTTAGCCGAGAAATATTTGAATTTCTGCTTTGTATCAACCAAATCGAATTTTCCCATAAAGTCAACATTGAACCTAACCATTTGATTCAGTTCTTATCCAATTTCATTTGCTACCAGAATCGTAGAATTAAGTTTGTGAACTGAGGTAGCACCATAGTTACAATTTTATATTGAGAAGCTAGAGAAGGGCTCAGTCAACTGACTAGTTGAGAGAGTATATCACATAGAAACCTAGTAAAGAAAATACCAGGCAGAGCAAATACCAAATTTAAAGGTCCTGAGTTATACCCAGGTAAATTTGGGGAATAATAAGCAGACCTGCACGGGAAGACTATAGAAGGATTTGAAAAGAAAAGCAATGTGATTTGGCTTCAATTTTAATAGAGGTTCCTCTGGAGGCTGTGTTGCCTGTGGACTACAGGGAGCCCATTTAAGAGAACACTAATAAGACGAAAATATTAAGACAAGACTTAACCCTTTCTGTATTGCACTTTTTTTTCTGGTTCTGTTTTAAAATGTTGAACATTATTGTTTGCTTATTCCCATCATACCAAATACCTTTGTCATGGCAGTAGACTGTTTTTCTCCAACCCTTCACTTTGGGGTTTTCCTTGGCTTATGAGATAGCAGACTTTTGCCCCATGACAAAAATGCCCTTTTTTCCCTAAGGATCATTACAGTCCTATGTTTCCCAGGCTGGCCTTGAACTTGTAATCTTCTGCTCAGCTTCCCAAGTAGCTAGGATCATAGACATGTTCCACCATATCCAGCTTTGACATGAGTTTTGAAACTGTGTGCCGCACTCTTGCCCTTCTCTTAAGTAAAATATTCTGTCAGCCCAGGGAGTATAAAGGACACATGAAGCATACCTTGACCTAACCTGCAGCTTGAAACCAAGCCCAGAAGAGTCCAGCTAAGATCAGTGAAACCTCAAACAAGCTATAGGCATATCAGCAAGAAATAAAGGCTCGTTGCTATATGCCACTGAGATTTTGTTGTTGGATACAATTGAGAACAAAGCTGAAGATTACACCCAGTGTCTTTCAGCCAAGATTATTAATACAGCCTACAGGTTTTGTTGGTAGTGGTTTTGAGTTCTACAACAGGCATTGTTTTCCCCAACTTAGTGTTTACACCATAAATAAAAATGATTCAGAGCTTTCACAAGGATGCCTCAAAAGCATTTTTATTACACATACAAGTCATTATGGTGAAGTAATGGGAAAAATTCGTATGTCTCATCTCCCATGTGGTGAAGAAACAGCAAAGACCAAACTAGCGGTTCACAACTCTGCCTATACATTGGAATCATTGGTAAGATTTTAATGGTGCTGTTGCCAGGTCATCCACCGGGAATGCTAGCTTACCCTGTTTAAAGAGTATTAAGTATTCAGCATCATCTCACTGATTAAAAAAAAAAATCATAGAATGTAATATATAGATCAACAGACCACTTCTTTGAGAGTCTGATTTGGTAGGTGTGAGGAAGACTGAGGTTTGTTTGTTAACTAAGCATGATCCTTATCTTCCTGCAAATTGGAATATACAGTGGTGCCTTGGATTGTTTTTTGATGTGGGGAAGAGGGCTGTGTTTGTGTTTTTGTGAGGAAGATGGCCAGGATCATGATTGTGACCTGGTGCGGAGTTTACAAATGAAAACAAGATTTTGCTGAATACTTTTGTTTGCGAACCAAATTGTTCTGCAAACAGAAGTATTCATGAAGAGAGGTATTGCTTTATTGCTTTGGGGGGAGTGTAAGTGGCTGAGGAAAGTAAGTTGAGACCAGCGAATAGGAGGTCTTTCACAAAGGAGAGGGTCTTTTGAGCAGGCTGAGAGACCTTCACAGAGGGAACAGCACATTAGACAAAGGAAAGGAAGTCAGCTTTGACCCTTGTGTCAATGCTAAATGTAGCAGTAACAACCTCAAGTGTTGTGCTGAAAGGATTCTATGGGGGAGTTTCTTCTTACAGGGAAATATACGATGATCCATTGGCAATCCCTTCTCTCTATATAGGAAGAAGGCATAGTTACATGTTTCTCATACTTTTGCTATCCTTCATGGGACAGCAAGTGTATGGCACAGCTTCCATATTCCAGGCTTAACAGCATGACTTTGAAAACATCATTAGTACTTAAATATGGAAGGAAGGCTCCTATATCACTGAAGGTGATAGATACAAGTTCATTTCCTCCTCACAACTCTGCCTATATGTGTCTTCAGCCCCTTTCATCTCTGCCTGGTAAAGAGGCTTTTGAAGGCATCATTGTAGTTCTTATTAAAAGCTGTGTAAATCAGAGGGTTAAAGAAAGAATTGGAGTAGCCAAGCCACAGAAATACACTTTTCCAGATGGGGGGTAGGCTGCAAGCGCAGAGGGGACTAATGAGCTCAGTCACAAAGAAGGGGATCCAGCATAGCACAAACACTCCAATCAGAATCCCCACCATCATGGCTGCTCGCTTCTCCTTCTGTTCCCGCCAGAAGTCTCCATTTGCCTGGAAAGTCACAGCTGGTTGGCAACGTGCTGTGAACAACATCTCAGCCTCATGAGGTGTCTCCTTCACCTTGGAATAAAGAAAATATGGCATTAAAAAATCTGAAGAAACAAAGTAATGTAGGCTGTCTCAAAAAGTGGTATCACAGGGCTAAATGCTGCTTCAAAAATAGGAAGACAGGTGAATGTCAAAAATCGCAGCTTACCAGAAAAATAAGCAGAAACCTCTCCAGGAACCAGTGCTGGGCTAAGAAAATTAAGCTGTAATGGAGGCTTAGTGTGGACAGATTTGAGAGTCTAAAACTCCAGGAGGACCTAGTCATCAGTCAGAGTGCATATTTTTGTAAATTTCTTACAAAATAATTTTTGTAATCGGATTGCTTCAAGGAATTATACCAGGTCCTCACAGTAAATATTGGAGAAAAAAATGACCTTACATGCTTCCTCTAAGTGGAAAGGGAAGAAGATCCACGTTTAAACGTATCAGGACCTTCTGTCCTTAAGGGATATCCTCTTAAGAAGTATAATTACAAAAACCTAATGTTTTTTGAAAAGGGAAATACAGAACACACTAATCTTTTGCCCACCTGACAGGAAGGTACAACTAAAAGTACTACAGTTTACAGTTTAACAGCACAGACTTCAGAAAGACTTGAGAACTAATCATAGGTCTATATAATGCTTTCTGTTCCCCTACTTATTACAGTTCCTTTTATTCAATACATTATACATACATTGCTCCCCTCCCCCCAAAATTATAAGGTGTACTTTAAGTCCTTAAAAAGCAGTATGAAAAGATCTAACAGAATCAGTCATGTGGCCATGATGTTGGAATCATCAGACCAGGAATTTCTAAAAATTGTAATATGCTAAGGAGTTTGACAAGAAGTAGAAAACCTTGCAAGAACTTTGGATAATTAAGGCAGAGAAGATTTCTGAAAATAAGTATTAGTGTTCAAAAACATTGTAATGGAAAAAGAATGCCTTTGATAGACTCATTAGACTGGACATAGTTAAGGAAACAATCTCTGACCTTGAGGGTATGATAGTAGTGTTTTGTTTTGTTTTATTTTGTTTTTTGGAGACAGGATCTCACTGTGTAGCCCAGGCTAGCCTCATACTGGTAGCAATCCTTGTGCCTCAGCCTCCAGAGTGCTAGGATTAAAGGCATGCACCACTGCACCCCACTATACAATAGTGAGTTCTGAAACTGCGAAACAAAGGGGAAAAAAAAAACAAAACAAAATTCAGAATGTTTAATAAGATATCAGGAACAAGAATTAGGAACAGAAGCAATATTTCAAGTTAAAAATTTCCCCTAATTAATGTTAAATATCAAACCACAGTTCCAGGCAAGTCAAAGAACACTCAAGATAAATGCCAAACTAAGCATCAAAAACAACTAGACCTATTTAAATTGCAGAAAAACAGTGATCAAGAAAACAATCTTTAAAGAATCCTAAAGAAACAAAACACCTTACCTGTAGAGGAGCAAAGATAAAAAATACACCTGTCTTCTCAGTAACCTTACAAGCGTGAAGAATGTCAAGTGAAATATTTAACTCATTTATGCCAAATATTGCAGTTTTTAAAATTTTTGCATGAAATTCATATATGTTACCTAACAAAATTTAAGAAACAAGAATTTGAAGAAAAAAAAACTTACTATGTCCCGTTGTTAAAGGTGATCCAAAAAAGGAATGGTAGGCTTTAATTTGTTAAAGTGTTGAGGGTCTGGGCATCTTCTCCAACCTAGAATTCTATATCTTGCAATATTACCATTTAAAAATGGAAGAAATACTTTCTCAGACAAAATTTAAGAAATTTTTTTGCCAGTGGATCTGCTTTGGAAGTCCAGAGAAGGAAAATGATATAGACCAGAAACTTGATTTTACAGTAAGAACATAATGAATAAATGAAGGTGAAGTAAAATTTTTTATTTGCATTGTTAGCTCAAATACTAATAGCAATAATATATTCAATTATAAATTATGCACTTATTCATGCTTACATATAAGTGAAATGAATGGCAGCAATAGACGAGAAAAATGAATTAGGGTACCCATGAAGTAGTATAGTGTTATTTGACATTGAACCTGGAATGGTTATGTATATATATATTGCAAACTCAAGAGCAATCACTTAAAAAGTAAACAAGTGTAATTGATATGCTAAGAAAGAGAAAATGAAACCATGTCATATTCTCAAACTACAAAAATGAAAAAAAGTGGGCCAGGGATTTAGCTCAGTGGTTTCGCTGCCTGCTGTGCAGGGGCAAGGACCTGAGTTCAATCCCCGGTACCAAAAAAAAAAAAAAAGTACAAGATTTAAGAAGAATGAACAAGGGCAACAGTAATAAATACAGATATTAATACAACTATCAGTGATCACTAAACACCATGCATCAATTAAAAGGAATGATCAACTAGGCATGGTGGCACACATTTGCAATCCCAACACTATGTAAGGCTGACACAGGAGGATCACAAATTCAAGTCCAGCCTACAGCAACACCCCTTAGTAGGATCCTGTCTAAAAACTTTAAGGGTCTGGGGCTGTATCTCAGTGTGAAGGCTCCAGAGTAAATCCCTAGTAATAAAGAGGGGTGGGGGAGGAGTGGAGCCACATGGGCACCAATACACCCCACCCCCACCCCCGCATCTGGCCACTAGGCCAAGCCAGCACTTGGATCAACACCACAGAGGGGCAGAAAGGACATTTATCTGAGCTCCAGAAGATAGAAGTGAACAAGAGAAAGAGGGCCTCTCTGACTCCTAGATGAGAACTGAAGCCTACTGGAAAAGTAAAATCTCTGCAATGAAGGCACACCAGACCACCATAGTTGGACCTTTCCAGGCCTCCATACCACTGTCCCTCACCATCAAGGAGCAGAGCCTCCCCCCCTACCACCACCCAGCACCAAGGACGTGAGCCCTGTAGCTGCCAGCAGCACACACCCCTACCTTCCTCCCTTGAAATGAGGAGACAGGTAAACAAGTCTCAAAACCAGACTTCCAAGTCACCTACAGCAACCCCAAAGGAAAATGAGATGGAACACTCTGATACTTAACCACCTGGACTCCCTGAGCTGGCAACAAAAGAGGATCTGGAAAAAATGAAATCAGAAATAATTTCTCAGATAACAGGAGAAATAGTGCTCCTAGTGCAAGACATGATTAATAAATCTAGAGAGGAGCTGAGGAACATGATGGAATCCCAACATAGGA
>NW_004624732.1:27333042-27344888 GCF_000247695.1 Heterocephalus glaber
AATCAGTATGGAGATACCTCAGAGAACTAGGACTAGAGGTCCCATTTGACTCAGCTATTCCCCTACTGAGTATCTTCCCCAAAGAATTAAAAGAATCATACCACAACGATATATGTGCACCTATGTTTATAGTGGCATGGTTTGTAATAGCTAAGGATTGGAAACAGTGCAAGTGCCCATCAACTGGAAACTGGATAAAGAAGATATGGTTTTTTTATAAAATGGAGTACTACTCAGCTATAAAGAAGGAGAAACTAGACACATTTATAGCTAAATGGATGCATATTGAGGCCATACTCTTAAATGAAATAAGTAGGACACACATGTGTAAATACCGAATAGTATTTCTAGTGTGAGAAACTGAAAGTGTAAATAAGGATGAAAATTATTAAAACAAACAATTGATAATTTGAAATAGGAAAAGGTCCAAAGAGTTAGGGTTGGTGGGAGGGGAAGGGGAAAGGGAAGAAGGGAAAGGAAAAATTATGAGAAAGAGAAAAAAATGGAAATAAAGTATGTGAATAGGCAAGGGTGGTGGGGTTAAACGGTGCCTAGGTAATGGGGGAAAAAATAAGAACTAAGATACATCATGTTCAGATACAAACACCCAATGATAAATGTAAATGTATTGTATACCTAAAATGTACCAATTAATATATAAATTTTAAAAAATAAATAAATTTCACTGTGGTATGATGCTTTTTAACTCTTTTAGGAAGATACCTTGACAGGCCACAGCTGGGTCATATGGGACCTCTAGTTTTAGTTTTCTGAGGAATTTCCAAACTGATTTCCATCGTGGTTGTACCAATTCAAACACCCACCAGCCATGGAGAAGGAATCCCTTTTTCCCACAGCCTCATCAGCATTTGTTATTGGTTGATTTCTTGAGGATAGCTATTCTTTCTGGATTGAGATGGAGTCTCAGTGTGTTTTAATTTATATTTCTCCAATGGAATTTTGAATATTTTTTTGATATATTTATTTGCTTTTTGTGCCTTTTCATCTGAGAAGTGCCTTTTCATTTCAGATGCCCATTTTTGGATTGGATCTTTAAACTTGGGGGGGTCTGATTTTTAAAATTCTTTATATATTCTAGATATTAGTCCTTTGTCTGAGGAACAGCTGGTAAAAAGTATGGGTTGTCTCTTTGGTCTGCTGGTGATCTCTTTCACTCTTCAAAAGCCTTTTAACTTGATGTGATTCTAGTGATTGTTTCTTTGTAGTATTTCCTGTGCAATTAGGGTTATATTAATAAAGCTTTGTCTACACCTATGTCTTTCTTTCCCTTCTATTTAATTGCTTGCCTTGTCTAGTAGATTCATTCTATTGGGATTAATGGAATTTCTGTCATTGTTGTCTTTTTCTAGAATATGCTACAGAATGCCTTGGAGTGCTGGTTTGGTGGTCATGAATTTCTGCAGGTGTTGTTTATCACGGAACTATCTTATTTTTCCATCATTTTTTTTTTTTTTTTGTAACAGGGATTGAACTCGGGACCTTCTGCTTATGAGGTAGGCGGTGGAACTACTGAGCTAAATCCCCAGCCCTTTTCCATCCATTTTGAAAGATAACTTTGTGGGGTACATCAATCTGGGTTAAAGGTTATTTTCTTTTAAGGCTTGAAATACTTTGCTCCAACCTCTCCTTGTTTTAAAGGTTCATGTTGAGAAGTTTGCTGTGTTTCTGATGGGTTTCCTTTTAAAGGTGATGTCTTATATTCTTTGCTTGTTGCTGAGACAACAGATCAAGTAGATTTCATCCCAGAGATGCAAGGATGCTTCAGTATATGCAAATCAGTAAATGTAATACACCACATAAAGAGAAGAAAGGACAAAAATCACACGATCAACTCAAATACATGCATAAAAAGCCATTGACATAATCCAACATGTATTCATGATCAAAACCCTAAAGAAAATAGGTAGAGAAGGACCTTGTCTTAATCAGATAAAAGCCATTTATGACAAACCTACCACCGAAATCTATACTAAATGAGGAAAAACTGAAAGCTTTCCCTCTAAAATCAGAAACAAGACAAGGATGCCCAGTATCACCACTTCTGTTCAATATACTTCTTGCATCATTAGCCAGAGCAATCAGGGAAAATAAAGAAATAAATAGGACATGCATAAGAAAGAAAGAAATCAAATTATCATTATTTGACTTATTATTTCCAAACAACATATTGCTCTACATAGAAGATCCAAAAACCTCACCAAAAGACTCCTAGAATTAATAGCTAAATTTACCAATAGAGCAGGATACAAAATAAACACACAGAAATCAATAAAATTTCTGTACACAAATAATGGACTCACTGAGAAATTAGGAAAACAGTACCATTCACTGTAGCATCAAGAAAAATTACATAGGAATTAAACTAATCAAAGAAATGAAGGACCTTTACAGTGAAAAATACAGTATTTTGGAAAATGATCAAAGCAGACATCAGAAAATGGAGAGATATCCCGGTCCCTGGATAATCAGAACCAATATTCAAATGGCTATACTTCCAAAACTGATATATAGATTTAATGCAATCACAATCAAAATTCCAGAAGCATTTCTTATGGAGCTAGAGAAAACAATCCTAAAATTCACATTTTAAGAAAGCAAAAGCAATCCTGGGTAACAAGAACAAGTCAGGAGGCATCGCAATCCCAGATTTTTAGTTATATTGAAAAGCTGCAATGATAAAAACAGCATGGTACTGGCATAGAAACAGACATGTGGCTCATTTGAACAAAATAGAGGTTGCAGGAATAACCACAGACAAATTTTTTCCCATTCTGTAGGTTGTCTCTTCACTCTACTAATTGATTTTTTTTGCTGTGCAGAAGCTTTTTAATTTGACGTAATCCCATTTATTGATTCTTGGTATTACTTCTTGTGCAATTGGAGTTCGGTTTTGCCTACATCTATGGCTTTGCATATTTTAACTACTTTATCTTCCATTAGCTTCAGTGTTTCTGCTTAAATGTTTAGATCTTCAATCTATTTTGAGAGATATGGGTCCAGCTTCAATTCTCTGCAAACAGCCAATATCCCTAACATCATTTGTTAAAATGCTATCTTTCCTCCAATGTATGTTTTTGGCCCCTTTGTCAAAGATTAAATAGCTGAATGTATCTATTCCTCAGAGACAGAACTAATATTTATCATAAAGAATTTTTAAATATCAGATCACCTAAAAGACCCAATCAAATGAGCAAGTGAAATTAATAGACACTTCTCAGCACAAGTACAAATAGCCAACAAACATATAAAAATTGTTCAATATCTCTGACTATTAGAGAAACACAAATTAAAACAACACTTAAGATTTCATCTTACACCAGAAAGAATGGCATTCATCAAGAAGTCAAAGAATAACAAATGCTGACATGGCTTCTGTGAAAAGGGAAACATCCTTGTTTGTTGGTAGAAATGTAAACTAGTACAATCATTTTGGAAGTCGGTATGGAGATTTCTCAAAAAACTAAATTAGAAATTCCATGTGATCTAGCTCATCCTCTTCTAGGAATCTTCCCAAAAGAGCTAAAGACATCATGTTACAATGATATATGCATACCAATGTTTATAGCAGCACTGTTCATAATAGCTGAATCCTGGAATAAGCATACATGCCCATCAACAGACAAATGGATAAATAAAATTATTTATATAATTTATATACTACTCAGCATAAAAACAGGAAAATTCAAGACATTTGTAGGTAAATGTATTCACCTGGAAAATACATTAAGTGAAATAAATCAGACATGCAAACTTAAATGCCATATGATATCTCTTATTTGAGTAAGGCAAAGTACAAACAAAGAGCAAAACAAAGGATGGAAGGAAGGAAACAAGGGGATGGATCTCTTGCAAATGGTAAGGAGTCCAGGAGATGGAGGGGAAGGGGAAAGGGAAGCAAGAAAAACTAAGGTATGCCACATACACTACAAAATACTCACAATGAATGTAAACATTATATGTCATAAACATGAGCTAAGAATAATTATAACAAGAGTGAAAATGGGGAAAGTGGATTTAGAGTTGAAAGGTGAGAGGTGGGTGGGCTTAAAGAGAGAGGAAAAGGCTTAAAGAAAGAAACAAGCTGTGTTATTTACACGTATCTACTTCCCAATATGACTATGAAGTTCTTTTACTGCAAATATGTACTAATAAAATAAAAATTTAAAAATAGTTAAACCAAAAAAAAAAACAAACCAGAACAGAATCTCAGACACATCCAGCCATCTGGTCCAGTGTTCAGTGTATGCTAATCTAGAAGTAGTCAAGAATACAGAATATTCAGTGTACACAACCGGTAGTACCTGACACTTTCCAATTTTGCCAATATAAGGAAGAATATAGATAGAGGTAGTCAGATGGGATGCCAAGGCCAAGGCCAAGCAGGGAAAGGTAGAATCAATACACCTGCCTAGTCTCTCTGGTTCCCAGCCTATAGGCTTTCTCTCTGCCATGCTGAGACATGATTAAAAGAATAAATTAACTAAATGCTTCTGTAGTCTTAGGTTTTTTCTTGCCAAAATGAATTGAGGGACAAGTCTGATAGATAATAAATTCTCAGACATTTATGGATCACCTACTCTGTGCAGGGGGTATATACTAGCATGTCCTATCAAGTCCCAATTTCAAATATTCCACCCCATTATTCCTTTCAGTACTGTTATATCAGGGCATGGAATTTGAGTTCTCATTCAGAACACTGTATCATGACAAACACTCTAAGAAGTCAGGGACCTTGAGTGTTTTGTAGCACCTTGCCTAACATATGTCATATAATAAGCACTCAATAAATACTTACTGAATAAATAAATGTCTAGAGGAGGCAAGGCTCTTGCATTCCTATACATTTTGATAGCACAGTCACTGACAGCCTTTGTTTCAGACTAACATTTCAAGGATGTTTGTTTAGCACACAGCAAAGACACAGATGGCACTTTCTAGCAGAAATGATAGTAGGTTTGTTTGAAAACCATTACAAAAATAATTGGGTGTTTTTATAATAATATGAAAATATATAACATAATCCTGTAGCCTGAATATCTGTCCCATGTTGAAATTGCCAATGTAATAATACTAGGGGATGCAGCCTTTAAAAGATTATTAGGCCATGAAGGCTCTGCCCTCATGCAGTCTTACTGCCTTAATGAAAGTGCTTTGGGAGGAAGTAAGGTGTCTCTCTTCACCCTTCTGTATTTCACCGTATGATGACATAGCAAGAAAGCCCTCACAATATGCTGGGACCGTAACACTGGACTTCCCAGCCTCCAGAACTGTAGGCCAATATATTTCTATTTATTATAAATTATCCTGTCTCAGATATTTATGAAATAGACTAAGACACACAATAATACAAATAAAAAAGAGGGGAGGCCAGGTTTGTTTGCAGGTTTGCTTACTGTCCAACAACAGACAAAAGGATTTGAGTCCATAATCTGGGAGTTTCTTTGCTGTGATCCAAATCCATCAGGGCAACTCCATATGCCTTGTCAAACTTTGAGGAAAAGGGGAACTGATGCAAACACAAAATCCATACTGTACAATAACATCATTTGATTCCAACCCAAGGATCTAGTGTCTTATGTCAGTATCTAGTAAACTGGGAGCCTGATGTATTAGGTTGAAAATAGGGCAAAATCACAGGTCCTTTACAGTCCTGGACATTTATCTAGTACTTGGCTAGGTGGTCACACATACTATCATACCCAATTATGACAAATCTGTATAAGGAACAAACGTGGAAATCAAGAATCAGAAAGGGATTAGTGATTATTTTATTTATATTCTAATTTCTATACCTATAACAAGAAAAAACCTTATCTAAAGTGAATGCTTATTGTGAGGATCGCAGTGAAACATTGAGAGCAAGACCTCAATAAAGTCAGCTTCATGTCCTCATTCCTCTCTTCTCTAAAAAATCTACAGCTGCCACAGAAAGAATTACAAATATTTGTAATCCTATAATGTCAGAGAAGAATCTTAATAATAACAAATAGAAAAGCTGAAAGGTTCTTAAGCACTACCAATTTGTGGTGTGACCACACAGGTCAGACACCCAGTATTGAGAGACATTAAAGGTGGGTGTCAGACAACCACACTAAACCTAGAGGTTAATCATGCTTGCCATCTACAAGAGGGGAGAGGACTTTCAGAGCTTCCTAATTAGGGCTGAAGGCAATCTAGTGTGTAACTACAATGCCCCATTTCTTACCAGGGTGAGGGTTTGGAACACTTAGGGCTTCATTTTTTTTTTTTTTTTATGAGACAACCAAGCTCCAAGTCATATTTTTCCAAGATAATTTGAAGAGACAACCAAAATATCACTCAAAGTTGACAGAAGCTGTCTAACTTGTCTGACAATCTAGAACAGAAAATTTTTCTCAGCTACTTCTCAGGAAAAAGCAAGTGAGCAAATAATTTAAGGAAATTTTCTTATAAAAACAAAAGCAGAGCACTGCTATGCTTAATGAAAATAGTGTCTCTTCAATTGTAATAAAATACACAACAGAATATAGTTTTGCCAATCCCTTGGATATGATCATAAATTAAGGTACAATTACTATAATTCTTGTATTTGAAAATCATGAATTTTTGGTTGGGATTTTAATCACTCTGGTATGGCTAAGAATCCACTGTGGTTAGTGTTAAAAAGGGAAAATGTAAAAAAAGGATACATTTACATTTTCAGCTCTAAAATCATGATATAAAATCATCCCCTTTTGCATGTCAATGCCAATGGAAGGTCCTCTGTTGAGGCCAGAGCTCTTACCCTCAGGATCTCTGGGCTCTCAGGCCAATGATTCTCAACATAGGGGAAAGTTGCAATGGAGATAAGTGAGGTTTTATCTTTTGGGCCTGCACTGTCCAGCCTCAGTGTTCTCATATGCTCCACTATGGGGCCATGTCTCTAAGAATGAGGACCATTCCCTGCCTCAGAGAGTTCTAGTTACCACTGAACTGTGCATTCCGTTCCTGAAGTGAGCCAGCAGGAGGCAGGCTGAATTTACATCACCCTCCAGGGCAGGGATTCAGTAAGTGTATGCAAATTGGGCATAGCAGCTGCATACTTTACCAGCCAGCAAGATCAATCCTTGCTTAGTTATCAAGAAATTCTGTGACCTACAAAATTTAAAACCATTTTTTTTTCTTGGTACCAGGGATTGAACTCAGGACTTTGCACTTGTGAGGCAGGCAGTGGCACCACTGAGCTAAATCCTGGCTCACTTAAGAACCATGTTTGAGTTTTCTTTCTGTTGAGGGCCAATCTTCCCCCAAGAACTTCAAGAGTTTATAAGAACTAGCTAATTGTAAGGTCATATGGTTCCTGGCCCATACTTTTCTGCACCCTCTTTGTTTCTCTTCTCCTCCCTTAACACTTTCCCAACAATCAAACAGAAAAAAGAGAAATGGAAGTGGACCTTAAAAGGTAGGATAATTTAACGATGTAGGCAGCAGAAGAGAATTTTATAGGAAAGGGAGAGCCAGGGGTATTTCTAAAGGAGTAGAGGAAGTACTCCCTGGCACACCCAACCATTACTGGGAATTCTAAATTAGGTGGCCATCTAAAAGAATCAAAAGCTAAACCAGTGCTTTGTTTTGCTACTGACAAAATTTAATTACCATATTTAATTTTCTAATTAAAATAAACTTATAATCTACTACAGTAATGTTTGGACTCATAGTTTTTTTAGGCAGAGGTATCAGAACAAAAGTGATGTTTGTCTACTGCCCTTTTCCCATATCTGGACTCAGGCTGAACCTAGCTTCCTTGTGTGGTTCTATCTATAAGTCTACATTTCCTTAGTCTTTGAGGGAGTCTCAATAAGAAATAACCATTGGGCAAGCAACAAAAACATAAAAAGCTTAGACAACAGCACCAAAGAAAATCACATGACAATATCCCTAATGAGCATAGATGGAAACATCCTCACCAAAATACTAACAAACCAACTTCAATAGTACATTTGAAGAATCATTTACTGTGATCGAGTGAAATTTATTCCCAGGGTACAAGGATGGTTCACCATGAAAAAAATCAATAAATGTGATGTAACACATTTTTGTTACATTAATAGAATGATTACCTCAATAGATACAGAAAAGGTATTTACAAAACTCAGTGTCTTCTCAAGATCAAAATTCAAAGGAGACAGTGCAACATGGTGACTGAGTAAGATATTCCGGTAATCTCTCCACACAGGTACACCAAGTTGAACAGCTATTGTGTTAGTCAGCTTTCATCACTGTGACAACATACGTGAGAAAAACATCTTAAATATGGAAAGACTAATTTGGATCACAGCTTCAGAGGTTTCAGTCCATGGTCAGCTGACTCCATTGTTTTTGTCATGTAGTGAGGCAGAAACATCACGGAGGGATGGTGTAGCACAGGAAAACAGCTTGCCTCATGGCAGCAAGAAAGCAGAAAGGGAGAGGAGACAGAAAGGAAGAGGCCAGGAAACAGACCCTTCAAAGGTACTCTCCCAGTGACCTACTTCCTCCAACTGGGCTCCACCAACTAATACCTATGAACTCATTAATGGAATAATGATATTAGCACCTTCAAGATCCAATCACCTTTATTGGCCCCACCTCGGAAAACTACTACATTGGAGATCAAGCGCTCAGTATATGAGTCTTTGAGAACCAAAACTAGCCCCATGAAACTACCTTCCCAAGAGTTAAGAAAATTTCGTAAGAGACCATAGTGCATGCTTGTATTATAATAAAATGAAAGAAACATTAAATAAGGCAGAAAGGAAAGAGTTAGTCATCCCTCCCCTAACTCTAAGCAGCCCACAAAGGAGAGAGATAACTCCTGCATGGAGGAGTAACAGAGAATTAAATTCAGGCCTTAGACTTAAAATCCAGTACTAGGCCAGTCACAGTGTAACCGAGTTCTGCACAAAGCCATAGCATTCCTCCCATTAAGCTAATACCCACAGACTGGGTCACTAGAACTACAATGGGGCAAGGGGCTACTGTTCTTACCATCCTTCCTCCAACTTTAGGCAGCAAAGCATGGTGAAAGATTCTACCCACTTGGGAGCAGTACTTTGTCTCAGAGCAGTAATGGTGAACCTTTTAGAGCATTTAGTGATACAAACAATCTGCTCTGGCATACGTGCCATAGGTTTGCCACCAGTGTCTTAGAGCCTAATGTCAGGACTAATATTGAGTCCAAACATCGAATAGAGATTGAAGTGCTTGTATAATGTCCAGAGCTCAAAAGACAGAGCCTCTAGACTGGCTCCAGCATCAAGCAGTGACTGCTGGTGGGACATACTTGAGTTTCAGCCTGCATTATTTCCAGCCTCGAAGTGGGCCAGGGGTACCACCTCCCTTTCTCCTGGAACTGTGCAGACCTCTGCAGCTTTGAGACTCCAGTGTGACCAGCTTTAGTGGCCAAGGAATTGTTTTCACCACCCATTCCCCAACCTCAGGCAGCATAGCTACTGAACAGGGAAATGATTTCTGACCAGAAGGAGCCTGTGGAAAAGCTAACCGGGTAGCAATCAACCTAGCTCTGACCCCCCTTGCACCTAAAACATGTCTGGGTCTCACTCAGACTTGCTGGACATGTTTTTTTTCCATTGTTCTTTGTTCTCAATAGGGTTTCTGTGATCCCTGCTTCCTGCCATATGTAAATAAGGTGAAACCTAGTGTACCTTTCTATCTAATTGTATAAGCTAAATGTATCTACTTCAACCAATGAATTAATGTTAAGTGTCTTGCCGCTGTATCATTATCCCTCTTTTCCCAAATCTATATAAACCCTGTTCACCACCCAGACAGGACCAATTGCTTTGTGGAGAAGTCCCGGATCAATCTGCTAGTGAAATAAACCTGCCTCCAACTTCCACGATGTGTGCTCGATTCTTCTCGGCCTGAGTCTGTTATACCACCTAGAGCTACAACACTGTAAGTTATATTTGCTACAATACTATCAGCAGGCCAGTATGTGCAAACAAGGTTCTAAAAATGCAGGAAGAGGTCTGTACCGCCATGGGACACACCACAGTAGTTGTTTTGGCCTATGTCACTGCCAGTTGTAGCATGGGCTCTTAAGATTGTGCAGCTCCTTATGTCTGTGAGACTCAGGTGCAACCCAGATGGCCAAGGGACTACCCCTCCCAGCACTACCCCAATTTTGGGCAGCATAGCACGGTGCAAGACCCAATTCACTGAGGATAGAACAGAGTAAAAGCATAAATTTTTGCCTTGAAATTAGTGCTAGGTTCATGATATTTAACACTGGGTAGATCCTAATACCCTCCATCCTCAGACCTGGCTTGGATAACTCTCTAGTATTGAAACAATGACAACAGGACAGCAGACTCCTGGCAAATCTAGCCCTGGGTGCCATCCAATGCTGGAATAGTGAAAGTGACTGCATGCTTAGGGAAAATAATCAGCCTGCTTAAAATTTCTGGAAAGACAGGCACAAAGTCAGATTAGGAAGATATGATCCTTTGATCCTCAAACAATGTAACATGTCAACAAAAATCAAAAGGTTTAAAGAATTTACAGGCACAGGAAGGTCAGAGTCACCAAATTTAACTCAACAAAGTCTACCATAAGACATTTTATAATCATGTTCTCACAGATGAAAGACAGAGAGAAAATTCTCAAGCCTGCAAGAAAAAATAAATACCAACAATTCACATGACAACATACTTCTCAGCAAAAAATTTAAAGGCTAAAAGAGAGCAGCGTGATATTTTTTACAGTACTGAAGAACAAAAAAACCCTGTCAACTGAGAATGCTGTGCCTAGCAAAGCTTCAGAAATGAAGGAGAAATAAAGACATTTCAGACAGCTGAGAGAATACAGAGTCCACAAAAAAATGTGTTACACACTTCAGGAAAACAAAAATAGTATAATGTTTCTTCAACAGATGGTATTACTCTTGTATGGGGGACTCCAGAGAATGTCGTATATCACAGAAAACCCACTATACTGCCAGCCTTTAGAGAAGATATTGAAAATGCATTTATAGCAGTCTTAATTGTAGGGACCACCCTATTGATTATGCCCAAAGCAGGCTATAAACAGTGGAGGCTATAAAGAGTTAACCACACAATTGACTTATTTATAAAAGTGAGTCTGGCCAAAGCCTACATGTGAAGGTGAGAGTGACTCTTTCCAAATTCCATTCCTAGAATTAAAACCTTCTTTACTAAAAAGACAAGGTTAATTATTAACCACAACCTATATTTTATGTCCTCTTCCTAATCCAAGAATGTTTAGTCTCTTCCTTTACAAGCCTTGCCTGCATCAGCAACATATCCATAGGAATTCCATGCAGTTTCTTCATGTAGCCCCTTTACCTGACTCTAACTATGATATCACCAATAAGTATCAATAGCTCTGAGTGTTCAGGGCCTTTGCTTGTTCACGCCTCTGACTGCTCAAGCACTGGTCATCCCAGTTTCCCTGTATCTCTCTCTTTAACTCTGTCTATGTATCTTTCTTCTAACCATGCTTCATAGCACTGAGAAGGTGATTGGAACCAACTGCAGGTGTCTCCAGTACTTAATGAAAAAGGTTACCCAAGTAGCAGTTCACCATACTAATAAATATCTGGAAGCTAATGGCTACCTCTTTGAGCATCTCTTGTAGTTGTAGAGGCCAAAGGTAACTTGTATTAATCTCATGATGTCTCAGTAAATTTATTTTTATTTTTAAAAATTTATTTTATTAAATTCTTTTATTGGTACATTTTAGGTATACAACACATTTACATTTCTCATTGGGAATTGTACCTTTACATGATGCATCTTGGTTCTTATTTTTTCCCCATTCCTAGCCCTCCCTTCACCCCCTCCATT
>NW_004624732.1:27349658-27382339 GCF_000247695.1 Heterocephalus glaber
AGACTTTCAGTGGAGTTTTTCATCTCCTGGAAATCTATTTGCATCTGTTTTATGGATTCCATTTGTTTCCTATATTGGGATTCCATCATGTTCCTGAGCTCCTCTCTAGATTTATTAATCATGTCTTGGACTACAAGCACAATCTCTGCTGTTATGTGAGAAATTATTTCTAATTTCATTTTTTCCAGATCCTCTTTTGTTGCCAGTTCAGTGAGTCCAGGTGGTTGAGTATCAGATTTTTCCATCTCATTTCCCCTTGGGGTTGCTGTAGGTGATCTGGAAGTCTGGTTTTGAGACTTGTTTACATGTCTTCTCATTTTGACCAGGGCATGGGGGTGCTGTTGGCACCCACATGGCTCAACTCCTCTGAGCTGAGAGCAGTGGGACAGTGGCTTAGTAGCCCCTTCTTCTGGCCCAGGAGTGGTTGGATGGATGGCGGCCAGGAAGCCTCTTCCTCTGGGCCAGAAATGCTGGGATAGACAGCGGCCTGGAAACCCTTTCCTCTGAGCTGGGAGTGGTGGGATGGCAGCTCAGATGCCCCTTCCTCTGGGCCGAGTGTGGCAGGATGGACAGTGGCCCAGAAGCCCCTACCTCTAGGCCAGGAGCAGCGGGATGGATGGTGGCCAGGAAGCCCCTTCCTCTTGGCCAGGAGTGGTGGGATGGATGGTGGCCTGAAAGCCCCTTCCTCCTGGCCAGGAGCAGCAGAACAGACGGCGGCCCAGAAGCCCCTGATGTCTCAATAAATTTAATATTAAATTATAAAGTTTTTATTTTCCAGAAATGTGTATAAATTTTTTTGGTGGACTCTATATACACCATATTTTGTTCTATGAGAAATGCTGAGGATAGTTCTTCAAAGAGAAAGAAAGCAGTATTAATGAGTAAGAGAAAAATACAAGAAGGTATAAAAGTAAGGTAAGAGTAAATATACTGACACATTGAGAATGTCCTAAATAGTTTAAGTATGGTGCTGAAAAATATTCATTTCTTTAGTATGAAGATTAAAATGCAAAACAAAAATTATAACTAAATTAATACATTAAGTGATAGATAATATACAAGAATGTAAAATTTTCTTTATTCATTGATAGGCATATAGGCTGTTTCCACGATTCAGCCATCATAAATTTTGCTGCTATAAAATGGGTATGTCATTTTTATACATAATGAAGTACTACTCTGCCATAAAATAGGATAAACGAGGCATTTGTAGTTAAATAGATGCACTTGGAGACCATAATATTAAGTGAAGTTCAAATATCACATGGTTTCTTTTATGTGAGAAATCCAAAATATAAAGAATAAAATAAAAGATAATAGGAAATAAAGAAATATTTTTCAAATGGGAAAGGGAACAAGTGATGGATGGAAGAGGGAGGGGAAGGTAAAAGGAATAAAAAATGAACAATGGGAATAAAGCTTTTGCAAATGGGAAGTAGAACAAAAATTGCAGGGAACAGGGAGGAATGCGAAAGGGACAAAACCAGAATTAAGATGCATTATGTACATGTACAAATTCCCCAGAATAAATGTAATCATTATGTACTGCAAACATATACTAATAAAATAAATGAATAAAAAAGGAAGATGTAAAATGGGATGTCAAAAATGCAAAGTATGGGAAAGAATAAAATGAAGCTAGAGTGTTTTCTTGTCAGTATACCATACAGTCCTTTTGTTCTTTTGAGTTTTTCTGTTTTCATTTTTACTATCAAGTTAAGTTAGCATCATTACAAAATAGTTTGTTATAATCAAAAGATGTTTTTGATAAGTCTCATAGTAATCAAAGAACAAAAATGTATAATAAACAAAACCAAAAGTATTAAGCAAGGAACCATAACACTTAACTATCAGGAAAGATTGTAAGGGAAAAATAAAGAGAATAACCAGAACAAAACTAGAAAACAAGTCACAAAGTGGTCACAGTAATACTTTAACTATCAATAATAAACTTGAATATAAATGAATTAAATTATCCTGTTAAAATAGTGACTAAATGGATAAAAATAGCAAAACCCAATATATATAACTTATAAGAAACTCACTTCACCTCTATACACACACATAGACTAAAATAAAGGAATTGAATAAAGTATACCCTGCAAATGGAATCCCAAAAAACCAGGAGTAGCCATACTAACACCAGATGAATAGGCTTTAAAGAAAAAAGAGGCAAGGAAGGCATAATGATAAAGAGGCCAATACAGCAAGAGGAAATAACAACTTTAAATACATATTCTAAATACATATACACCCAACACTGGAGAACAAAAATATATAATTTTAATAGATCCAAAGAGAGAGAAAGTAACTCCCATACAATAATAGCTGGGGACTTTAATATACCATATTTAGCAATCAACAGATCATCTAGACATAAAAATAAACAAAGAAACATAAGGGTTAAATTGCATCATAGGTCAAAATGACCCCACAGACATCTGCACATTTCATCCAACAGATGCAGAATGCACAGTTGTCTCTTTAAGCACATGAAACATCCTCTGGGATAGATTATGGAGAGGCCTCAGAAACAAGTCTCAAGAAAATAAAACAAGTCTCAAGAGATTTTTTAAAAAACATTGAAATACTGAGTATCTTTTCTGACCACAATGCAACAACGCTATAAATAAATAGCAAGAAAAATTTTGGATACTAACACATGGAAATTAACTTTTGACCAACAAATGGATTAAGAACTCAAGAAAAAGATTTAAAACTTTCTTGAAACAAATAAAAATGGAGAAATAATATAGCAAAACTTATGGGACGCAGCAAAACCAGTACTGAGGAAAGCTCATAACAACGCCCACATCAAAAAGTAGAAACATCTCAAAAAACAAAAACAAAAACAAAACAGCAGGAGTAGCTATCCTATTTGCAGATAAAATGGATTTCAAACCAACACTAATTAAGAGAGACAAAGAAGGGCACTACATCCTTGTAAAGGGAACAATTCAAGAGGAAGAGATGACAATCATAAATATATATGCACCAAATACTAGTGCACCCAACAATATAAAACAAATATTAACGGATATGAAAAACCAAATAAGCACTAATACAATAGTATGGGGGACCTCAGTACCCCACTGTCAGAAATAGAGAGATCAGCTAGACACAAAATCAACAATGAAATACTGTAACTCAACCAAACTCTTGAAGAAATGAACTTAACAGATGTTTACAGAGTGTTCCACCCCACAAAATCAGAACACACATTCTTCTTAGCTGTACACAGGTTGTTCTCCAAAACAAACCACATACTCACTCATAGAACAAGTTTAAGTAAATGCAAAGGAGCTGAACTTATCCCCTGTATAATATCAGATCATGGTGCGATGAAATTGGAGTTCCATAGCAAAAGAAACCACAACAATTTCATAAACACATGGAAATTGAACAACACACTTCTAAACAACCAATGGGTCACCGAGGAAATTAAAGAAATCAGACAGTTTCTACAATTAAATGACAACCCCAATATAACGTTTTGGAATTTATTTGACACCATGAAAGCAGTCTTGTGAGGAAAAATCATAGCAGTAAATACTCATATTAGGAAAATATTGTGAGCTCAAATAAAAAAACCTAATGCTAAAAATAGAAGAGGAAGGAATTCTTCCAAACACATTCTATGAGGCCAGGATTACCCTGATAGCAAAGGCAGATAAAATCACAAGAGAAAAAGAAAACTATAGGACAATACCCTTGATGAACACAGGTACAAAACTCATCTTCAAAATACTAGCAAACCAAATCTAACAGCACATTTTTTTTTTTTTTTTTGGTATCGGGGATCAAACTCGGGTCCTTGTGCTTGTGAAGCAGGTGGCTGAACCACTGAGCTAAATCCCTGGCCCTAACAGCACATTTTTAAAAATTACCATAATCAAGTAGAGCTCATCCTAGAAATGCAAGGATGATTTAATGTAAACAAATCAATAAACATGATACACATAGCAACAGAATGAAATAAAACATAAGTTCATCTCTATGGACAAGAGGCATTTGATAAAATTCAACAACCCTTCTTCATGAAAATACTGAACAAATTAAGCATACAAAGAATGTACCTCAACATAATAAAGGCTATTTATAATCAGCCTCAATTAACATTATATTGAACAGGGAAAAACTGAAATGTTCCTCTTAAATCTGGAACAGACAAGGGTGCTTACTTTCATGATCACAGCACTGAAAGTCCTACCCAGAACCAACCAGCAAGAGAAAGAAATAAAGGACATCCAAATTGGAAATCAGGAAGTGAAATGGTCACTATTTACAGATGAGATGATTACATATATAGAAAACCTCAACAATACCACCAAAAAGCAATTAGAAGTAATAAATGAATTCAGCAAGTTTGCAGAATACAAAATCAACATATAAAAACCAGTACCATTGTTATATGCCAAAAGCGAATTTTCTGAAATAGAAACAAAGAAAGCAACATCATTTACAAGAGCCACCCCCCCCAAAGAAAACACCGCTAGGAATAAATTTAACCAAAGACATAAAAGACTTCCACAATAATAATTATAAAACATTAAAGAAATTGAAATGGACACAAAAAAGTAGGAAAATATCCCACTTTTATGGATGGGAAGATCAATATTATTAAAATGTCTGTGTTACCCGAAAGAATTTATATATGTGATTCAATCCCTGTCAAAATATCAATGCCATTCTTCACAGAACTAGAAAAGATTAAAAATGTATATGAAAATTAAAAGCCCTAAGTAACCAAAAGAACTTTTGAGCAAAAAGAACAACATAGAAAGCATCACACTACCTAACTTCAAAACATACCGTAAAACTATAGTAATCAAAATATCATAGTATTGGCATTTTAAAAAGACACATAGACCAATGCAACAGAATAGATAACCTAGAAATAAACCTATGCATCTACAACCAGCATATTTTGTTTTTCTTTCTTTCTTTTTTTTGGGGGGGCCGGTACTGGGGATCGAACTTACAACAAGCACATTTTTAAGAAAGGTGCTAAGAATGCATATGTGAGAAAAGACTGCCTTTTTAATAAATAGTGTTGGGAAAATGGCCTATCTGCATGAAGACAGATAAAGCTAGACCTGTGTCTTCCACCAGTTTCAAAGATCAAATCAAAGAGGATCAAAGTCTTAAATGTAAGATCCAAAACTACTAGAAGAAAACATAGAGGAAATGCTTTGAGGTATGGTATTGGATTTGGAATGATTTTTAGATAAAATTTCAAATGCACAAGAAACAAAGGAAAAAATATACAAATAGGATTACATCAAACTAACTTCTATATAACAAAGGAAATAACAGAGTGCAGAGACAACCTGTAGAATGGGAGAAAATATTTGCAATTTATATATGTGTCAAGGGTTGAAATCTAGAATGTATAAGGAGCTCTGCAAAGGCAACAGCAATCCCCCCCCCCAAAAAGGAACCCAATTTTTTAAAAGCCCAATAGATCTAAGTAGATACTTCTCACAATGTCTACACAATGAATGGTTATCATATCATCTCACCTGAACAAGAATTCCAGTTTTCGTGGAGGAGCATCATGGTGAGCCAGAGCCAGGAATGGTCATTATATGCTTGGAAGATGGTCCTTAAGGTCCTCTGATGGGGGTGCAAGGAAACCCAACCATAGGAAGGTAGCTTGAAGAGAAGCCCATCAGATGAAATCCAGTCACAGGGTGTGTAGAATAAGAAGCAGGGCTGTTTCTTGATCCCAGAACTATTTACAGCTCAAGTTCTATGAACATGCCATTTTGGCAAAAGTTCAAATCCCTCTGAGGGAAGAAGCTAACTACAGCAGTGGCTGATGGACTACTGATAGATGCCCAGCCTTCCAGCCACCACCTAGTGCTCATCTGTCCTAACTGTCCTCTCACTGAGAGACAGAGCCCAGCAAGCAAGATATTTGCAAAAGAGGGCTTCTAGGGAAAGCATAAACCAGAGAATCACTGAGAGGGTAGTGACTGAGTTAGGACTGGGGAGCCCTATGGTAAGAGATAAATAAAGGGCTTGGGCCTGATTAGGGACCCAGAACTGGGCAATAAGTGATGTGTGAGACAGTGAGAATTGCTGGAGCTGGCAGTGGATGCAAATGCTGGAAGCCAGGGCTAGAGAAAAGACACTGGAGCAGTGCCAAACAAGGCAATCTCTCATTGCTCCCCACCCAGTGCCACTGAGGTCTATGTCCCTGTGGACTCCCTCTCACCATCCATCTAAAGCTGCTGGGCTCTACACCCATGTGCGCTCCCTCCCAGCTTCCTCCAAATACTACTGAATTCCATGCAGAAGGGCTCTCTTCTGCTGATCCCTAAATGGCACTGAATTCATAGACTGGAAAGAGACCTTCTGTGAAGATAACAACTAAGATGTAGATCACTGAGTGTATGAAAAACAAGCCTAATCAGCACCTTTGGAGGATATTTCCTGCTGCCTCCCAGAAACCACTAAATCCCAGGTCAAATTGAAATTTGAGTTTTGTTGTTGTTTTTAAGAAGGATAGGTTTATTTTATAATTGGCATATGTTTGTGATTCATAGAATATACATTCATCTGGGGAACTGATACATATACACATCACATCTTAATCATTTTTACTTCTACTCCCCTTCCTGGTCCTCCCATTTCCCCCTCCCATCTCCAGATCACCTACTCAACTGAACATGTCTACCTCCCGTTCCTATCATCTGTCTTTTATTTTGTTCTTTAAATCATTTATATTTTCGGTTACTCATATAAGAGAACCATCTGATATTTAACCTGTGTTTATTTCACTCAGTATTATGGTCTCAAGATACATTTATTTTTCTAAAATGACTCAAATTTATACTTTTGGCTGCGTCATATTTTCTTTACCCATTTATCTGTTAATGGGCATATAGGCTGCTTCCAACAATTAGTTATTATGAATTGTGCTGCTCTAAACATAGATGTACATATATCACTGCAATATGGTCTCTGCAACTCTTTCAGGAAGGTACTCAAAAGAGGCATAGTTAGGTCAAATGGAATTTCTATTTTTAGTTTTTTTAGAAATCTCCATACTCATTTTCATAGTGGTTGTACTAGTTGACCCTGGAGTAAAAGTGTCAGAAAAAAGCCATCAGAATGGCATTCAAGGGCGGGATTAAAACCTCTTGCTTGAGCACAGAGGACCACTGAAGTTGCTGGTCAGAGAAAGAAAGGCTGGGGAAAGAAACAGGGACACTGATACAGGAGAGTGTGGGAAACTGAGAGGTAAACAGAGAAGAGCCTGTGGCAGAATCTCAACTAGAAAATTGAATTTGCTACCTGTCAATGGAAGGAGAGCTAGCAACACACCAACATTCTGACAACACCAGAGGCTTCTGAGCATGACACTTTTATATGTTTTTTGTTTTGTTTTGTGGTAGTGTGTGTGAGTGTTTCTTCTTTCTTTTTCTGGTTTGATTTTTCAGGTGGTAGACCTTTGTATATATGTGTGTACTGTATGTCTTAGTCACTTTCTTGTCGCTGGGATGCCATACCTGACACCCACAACTTAAAGGAGCAAAGGTTTATTTTAGCACACAGTTTCAGAAGTTTCAGTCTGTGTTTGGCAGACTCAAACACAGAGACAGCAGGATGGAAGGGCCTACTTTGTTGGAAAGCTGCTTACATCATGGTGGTTAGGAAGCAGAGAAAGAAGGGAAGAGCCAGGGAAGGAGATAAACCCTCCGAGGCCGCACCCCAGTGACTGCCTGCTCTGACCAGTTCTGACCTTCTAACAGCATACTCACCCACGAACTCATCTATGGATCATTCCATTGAGCACAGACCCTTTATGATCCAAGCACCTTTCAAAAGAGGCACTAAATATATGAGGATTTTGGGGGACATTCCAGATTTAAACTATAACAAGCTATGTATATAAATTTTCTACTGTTGCTTCAAAAACACTGCGTATAGTCAAGGAGCATATGCCTACTTGAAAGATTGTTTTGGAGCATTATCTAACATTGCTTGACTTTTAGTTTCAACAGTTGAATACAATCTCCCTATCTCTCCCCTCACTTCCCATCTCCAATCTCATCCTTTCCTTACCTTCATTACTTCCCCCTCTTACTTTCTCCTATCTCTCAGTTCCTCCCCCTTACAGTTTTTAAACATTTTGTCTTCTCTCCTCTCCCTATCTATTCCTATTTTGTACACAAACTATTAAGATTAATCTAAATACTATAGTACCTTAACATCTTACCATAGACTCCCCTTCACCAAGGGTTGGCTCATAGGATTTCTAAAATTAAAGTCTATGTTAAGTCATGAATTTGAATCAGTTCCCCTGAATTTTCTTTTCACTATCCATTAAAGTCTCTCTCCCTCTTCCACTCTCACAAGCATCTCTGGCCTCCCTCTTCTTTTCTTGTATATAAAAACCATTGTAAACAGTACAGTAAGAGAATTAATTACTAGAGTGAATAGATAACCCAAAGAATGGAAAAAAGTTTTGCCAGCTACTTCTCAGACAGAGGACTAATATCTAGAATATATTAACAAAAATTAGACCACCTGAAATAAGACCCAGTAAAGAAATGGGCAACAGACACTTCACAAAGGAAGAAGTACAAATGCCCAACAAATATATGAAAAATGTTCAACATCCCTGACCATAGGAAAAATACAAATTAAAACAATGCTAAGATTTCATCTTACTCCAGAAAGAATGGCTATCATTGAGAACTAAAAAAATAACAAATGCTGGTGAGGCTGCAATATACCTATGTTGTTGGTAAAAAACTAGTATAACCACTATTAAATGAGAATGGCAATTTCTCAAAGAACTGAAATTAGAAATTCCATATGACCTAGCTATCCCCCTTCTAGGTATCTTCTCCAAAGCTTAAGACATCATACTACAGTGATTCATGCATACCAATGTCTATAGCAGTACAATTCTTAATAACTAAGTCCTGGAAGCAGCCTGTATATCCATCAACAGATGATTGGATAAAGAAGATATGGTATCTATATAAAATGAAATACTACTCAGCTATAAGAAGGACAAATATGAAACATTAATAGGAAAATGGATGTACCTGGATAATATAATGTTGAGTGAAATAAAGGGGATAAACAGGCTTAAATACTGTGTGGTATCTCTCATTTGAGTAAGGGACAGTACAAACAAAGAAATCAATAGAGGATGGATAAAAGGAGATAAGGTGGTAGATCTCTTGCAAATGGGAAGGCCAAGAGTGAGGAGATGAGGGAGGGGCACAAGGGGAAATAAGTAGAATAAAGATATGCAATGTATAGGAATCAACTAACTTCAATGAATATAAGCATTATATGCAATAAATATGAGCTAAGATTAATAATATCAATAAGAATGAAAATTGGATGGGGGAATTAGAGGAGGAGAAAGGAGGGAGGGAGAGGGATGGGAAGGGGATTAAAAAAGGAAGCAAGTTGTATTATATACATGTATCCACTCCTGAAGATGACTAAACTCCATGCACTACAAACATATACTAATAAAAACTAAAAAATAAAGTTTATTTTTAAAATTAAAAAATGCTTAACTTTTCCCTTTTTCTCTATTTTAAAATGTTTGTAGAGGCATATGTTTATGAACAACTGTATATGAGTGCTATCATTTGTTTTTCCACTGTGTTTTCCACTGGCCTCTCAGGTTCTGCATCACCAAAAGGTGTTGTCTTTTAAAATAGGGTTTTTGAGAGTTTATAAATGGAATACAATCTTTGTGAAAACTGTCCTACACTCTACTTATAAATTCCTTCCTTTACTCTTTCCCTCCAGCCCCTTGTGCATTCTCTCAAATCTCCTTTCCTCCCTCCACTTATTTAATAGTATAAAAAATAATATCATCAAAAACTAATTTCTCTTTCATCTGCTCTTGTTTCTTTTTGTATCCTTCTATTTTTTTCTCAATTTCTGTTTTGTTTACTTTAAATTCCTCTTTTTCTTTCTTCTTCCTTTGTATCCCACCTCTTTTCTTTTTTTTTCCCCTCTTTTCTACTCTTAATAATCTTTTGTGTTCCTAAGTTAATGAAAGAGTCAAAAACTTGCTAAACAAGCTCTAAATTATATATTGACATATGATTGGTTCTTTGGCCATTAAGATTACCAGTAAATTTTATAATGTTTCAATTCAATGCTATGGATGTCTACTGTAGTATCAGAACTTTCTTTTTCTTCAGTTTTCATTTTTTATTAGTGTATGTTTCTAATACAGAATGATTACATTCCTTATAGAGAATTGGTATATGAACATGACACATCTTAGTTCTTTTTCTGTCAACCTTTCTCCTCCCCTCCCTTTCCCTTCAGCTCTTGGTCCCCTTCTCAAATGAGAAAGCTCTATCTTCCTACTTCTTAGTGGGCATGGTGGGGCACCAACACTTGAGAGGCTGAGGCAGGAGGATTGTTGTGAGTTTAAGGCCAGGCTAAACTACAGTGAGACTCTGTCTCAAAAACAAAATGAAACAAAAAATACTATCTTATCCTTTATTTTGCTCTTTATTTGGGGTGGTCCTCATATAAGAAAAACTATGTGCTTGTGTGTCTGGTTTATTTTACTTGACATCTCAAAGTACATTCACATTCCTTCAAATGTCTGTGGTCTATCCTTTTTGGTAGAGCACTATTCCATTATGTATAAATACCACATTTTCTTTATCCATTCATCTGTTGTTGGAAATATAGGCTGGTTCAAGATTTAGCTTTTATGAATTGTGCTGCTATAAACATGCATGTATCACTGTGATATGATGACTTTTTTTTTATGTCTATAACCTTTTTGGGAAGATACCTAGAAAAGGAATATTGAGGTCAAATGAAATTTCTTACTTCTAGCCCAACTGATCTATAACATGCAATATAAAAACACAGAAATCATGAGAAAACAAGGCAATAAAATGCCTCAAACATTTATAACTTCCAAAAAGCTGATGGTATGGATAGAGAACTGGAGGAAATTTCAGGCAAATAACTCAAAAAGAGAAACTCAAAAACTTTTGAAGAGCAAAAGAAGAAACAAGCAAATATATAAGATGTTCAATAAGCTCAAAGAGGATATAAATAAGCAAATGAAGGATTTAATTAAGATGTTTATGAAGTTTAAAGAACACAACATAGGCTATGAATGGTCACTTTATTAAAGAATAGAGGTTATGAAAAAAATAAACAGAAATCCTGAAAATAAAAGACACAGTTGAAACCCATGCCAGTAGATATAGCCCTTGAGAAGAAAGAATCTCAGGACTAGTGAACAAGAATTATGTAGTAGATAATTTACTCAATGATATTCTAAAAACAAGAAGTCATGAAAGGTGGATTCAAGAGCTCTTAAATGATTATAAAAGAACTAAGCTAAGAATTATAGGAGTCAAGGAAAGACAGGAGAAAAATACTAAAGGCATAAAAAATTATTCACTAAATAATTGTAGAAAACTTTCCAAATCTAGAGAATGAAGAGGACATTCAGGTAAATGAGGAATTTAGAGCCCAAAATAGACACAACCAGAAGCTCTCTGTGAGAGATCATAGTCAAAATCCTACAAATCCAGAACAAAGAGCGAACATGAAAAACAATTAGAGAAAAATGTCAAGTAACTAGGGAAAACTATCAGAATGACAGTACATTTCTCAACAAAATCCTTAAAGGCCAGGAGAGCTAGGAGTAAACTATTTCAAGCCCTTAAATTAAAAAATCACCAACACAGACTACTTTATCCTTCAAAATTAATGGAGAAATAAAAAATCCTTAACAAAGAGAATCTAAATAAATTCATGGCCACCAAAGCAGCATTATGGAAAATACTAGAGGAAATTCTAAATAGAGACAGTGAGGCCAACATTACCCAAGAACCTAAAGGAAAGAATCTACCTAACTGGCAGAGTAGTAAAACAAAAGGAAAATAGGAAGGAATCAACACTGAATAAATAATACAATAACAGGAATGTGTAAATATCTGCCAATATTGGGCCAGGGATTTAGCTCAGTGGTTCTGCCTCCTGCCTCAAAAGCACAAGGACCCAAGTTCGATGCCTGGTACTAAAAAAAAAAAAAAAAAAAAAATCTGCCAATAATAATACTCAAAGTAATGGTTTTAACTCCCCAATCAAAAGACACAGAGGGGATATTAGATTTAAAAAAATCCAAAATGTATCTATATATTGCTTGCAAGAGACACACCTCATTCACAAAGAAACACATAGACTGAAAGAGAGAAGATGAAATTGAAAATAATACTCTATGCAAGAAGAGACTCAAAAGAAGTAGGAGTAGCTATCTTAATTTCAGGCAAAATGGACTTCAATTCAAAGCCAATCAGAAGAGATAAAGGTCACTACATCTTGGTAAAGGGAACAACTCAACAGGCAGAGGCAACAATTGTAAATATATAAGCAGCAAATATTACCATGCCCAATTTTATAAAACAAAAACTTCTTGACATAAAAGGAAGATAGTGTTATGGTTTGGGTCTGGATGTCCCCCTAAAGCCTCATTCAGTGTCAGAAATAGCTGAATCTAGAATGTGTGATGCTGAGATTAAGGGTGTATGATAGCTAAACTATTATGCATGAGTCAGTGGTTTAGCACCACCCTAATCCTGGTAGTCTGGTTGGGATAAAAGAAGCAGAAAGACAAGGTGAAGTTCCCTTGTTACCCTTGCTACCTTGTGTTCACCATGTTGTTTCTCCTCTGAGATGCCTGTTTGCCACCCCTCCCTTGGAGCCAGCCGATTATGAACTGAAACCTCTATGAACTATAAGTCAAATAGACTCCTTCCCCCTCTAACTTTGAGTGCCATGTATTTTGTGTCAGTGATGAGAGAAAAGTAACTAACACAGAGACAGCAATATGATCGTAGGGGTGGACTTTTACCATTTCACACTCTCTAATAGACAAGTCAACCAGCAAAAAGAAATATCAGATTTGAACCATACATTGAATAACTGAACCTAACAGACAAACAGAGTGTTTCACCCAACAAAAGCAGAATACATATTCTTTTTAGCAGCCCATGAAACTTCTCCAAAATAGGTATTATGTTAGGCCATAAGGCATGTTCAAATAAATACAAAGGAATTGAAATAACTTCTTGTGTCCCATCAGATCACACTGAAAAGAAACTAGAAATCAATGGCAAAAGAAACCACAGAAATAATACAAACATACAGAAATTAATACATCCCTGAATAATCACTGGGTCATAGAAGAAATCTGAGAAGATGTTTAAGAACTCCTATGTTCAAATGAAAATGGCAGTACAGTGTACCAAAATCTGTGGGACACAATGAAGGCATTCTAAGAAGAAAGTAGTTTCTACCTCTGAGTCCCCACATAAGAAAAACAGCATTACCAAATACATAATCTAATGATGGATCTCAGAGTCCTAGGAAAACAAGAGCAATCCAAATCCCAAACTTGTAGAAGGAAAGATATTATGAAAATCAGAATAGAAATTAATGCAGTTGAGACTAAAAAACCAATACAAATAATCAATGAATCAGAGTTAGTTTTTAAAAAGATAAATAAGATTGGCAAACCCTTAGTCAAACTTATTTAAAAATAAAAGGAAAGAGAATACCATATAAATGCAAAATCACAATGGATACTTATAAGAAACTATTTTGAAAACTTATATTCCAAAAAATTTGAGAATCTAGTAGAAATGGATGAATTTGTAGACACATATGATGAACCGTTAATTGAACCAAGAAGATATAAAAACCCTGAATAGACCAATAACAGGCAACAAAATTGAGGCAGGAATAAAGTAGAAAAGATTGTATTGATGCCTATTTTCTACCAACTCAGAAAAGCCCAAGACCTGATGCATTCACTACTGAATTTTACCACAACTTCAGAGAAGAACTAACACCAGTACTTCTCAAACTCTCCCATGAGACTGAAAGGGAAGGAGCACTGCCAAACTTATCCCTTGAAGTCAGTATTACCCTGATACCAAAACTGGGTGAGAATGCAACAACAAAAAAAGAAAACTATAGGCCAATTCTTTAATGAACACTGATGCAAAGATCTTCAACAAGACACTTACAGAATGCAACAAATCATTAAAAAGATCATATGTCATGACCAAATTGTCTTCATCTCACTGATGCAAGGATGGTACAACATATGTAAATCAATAAATATAACACACCATATAAACAGAAGGATAAAAATCACATGATCATCTCAGTAGATGCAGAAGCAGTCTTTGATAAAATCTAACATCTATTCATGATAAAACCTTGATGAAAATAGGTATAGAAGGACCTTACCTAAAACAGATAAGCTATTCATGAAAAATCCACGGCCACCATTATGCTAAACAGGAGAAAACTGAAAGCATTCCCTCTAAAATTAGGAACATAATAAGTGTCCATTCTCACTACTTCTGTTCAGTAGTTCTTGAAACTCTAGCTAGAGTAATCAGGCAAGGGAAAAAATAAAGGATATATGAATAATATGAATAATATGAATAACCAAAACTGAATCAAGATTTAGAAATTCTAAATAAACCAATAGAAATTTAGAGGAGACCTAATGCCACTACTCCTCAAACTCTTTAATGAGATTGAAAGGGAAGCAGTACTCCCAAATTCATTACTGGAAGCAAGCATTACCCTGATTCCAAAACCAGAGAAGGATCCAACCAAAATGGAAAATTAGAGGCCAATCTCCCTAATGAACATAGATACAAAAATCCTCAATAAGATACTGCCAAATAGAATTCAGCAAATCATCAAGAAGGTTATACATCATTAGCAAGTGAGATTCATACCAGGGATACAGGGATGGTTCAACATATGCAAATCAATAAATGTAATACACTATATTAACAGAGCCAAGGACAAAAACTACATGATCCTCTCAATAGATGTAGAAAAAGCATTTGACAAGGTCCAACACCCATTCATGATAAAAACCCTACAGAAAATTGGTATAGATGGTCTTTATCTCAATTTTATAAAAACCATCTATGGCAAACCAACAGCCAACATCATATTAAATGGACAAAAACTGAAAGCTTTCACTCTAAAATCAGGAACAAGACAAGGATATCCACTGTCACCACTCTTGTTCAATATAGTTCTGGAAACATTAGCCAGAGAAATTAGACAAGAGAAAAAAATAAAAGGAATAAGGGTAGGAAAGAATGAAGTTAAATTATCATTATTTGTGGATGACACAGTACACTACATAGAAGACCCCAAAAACTCCACCAAAAAACATTTAGATTTGATAACCAAATTCAATGGTGTAGCTGGATACAAAGTCAACACTCAAAAGTCAATAGCCTGTACATGAATAACAGATTCATGGAGAGAGAAATTAGAGAAACAATCCCTTTCACAATAGCATCCAAAAAAATGAAATACATAGGAATCAATCTAAACAGGGAAGTAAAATACCTCTACATTGAAAACTACAGTACTCTGAGAAAGGAGATTGAAGAGGATATCAGAAAATGGAAAGACATCCCTTGTTCTTGGATAGGAAGAACCAATATAGTGAAAATGGCCGTACTTCCAAAATTATTATCAGATTCAATGCAATCCCAATCAAAATCCCAACAAAATATCTCAGAGAATTGGAAAAAACAATCCTAAAATTCATTTGGAACCAGAAGAGACCTAGAATAGCAAAGGCAATTCTGGGCAAATAAAAGGTAAAGCAGGCAGTATGACAATCCCTGACTTTATTCTACAAAGCTATGGTGATAAAAGCAGCATGGTACTGTTGAAAGAACAGACCTGAAGATCAATGAAACAAACTAGAGGATGCAGAAACAACTCCACACATAATCAACCACCTTATCTTTGACAAAGGTGCTAAACATCTTCACTGGGAAAAAGATAGCCTCTTTAATAAGGGTGCTGGAAAAACTGGCTTTCTATGTGCTGAAGATTGAAACTAGATCCATATCTTTCACCATGCATTAACCTAAAATAAAAATGTATCAAAGATCTAAATATTAACACAGAAACACCAAACCTGCTGGAAGAGAAAATAGGTAGAAGACTTGAGGACAGGAGTAGCTGAAGACTTCATGTACAAAACCCAGACCACATGGAAAATACTACAGAGAATCAACAACTGGGACCTCATCTTATTAAAAAGCTTTTGCACAGCAAGAGAAACCACCAACAGAGTGAAGAGACAACCCACAAAGTGTGAAAAAATTGTTACCAGCTATTCAGATAAAGGACTATTATCTAGAATATATAACAAACTCAAAAAATCAGACCCCCCACCCCTAGATTTAAAGACCTAATCCAAAAATGGGCATTGGAAATAAAAAGACATTTCTTAGATAAACAATTAGAAATGGCAAATAAATATATGAAAAATATTCAGGTCACTGGTCATTTGAGATAGTCATATTACCAAATATAGTGGACCCTCAAGTTATGACTGGCCTGACATATGAACAACTTGGATTAATTAGGTAAAGGGAAGATTCACCTGCCTCTTGTTCTCTATAGTGTGTACCCAGGTAAATATCCAGATGTCAGCTGTATTTACTTAGTTACAACCAGCCCTCAGGAGCCAATCGAGTTTGTAAGTCAAGGGATATATCCCAACCAAAATACCAATAACATTTTTCACAGAACTAGGGAAAAACAATCCTAAAATTTATGTGGAACCAGAAGAAACCCAGAATAACAAAATTAATCCTAAGCAAAAAGAGTAAAGTGGCAGGCATTTTGAAATCCTAGATTTCAAGTTATATTACAAACTTACAGTAATAAAAATTGACATAAAAGTATGGTACTGATATTAAAATAGACATGTAGACAAATGGAATAGAATGGAAGACACAAAAACAGCCTTATGCACTTTTACCCATAAGATCTTTGACAAAGAGACTAAACACAAATGCTGGAGGAAAGATAGCCTCTTTAACAGAGGTGCTGGAAAAGCTAGTTATCTACATGCAGTAAAATGAATCTGGACACATATCTCTTAGCCTGCACTAAAATGAATTCAAAATGGATCAAAGTCCTAGATATAAAAACAACTCTAAATGTATGGGAAGATAAAATAGCTAAAACACTTAAAATATATGTATAGACAAGAACATCCTGAACATCCTGAACAATTGCCCAAGAAATAACACCAAGAATCAACAAATGAGATTTATAAAATTGAAAAGTTTCAGTCCAGCAAAGAAAACAATCAACAGAGTGAAGAGACAACTTACAGAATGGGAAAAAAATTTGCCAGGTTCTCCTCTGGAAAAGGACTAATATCTAGAATGTATAAAGAAAAAAAAAAATAGACCCCCCCCCCAAAAAAAACCCCAAAAGACCCAATCAAAGGATGGATAATTAAAAATAGATACTTTTGGTCCGTTGCGGGGGCCGTGGCGAGGGCGGCTGAGGGAGTCGTGGGTGCTCCCGCTTTCCCTGGTTTGTAGGTCAGGCGCACATCCTCCTTGCGGCCAGGAGCTCATCTTGCCTCTCCTCCAGGGACTCCTCCCCGCCAGTCGCACAGCCCTGGTCCTCTGCCTTCTGCCTTCGTGCCAGGGTTCCCGCGCTCATCGCCACGGACGTGCAAGAGCAGAATGTACACTGCTGTTTCTCCATGCTCTGTTCCTGAGCTCCTGCCCACTGCTAGACTGAGGCAGCCACATGTCTCATGGGAGGATTTAACAAGATGCCGTCTCTGTAACCATAGACAAGTTACCTGGATCACCATGAATACTTCTAAAATGTACAGCATGCATACCACAAAATCAGAAAGTAAAGATGAGGATATAAATTTCCAACCAGCTACATCTAGTCAGGTCTATGGTACATATAAAGGAACTAAGGAAACGGTCCTGTACACAGAGGAAACAATACCACAGAGGAAAAAAAGAGGACATGTTTTTCTTGTCCTCCACAAGGAATAGTCAATAATATAATGACAAGTGGAGTTATATACTTTATGATTTTGTGTATACTCTGGCTACTCTCAGTCCCTGAAGTTCCCGCTTGTGGAAATTTATTTGGATTAGTAATTATTTTCTATAGTGCCCGTCTTGGAGAGACACTTTTGCAACTTATTAGAATACCCCCACTTCCACCTCTTCTTGTGGAGAGGTTTTAACTGGCTGGTTTTATCGGCAGGAATATTCCATCCATCAGTAAACATGTCAGAGTCCCTAGCAAGTGGTCTTCAACTCTAAGAAGCACTGCCTTTACCATTATCCTAATATGAGCAGGGCTCTGACTCGATCCAGAAGCTCTGCGGTAGATGAAGACCATCTGCTTCTGGCTGTCCTTGGTCCGTGCATCATAGAGGCATGCACCGCTGCTGTTGTTTCCCACTTGGTCATGGATTTCCCTTGGCAGTAGGGGTTTCTATTAGGAAACTTTGGAGCTGAAGAAACAATAACTGAATTGAAAAATTTACTAGAGGGAATCCACAGCAGACTGAACCAAGCAGAAGAATCGGTGAATTTGAACACAGATCACCAGAAATAACCAAGTCAGAGGAACAAAAAGAAAAATGAAGCAAAATGTAGAGTTCCTCAAGGATTTATACAATGCCATAAAGCATTAGAAAGATGCAGTGATAAAAACAGTGTGGTAATGGCATAAAGACAGACCCGGGGATCAATGGAACAAAATTCAGAGCCAGAAGTAAACCCTCACATATAGGGTCAGATGATTTTTGACAAGGGGCAGTATCACACAGTTGAGGAAGGACATTTCTTCTACAAGCACTGGAGGTCAAATTGGATATCCACATGCAAAAGAATGAAGTCAGGGGAAAAAGCTTTGTGGATTGAATTTGGTAATGATATCTTGGCTATGACAACAAAACCACAGGCAGCAAAAGCAAACATAGACAACTAAGACTACATCAAACTTTACAACTTTATCACAGCAAAGGAAACAATAAAAAGGCAGGCTTTGTAATGGGAAAAATAACTATAAGCTCAGGATTAGTAACTATAATATATGAAGAATTTCTGCAACTCAATAATATCAAAAACTTCCCCAAGTAAAACTGGACAAGTAATTTGAATAGATGTTTCTGCAAAGAAAATATACAAATAGTCAATGAGTATATGAAAAATGTAAAATGTAAATCAAAAATATCACTACAAACAATATATACAACATGACAAGTGTTGTCAATAATGTGGAGAAATTGGAGCCTTGTGCATTGCTAGTGGGACGTAAATATGCCAGGCCATTATGTTAAACAGTTTGGAGGTTCCTCCATAACAAAAGCAGAATTACCATATGATCCAGCAATCCTACTTCTGGATAGACACCCAAAAGAATTGAGATAAACATCTTGAAGAGATATTTGCAGATATATGAAGAGATATTCGTGTTTATTGCAGAGCCAATGGTGGAACAGCCCAAATGTTCGTTAAAAGATGAGTGGATAAAGAAAATGGGATGTAGACATACAGTGGACTATCACTCAGCCATAAGAAATCCTGACAGGTACTACAACGTGGATGGATCTTAGGACATTATGCCAATTGAAATAACCTAGTCACCAGTCACAAAATGTTAAACACTGATTTTACTTATATAAGCTATTAAGAGTAGTCAGGAGCACAGAAACAGAAAGATTGGTAGTTTCTGGGGAGTAGAAAGAAGGGAAAAGGGTTTTTTTAAATGGATACAGTTTCAGTTTTGCACAATGAATAATTATATATCTTTTATGTAACTATAATACAGTTAACCCTACTGACTTGTGTGCCTAAAAATTGTTCAAAGAGTAAATATTTTATATTTTCTACCATAAGTTTTGAAAATATCATTGCCAACAGTCACATTTTGTAGTAATAAGATTAGAGTGTCTCAGAATGGGAGCCAGGCACCCTCATTCTTCAATACTTCCTTAGTACCTGGTGCTCTCTGCCTCTAAGATCACACACAACCTGTGCTCCCTGCTTTCCTATATTTACACCTTGGCACAAGACTTATTCTCAAATGTGGAATGGACTTACTAACTTGCTGCTAATGAAGAGAATGCAGAAGTAATGGGATGTCACTTTCAAAATTAGGTTAGAAGAAGACTGTGGTTACTGTCTTGTCTTCTCTTTGGTTGTTGGTCCTGAGGGTGCTAATTGCCTTGTCCTGGGGTAGCTTTGTGGAGAAGAGACCAAAGCCCACTGACCAGCATGTGAGTAAACTTGGAAGCTGATCTGCTCCTACCCATCTCACGAGAGACCTTGAGTCCAAGGTATACAGCTAAGCCATACCTAGATTTCTGGCCCAGAGAAAAAGTGAGATAGTGTTTGATGATTTGTTAAGCAAACATAAATAAATAATCGAATAGGTGAAAAAAATAGACACTTTTCAAAAGAAGTAAAAAAAGACAATTTAAAAATGTTCAACATCTTTGGCCATTAAGAAAATGCAAATCAAAACAACACTAAATTCCATCTTTTTCCAGTAAGAATGCTATTATAAGGACTCAAAGAAACAACAAATGCTGACTGGCAAGGATGTTGGGAAGAAGGAACCCTCTACACTGTGGATAGAAATATAAACTACTACAATGACTATGGAAATTTCTCAAAAAACTAAAAATAGAACTCGATTTGACCAAACCTATACCATTCTTGGGTATCTTCCCAAGAGTTAAAGTCATCATTTTACAATGATATGTTCATACCCGTGTTTGCAGCAGTGTGATTCATAATAGCAAAATTAGGAAATGGGCTAAATTCCCATCAACACATAAATAGATAAAGAAAATGTAGTGCATATATACACAATGGAGTATTACTCAGCTGTTAAGGAAGGATAAATTTGAGTCATTTATAGGAAAATAGAGTGATCTTGAGACTCTAATATTAAGTGAAAATAAATCACACATACAACCTTAAATACCACATATGTGAAATCCAAAATGCAAATAATTTAAAGAAAAAAGCAAATAAGAGACATAGAAAACAGGGAGGTACACTTCTTGGACATCAGGAAGGGGATCTGGGGCAAAGTGGATAGAGTAGGGTAGGAGGGAAAGGGTAATATATATTTTCTACATGCAGAAAATATACATATATTACCATTTAATCAAGGTAATGTACATATATATGTACTAATTCCTTGAAACAAATGTAATTATTGTGTATCACAAACGTGTACTAATGAAATAAGAAATGCTTATTTTCAAAAAGGCTAAATATAGTAAGTACTGGCAAGAATTTTGAAAAGGGGGAAGCTTGCACACTGTTGGATGGACTGTAAATTAGTTCAGCCATTATGGAAAATAGTACAGATATTCCTCAAAACTTAAAAACAGAACAAACCTATGATCCAGCAATCTCACTACTAGTTATATATCCAAAGAAGTAAAATCAGAATGTGGAGATATCTGCTCTCCCATGTTCATTCCACACTATTCACAATAGCCAAGAAGTCAAAACAAGCTAATTTTCCATTAGTTGCTGAATGGATAAAGAAAATGTGGTATATATGCATAAGGGAATATTATTCAGCTACAAGAACAATGAAATCCTGTAATTTGAAAACACACACATGGAACTGGAGATCATTATGTCAAGTAAAATAAACCAAGCACAGAAAGACAAGTTCTATATGACTCACTCATATGTGGAATCAAAAAGAGTTGACCTCATATCAATTGAGAATAGAATGATGGTTACCTAGGCTTGGGGTGGTGGGAGGGATGGAAGAAAGATTCGCCAATATGTATTAAATTAGAGTTACATAGAAGCAAGAAGCTCTTGTGCGCTATTGCCAAGAAAGATTACTATACTGATAAAATACTGTGCATTTCAAAAAGCTAGAAGAAATTATTTTGAGTATTCTTTATAAAGAAATCATAAATGTTTGAGGAGATAAATACATATCAACCCAATTTAATTATTATGCAGTGTGTGCATGTATTAAACATTGCATACCTCATTAATATATACAATTTTATGTGTAAATTGAAAATAAATTTTTAAAAGCTGAAAAATACATCTGTCAATAACTTAGACATAGAAGGAATATACCTCAACACAATGACACACCCATAGATACCATCATACTGAATGGTAAAAAGTTGAAAGCTTTCCCTTTAAGATAAATAACAAAAGGAGGATACTAACTCTTGCCACTTCAAATAAAGATAGTACTGGATTAGCTAAAGTAATTAGGCAAAAAAAAAAAAAAGAAATAAAAAGTAGATTAATAGGAAATAAAGATGTGAATTTGTCTATTGACACCATGTTTATTTTTTCAGTGCTAGGCAAATGCTCTACCAGTGGGCTACATACACTCAGGATACAAAATCAACATAACAAAAGTTAACATGTTTCTTTATTCTTATACTACAGCTTGGATCTTGGACATCCCCAAAATCCCACATGTCAAAGTCTTGGTTGTCAGAAAGTGTTACTTCCTGAGAAGTTGTGGAAGTTTGGGGCAGGGGTATGCGAAGGAAGTTATATCATTAGGGGTGTACCCTTGAAGGGGGTATTATGAACCTAGATTCTGTTTCCTGACCACCATGGGGCAAGAGGCCTCCTCTACCACATGGTCTTGCTGTGATGTACTGTGCCACAAGAGGCCCAGTGCAACACAGCCAAGTGATCATGGACTATAAAACCTTTTATGTCATGTGCTGGAATAAACTTTTCTCCTTGAAAGTTGATTATCTAGGTATTTGACATAATGAAGGAAAGGTGACTAACACAATTAAACAACAAACTACCAAAAAACCCATTTATAACATAAAACATTCAGGAATAAATTTAAAGCCAATGACCAGTGCACTGAAAACTATCAAACACTGAAAGAAACTGAAGACAGAGATAAAATTATATTCCACATTCATGGAATAGCATTACTCACATTCCATACTACCTAAAGTGATCTATATATTCAGTGCAGGGCTGGGGATTTAGCTCAGTGGTTCTGCGGCCTTCCTCACAAGTGCAAGGTCCTGAGTTTGACCATCAGTACCAAAAAAAAACCATATTCAATGCAATCCTTATTAAAATTCTAATGATGTTCTTCACAGAAATAGAAAAAAAATCCTCAAATTCATATGAAACCATAAAATACTCTGCAAATTAGTGCAGCTAATAGCCAAAGAAATCTTGAGAAAAAAGAACAAAGTTGGAGGCACCATACAATCTCATTTCAAAATATACCACAAAGCTATAGTAATCAAAACAGCATTATACTAACATAAAATAAGCACTTCAATCAATAGAACAGGTCATAGAGGCCAGAAATAAACCCACACATCTGTATGATCAATTCATTTTTGATAAAGTTACCAAGAATCCACAATGGGGAAAGTACCAAAATTTATTTTGAGGAAACTGGAATCCACAATCAGGATAATAAAATTGGATCTTTATCTCACACTATATATAAGAAATAGCTCAGAATGGATTAATAATGTAAACATAAGACCTGAAACTTTAAGACTATTAGAGGAAAATATAGGGGGAAAGATCTACAAAGTTGATATAGGCAATAATATTTTGAACATGACCCTGAAAACACAAGCAAAAATAGACAAATGGAATAGCACCAGCCTAATAAGCTTCTACATAGAAAAGGAGAAAATTAATAGAATGGATAAATCTCAGAATGAGAGAAAAAAATTCAAACCATTTATTTGAAAAGGAGTTAATAGCCAAAATATATAAGGAACTAAACTCAAAAGCAAGAAAAAATAATTTCTTAAAAATAGACAAAGAGGGCCAGGAATGTACTCAGTGGCACAGCACCTGCCTGGTAAGCGTGAGGCCCTGAGCTCAATTCCCAGTATGAAAAAAAAAAAAAATAGACAAAGGACTTGATAAACATTTCTAAAAGTTAGGCATACAAATGGCCAACAGGGTTTTAACTGATCATAATTGGGGGAATGCAAATTAAAATCACAAAGAGAGACAATCTCATACCTGTTAAATTGCAATTATCAAAAAGGTGAAAGATAAGCCTTGTTGAAGATGTGGTGAAAAAGGGAGTCTTTTTACATGATTGGTGGGAATCTAAAATAATATAGCCATCATGGGGAATAGGATGGAATTTCCTCAAAAGACTAAAAGTAGAATTACCATACAGTCCAGCAATCCCACTTCAGAGTATATTTCTAGGAGAACTGAAATCACTATGTTGAGACATCTGCATTCCCATATTCATTGCAGCATTATTCATAATAGACAAGAAATGGAATCAATCAAAGTGTCCTTCAATTGATGAGTGACAGATGATAAATACATATGAACACAACACATATATGGTATCTATGAGTGGATAAATGGTATATAGCCCAACAGAATACTATTTAATGTTAAAAGAAATCCTGTCATTTGTGACAAAATGGATGAACCCAGAAGACATTATGTCAAGTGAAAAAAGCCAGGTATAGAAAGGGAAATACTGCATGATGTCATTTATATATGGAATCTTTAAAGGTCTAATTTGTAGAATTAGAGTATCATGATGGTTACAGAGACTGGGGTAGTGTGTAGGTATGGGGTGAGACATGGGTATTAACTACAGGATGCAAAGTTCCACTTAGACTGGAGAAATAAGTTTTCAAGATCTATGACACACATCAACTGATGCATGGATAAAGATGTCGAGGTTTTTATACAGTGGAGTAATACTCTGCCATAAAGAAGGGTAAACTTGAGATATTTCTAGGTAAATGGATGGACCTTGAGACCATACTCTTAAGTGAAATCAATCAGACACATGTTTAAATACCACATTGTTTCTCTGTTGTGAGAAACTGAAGGGTAAATAATGACCAAAATGTATAACAGATATTGGAAAATGGGAAGAAAATGTTCAAAAGGGAAGGGGAATAAGGGGGAGGGGAGGAACAAAGGGAAAAGAGAAAAAGAATAGAAGGAAAAAATGGAAACACAAGCTTTTGGAAATAAGGAGAAGAGGGGTTGAAGGGAGGGCAGAGGATTGGGGAAGAAAGAAGAATCAAGACATATCATGTATAAGTACAGATTCCTATGATGAATATGTTCAGTATTTATATCTAAAATGTACCAATAAAATTAATTTTTAAAAAGATCTATAGCATAGCAAGGTTAGCAATAACCTTTTTAAAAATTGCTAATATATTTTAAATGTTTTCATTACCAAAAATGATAAATATATGAAGAGATGAATATGTTAACTGCCTTGATATAATCATTCCACAATTTGTGCATGTGTGTGTGAAACTCCCACATCGTATCTATCATGGTTCACATGTGGTTTGTCCCACAAGGGTTCATATATTGGCAGATTGGTCCCTGGTGTGGCAATGCTGAGAGGCAGAGGAACTCTGAAGAGGTGGGGTGAGCTCATTCAGTTATGAAGGTGCAACCTGAGAAGGGATTCAGCATTCCTGTGAGACCCCTGTTAGCTTCGGAGATGTGGATTATGAGAGTCACCTTCCTCCTGAACTGCTGTCTGCCTTTGTGTCTTGTGGTGTGACATCATTTTCTGAGGCTGGGGTGGGGTGGGGTGGGGTGGGGGGGTCAGCAAAGTCAGCACAGTGCTGTTTGGACCTTCAGCCTCCAAAACTGTGAGCTTCATAAACCTCCTCTTTAATAAGTTACCCAAGCCCTGATATTTCATTATAGCTATAGAAAATTAATATAGTACTCCCATAAATATTCACATATATATTAGCCAATTTAAAATAAACAAATATAAAGGGTCTAGGTACAGATTTCCGGTCACTGAGGACTCTCAACACACAAACTTTATGGCTGCAGGTTAGGGTTCAAACAAAATATCAACATAGAGGATTGGTTTAGGAAGTCAAATATTAGTGATTCAGCAGTATCTAAGACCAAGCTCCAAAGTGACATAAAACCTATAGCTCAGGAAGTAATACATATTTATTTTTCTCTTTACATTATAAAATGCTTCCCTATACACGGGCACCATTGAACCCTAGAATGCCTAAGCATGGCAGTGATACGATTTCATTGCATTTATCAATTCTGTAATTAATAGTCTACTACAATAAATCCCAGCTTACTCATTCTTTAAAATCTCAGAGGCTACCTCTCATTGCCTGATGAATAGGGGGTAAGTCAGCCATCATGTTCAAATGTCCACAGGTTGACTGATACTTCTCCCAAGGATGGTGCTGAAGTCCCCTTCCCCACACATGTGGGCTGGGATCACTGACTCACTTCTAATGAATGGAGTGTAGTGGAAGTGATCATGTATGACTTCTAAGATTAGATCATAAGAGGCATTGCAGTTCCTCCTTGCTTTGTTCATCTGGATTGCTCATTCTGAGGGAAGCTAGCTGGCATATTATGAAGACACTCAAGCATCCCTATGAAGATGTCCTTTCAGCGTGAAACTGAGGCCACCTTCCAAGAACCATGTGTGTAAGCCATCATGGAAGGAAAGTCTTCCAAGTCTTTGCCTTCCAATGATGTCAGTCCTTCTGACATCATGACTGCACCATGAAAGACCTCAGGCCAGAACTGCTCAGCTAGGCCATTCCCAGAAAGTGTGAGCTAACATGTATTTATTGTTTTAAGACACTAAGCTTTGAGGTAATTTCTCATTTACTATTTGAAGTACTCCACATATACTCGTATTTACTCTCCACAAGAATAGAATGAGACAGCTGATATTTTCAGTCTACATATGGGGAAATACAAACTTAAGACATTTGGCTGAAGTGCTAATGAGTGGCACAAAATGAGTAAAAACCCTGGTCTCCTTCTTAACAAATCTTATGCTTTAAACCACAGTGCATGCTCTCTCCTGATATGTGTTTGCTCACTGAGACTGTATGAAGCTTATCAACCAAGGATGCTGCCTGTTTCCTTTGCTGAGGGATCCTTTCCTCCATTAAAAATTTTACAAATTGATTGTAAGACCATATTAGTAAAAAACCTGATAAAACCAAGGCTAGATTCATTATCATATACTCTTTACTATTATATTGATTTTTCTTTTAATTTTTTTCTGGTACCAGGATCAAACTCAGGACCTTGAGCTTGCCAGGCAGGCATGGTGCCACTGAGCTACATCCTTGTTCCATTTTGCTCTAATTTTAAAAGAAGTAAAATCAAAACTTTTCCACAACACTGTAAAATAGATTTATGACTCTGGGTGATAAATCTACTGTATGGAAAGATAAGTAGCCCTTAGTGTCAACTTGCGAACAGAAATAAAACAAGCAATTGAAAAGATAAATAAGAACCCACACAACCAAAAACATTTGATATCACATTTTAAAAGCCAAAGGATTCTACTTTCAAAAAGCGTATTTTGTCCAAAGAATTAATCGCTGTCCAGGAGTTGTTGCAGGCTCCTTTCTGATAATATTGATCAGCACAGGCTTCTATCACAGACACTTTATAACACTTAAATTCAGCTCATTTCCCACTGAAGTGTAGAAAAAGGTGGTGGGAAGCTATAGAGATAGTATTACTGGCACATTATTTGAAATGTCTGTTTGGGTGTCTGGTAGCTAGAGGGCTTGCAAATGCTGGCTCAGGAATATCACTCAGGATTTGGAGTAAGAGCATACTGGAGCCCCAAGAATCTGATGTGCTAGGACACTATCTCATCTACAGCCTCAGCATGCTATGACTCAAAGCTCTTAGACACGGCAGACCAATACTGCCAACAGCAGAAGTGGAGGCCCAAAGTGGAAAAGGACTTGCCGAGGTCCCACTGCCAGCAAGTGACTAAGTCACAACCCTGCCCCTGCCTCTTGCAGCTCTTTCTCCCCACTGATAGCTGCCCCAGCCTGGCTAGCCCCTGTTCAGTCAGCTCTTCCTATGTCACCTGCCTAAATGGGGTTTGTCAAAAATGAACACTACAATCAGGCTTGGCAAGCCTTCCCAGAGTCTATTTCACCATGGTTTCTCTGGGAACACATTGGATTGATGTAGCTATTAAAGTCAACTCTATCTCAGCAATCAGAGAGAAAAGCTATAATTATTCCAAGTTTTTCTGAGGGATCTTTCAAAGAACATCATTAATTCTGAATAAAGCTCTCTTCCAAAAACTTTCCAATTATAGGGCCAGGGATTTAGCTCAGTGGTTCCGCTGCCTGCCTTACAAGGTCCTGAGTTCAATCTCCGGTACAGAAAAAACCCCCAAAATACCCAACTTTCCAATTATGGTCTTGACATTCCTATTTTATGTTGCAAATTCCTCTGCCATTAAATGACAAAGATCCTACTCTTTAAAGCACACTCAGAAACCTAAGCATTGGGTTAATTTTCTAAAATTAAAACTAACAACAAGAAAATCTTGTCCTGCACCCCATCCCTTCTGCACACCTTCCCTAGCCTATATATTGTATTTGGAAAGGGCCAGTAAATAAAATCCATTACTGTCTAAGTCTAGGAACTTGTTACTTGAAATACCTGGGTCTCCCCCAAAAAAGGAAAAATTTAGATTTCCAGGGTGATGAGGGAGTTGGGCCAAAAGGCAGAAATCTCCCTGCTAAATAATGAATACAGTGAGAGGAGATCTGCCACATGAAGTTCCCTTCTTCTCATTACTCTTCCAGTGGGAACTTCCCTCCACTTACAGATTGCCAAGCAACAAACACCCTATTGATCTCCTTTCTCCAGCCAGTTCTGCCACCCACTGTGTAGCAGGTGTGCTGAGTGCTTTACATCCTTCATTTCCAGGAATCCTCACCAAGAGCCTTGTGAAAGTGCCAACTGACTTGCTTAAAGATGGGGAAAAGAGGGACATAGAAATTAAGCAACTATTTAACCATCATAACATGGGATTGGAAGGTTCTATTTCTAAAATCCCTAGTGGATAGTGCTGGGGTCAGGATAACCAAAGGAAAATGGTCCTCGGATTCTCTTGTGTTGTCCTCACTTCTCCCCTCAGTAGGGAGCTGGCCAGCAGAATTGGTGAATATGGGCTCTGGACTGGAGTCCAGCGGAAGCAATGAAATAAAGGGAGAATGGCCTTAGGAATTTCTTCATGTGCAGCAGGACGAATTCTAGTCCCCACCGACCTGCATGGTCCAGCTGAGACCAAAAAGTTGGAGGCTCCAAGACTGACACCGTGTCACTCAACCACTCCAGAGGAAAAGAAACGAAGAGCACAGCTAATTAGATGTGACCTCCTCACTGCGGAGGCAAGCTGCACCTGCAAGCCCCCTGCAGCGTCCTGGCGATGTGATGTCAGCTCGGGCTTCAACCCTGACGTGCAAGTAGTTAAACCCGTTCCTCTTTCTCCAGCGTGCACCTCGCAGGTGAGCGCCAGGAACGCAGGTGATAAGCCTGTCCCTTGCTCTTCCAAACAACAGACCCCAACTCCTTGCGCACTCTAGGTGCGTTGGCTGCCATCATTTGCCAGCGCTCCTCAAATGTTCAGGCTTCTATCCACTCTCCCTTTCACCAAACTCCCTCTTCCCCCAGGCTCCCCTATCCCCAAGGCCACAGTCCTTTCCTCACCTCCACAGTGGCGGGTAACGGCAGCACAGCCCGGCGGCGCCGGCGGCCGAAGCGAAATTTGGCCGCTTTGTAGATCTTCCAGTAGACAAATAGCACCACGCCAAGAGGCAGATAAAAGGCGCCACAGGTGGAGAAGACAGCGTAGGAGGGTTCCTGGCTCACCTGGCAGCGCTGGAGCCCGGCGTCATACACTTCGCCCCAGCTGAAGAGCAGTGGCGCCAGGGCGATGAGCGCGGATAGAGCCCAGGTGAGCGCGATCATGAGCGCCGAGGCGCGGCGGCGGGTGCGCAGCGTGTATTGCAGGTGGTGCGTGATGGTCCAGTAGCGGTCCAGGGCGATGGCCGCCACGTTCCAGATGCTGGCGGTGCAGCACAGCACGTCGAAGCAGATCCACACGTGGCACAGGCTCCGGCCCAGCTGCCATCGTCGTCCGGCCGACAGCTCCCTCATCAGGCTCAGAGGCATCACCAGCGCTGCCACTAGTACGTCCGAAACGGCCGTCGAGGCCACCAAGTTATGCGGCACGCGATGGAAGGCGCGGACGCGCAGGATGGTGACCAGAACCAACAGATTCCACAGGAAGGTGGCGGCGATCAGCAGCACCAGCAGAGTCACCACTAGCACGGTGAAGACAGAGTAGGGAGGCTCCGGGCCAGGCAGGCCCGCGTCCCCAGGGGCGGACCCGATGCCTCGGCCTGGGGTTGGGCTGTAGGTCTCCGGGGCCCCGAGAAGGGCGGCGCTCGGGGTGGCGGCCGAGAGGCTGGGGGCTTCCATGCTTCCTTGAATCGGGGCTGCTGAGCAGGGGACTTAAGCGTGGTCCGAGACCTCCGCGTGGACGGGGCGGGTGGGGGCGCAGAGGAAACCCTGCGTTCCAGGGAAGGATCGAAGAGGGTCCAGGTCGCTCTATTTCCGCTCCCTTTCTGGGTTGCAGCCTTCCTTTGTCTCTTCTGCCTGGAGTCCTCGTGGATCCTCTTTTCAAGGGGAGAAAAAAGAAGGGGACCCTTCTGTCCGGCTCCGCTCGGCGCACTACTCCCTCCCGCCTCGCCAACCCTGGGCTGTCCGCTGACCCAGGTTGGAAGTTTCGGAGCGCAGCTCGGAGTCGGCGGGCTACTGTAGCCCCCGGAGCTGAGCCGCACCTGGTGGGCTGGAGTGGGAGGGGCAGTTTGCAGAACCCACCAATAAGAGTCGGGCCTGCAACTCTGTCCCCGCGGGCCTCCACGCCCCAGCCGGGCGGAGACGATCCTAACTGCTGGGTCTCTCAGAGAGGTAGTGTAGGAATTCCGTAGGCGCCACTTCAGCACAGAGTCCCGGCCAAAGGGGTTCTGGTTTCCTGGAATCCCTATTCGACACAGAGTAAAAAATAGGAGAGCCAGGTACTGGAGTGTATGGAGAGCTCCCAAACCCAGCTCCATCCTTGGCATCCCGTGCTCCGTGCGCCCAGCGAGCGCTCCGCGGCGCCTCAAGTTTACTCCCTGGCTCTATGCAAAAGGAGCGCGGCTTCAGAGCAGTTTGGCGGAGACCTGGAAGAGCGACGTTTTCCGTCTTCTTTGCCAACTTAAATCTCCACCCACAAGGTACTTGAACTTCTCACTCCTGAGTTTCTAATATTCTTAACTATGCCACCCAAGTTCAAGCAGGAGATTTTTGGTTTTGTTTTAGGGGTGTTGGGGTGAAACACAGGGGTTTGCATATGCTAGGCAAGAACTCTACTGCTAGCCCCGGGAGTTATTTTTATTCACCCTTGGGCAAAGGTAGAAAACAGGTGAAATTCCCATGACCCTCTGCACACCCTCTCCCCGTATTTTCAGTATCATGGTACACTAAAGCAATAGTTCAGTCATAGTGTACTCCATGTAAAGATGCTTTACCTCTTTTCATAGGATTAGAATAGAAACAAAGAACACGAAACTCCCACTGCCCTGCCCGTTCCCTTGTATTCAGAGTGATTGGCTCTGCGCTGGGTGGGGGCTGTACCCTGAAAGTGAGCTCCCAAGAAAGACAGCTCTGGAGAGCCGCCTGGGCTAAAGCAGGTGGAGGCGTTTTCTTCCTTTGTTCTCCCAGGAGCCCTACCTCACCTGAGGCAGTCTTGTCCCGCAGCTAGGACAGAACTCCAAGAACCGCTCCTCTTTTTGGTACCGGGATCCAACTTGGGACCTTTGCTCTTGCAAGGCAGGCTCCAGAACCACTGAGCTAAGAGAACCTCTCCTCTTTATTCTCCCTTCCTCCTTCACTCACAAGGAGGCGCTCTCTACTTTGTACCCTATGTGGCAGCTCTTGCTTACATACACACAGGCCAGCACACTCACAGGACCTAAGAGCAACGTGTAAAGGAGTCAAAGTAAAGTACTTGGATATGCAGTAGGCCTCAGCCTCAAGTGATTGATAAAATATCAAAAATGGGGGACTGTTCAGAGATAGAGATGGGAGTGTATTGATCAGGGAAGGATTCTTGGAGGAGGAGGAAGTTGTTGAAGTTTTACTGAATTGTGAGAAATGAACACATTTTATATTTATAATAACAAAATGCTTTCTTTGGACCTCCAAGCCTGACTGGAGTGTGAATGGCTAGTGTTTTCAGGGCAAGAGAACATGCAGGGTATCAGTGCCAGAGGAGCAGGGTTACAAAGTGCCCAGGAAAAACTTAGAATTGGGAAGATTTTGAGAAAATTAACCTAACACAGAGAATCCTTTAGAAGAAAATGGAGACTAGCCTTTGAAATACTTTCACAATGATATTCTCCCCATTTTATTGAACAAACATGACAACAACAACAAACAACATTGAAAATGTACATTTAATTGCCCCAGTCAGATATATGACATGCTTTGATTCTCTGGCTTTCCTTTCCTTCACATACATTTTTGTGCCCAACATCAATTTTTATGTTGTTAACTTCTCTTCATTTTTTCATAGCCATACTTTTTATATCACACCATTTATCATTGGGAGACTGAGCCACTCAGGTTTTCTGAGACAATCTTTTAATCTTAAAATGGGGGTTAGTATACTTATTATAAGATTATTGTAGAACTAAAGGTAGATAAATCTGGTAGCACAAAGTGTCCCATAAATGATGAAGACCATTTCTACTCTTGTTAAAGCCTAGATTAGATCTTAGATGCAGTTCTCTTCTGATCTGTATAGATGGTTTTTAAAATTAATTTTATTGGTACATTTAAAGTATGCAATATAATGACATTCATCATTGGAAATTTGCACCTTTACATAATCTCTCTTGGTTCTTATTTTTTCCCCATTCCCCTGCCCTCCCTTCA
>NW_004624732.1:27397250-27442533 GCF_000247695.1 Heterocephalus glaber
ATGTAAAGGTGCAAATTTCCAATGATGAATGTCATTATATTGTATATCTAAAATGTACCAATGATTAGAATGAATAATCGATAATGGGAAATAGGAAGAAAAGGTCCAAATTGGTAGGGGTAGTGGGAGTTGCAGGGGAAAGGAAAAAGGAAAAGGAAAACTGATGAGAAATGGAAAAAATGGAAATAAAATCTTTGTAAATGGGGAAGGGTGGAGGGGGTGAAGGGAGGGCTAGGAATGGGGAAACAATAAGAACCAAGATGCATCATGTAAAGGTACAATTCCCAATGAGAAATGTAATTGTGTTGTATGCCTAAAATATACCAATGAAAGAATTTAAGAAAAAAAAAGAAATTGTTCCTTGTATTAGTTCCTCATGTAAGAGTCAATCTCTTCTACAAGGAATCTCACAGAGAAAACCACTGGGGCTGGATATGGCTGTTTCATTTCACTACCTCAATAGTTAGCCATTTTCCTACATACAAGGGTTCTTAGAGGTTTCTCTCATCTTGAGGGTTTCAGCCTCAATCTCTCACAATCAGAAACAAAGGATTCTCCTAAGGCTGTGCTTTAGTCCCTCCCCTCCCCTGAGCAATATCCAGGCTCCCAAGGAGACACCTTTCACAGTCAGAGTTACTCATTCTGCCCTGACACCTGGTGTGAAGCTTTAAAAAGAGAACCCAAAATGAGGACACACTACTGCATCCTTCCTGCTCCATCCTTGCTCCACTCCACTCCCACTCACAGGAGGTTAAATTCTTGAACAGGAATACTTGTGTGTACACACACTTACACAACACGCATCTACATATAAACACACACACACACACACACACTCACCTTGAGAACAAATGAAACATTTTCAGGAATAAGACAGTCTTTATTATTCCTTTAGCAAAGAATTTCTCCTAAAGGGAACATGGTCAGCAGAGAAGCATGCTACACTCTGTGAAATGTCTTTATGGGCAAGCTGACCAGCTTATTTTGTTGGCATTTCAGAAAAGATAGATGCTTTACCCTGGCATACCCAAAAGGCTCAGACTGCCAACTATCAAAGGTGCAAGTCAGCCATCCACCTTCAGAGGAACTGAAAGGCTGCTTGCAACTTGCAAATAGCCATCCCTTTTCCTCACCTACTCCTTGTCTCCATCAGGGTTTTCAAAACTCACGTGGAAACAAAAGAAAAGAAAATTTATGTCCATACAAAACATGCACATGGTTGCTTATAGCAACATCACTCATGATTGTATAAGTGCCAAAACTTGGAAGCAATCAAGAAAAAAAATCAGGTTGTCTAGTCTCAGCCAGGTACACTATTATATTTATAGTTGTAAATACATTTAGATCTAGATCCTCTCTCCATTGAGATATGTCATGCCATCATCTGCCTTTGTACAATTACTTTAAACACATTCTTTCAATGATATTTCCACTGAAATCTAGCAATTAAAAGCATATTTTTCTTCAGTGCTATAAACTCTTATTCTGTGCTATCGACTATTATGGGTACCTAACCAGCCAAAGACTTTTTTTCTTAGGAAATTGTTCTTGGCTTGATGCTGGCCCCAGCCTCCTCACTGCTGTAGATTTGCTTTGGAATAAAAGTGGGTGGAAATAACTTCTCCAGATAAGCAATAGGCTTACCTCCAACCCACTATCAAAGTAATGTTAGCGATCAGATGGAGATGGGAAGAGAAAACATGTTCAAGGAAACATCTCGGCATAATTGGTATTTGTTTTTCCTATTGTGTGGGTGTTGAAGCTAATTTCTTTGCAGAAGTATGTGGATAGATAGCTCCTTAGAGTAATTGTTCCTCCTACTACTCTCTGAGTTCTAATTAGCAGATGAGCTCCCTCTCCCTCCACTTTCCCAGCTGCTTCCTTTTATTTGACCAAAGGTAGTGGGTTTGTTTTTTTTTCAATTTCCATGCATTCAAACCTCAGCTCTTAAATACCTCTTCTTTCTTATTAAAAACCTCTAACAAAGACCTTTGGCCAAGAACCAAACGTTTTCCACAAGGAATGATGATAATGAAGACCATCCACCAGCTGCTAGGACCCTGCACAAACAAGTCACATACCAGGATGGACCGATGGCATCTGAGGGCTCTGCCTGCTTTCATGCTCTCTGTTCACTGTTTTCCTCATGGGCTCAACTTGCCTCCCCTCATCAGTAGGGGTGACAGGAGCAGAATAAGATGGGGCAGAGGGAGTGCTTAGCATATGTATCTCAGCGGGCATTTTTTGCATGTTAAGCTGCTCACAGGAGGCAATGTTGGGAAGGAGGTCTGGAAAGAGGTCTGAGAATTACCCACATCCCCTCTGCAGGCTAATTTACTTCCTGCACCCAGACTGCAGCTGCTCAGAGTTCAAGGACCAGGAATTTAGCCCCAGATCTTGTAATGGAAACACAAGACCTAGAAAGACCAACAGATGAAATTTCCAACTCCAGAGGAGCAAATGAGAAAAGTGCCTTCAAAAACAACATGAATCAAATAATTCCAAGGCTTTTCCTAATTGGAGTCATGCCATTTGGAAACAGAAAGTTCATCATTGAAAGATATATAGATTAAAAAAGAGATAAAATGACAGTAAGTTTCATGTATATCTTTATAGAATGAATATGAAGTGCCATAAAGAAATATCCTTCCAATATGCTGTTTTTCTGTGAATTGTGGCTGTAAGATTTTAAAGAAAAGCATAAAATATTTCTAGAAAGGGATGGCTTTAAGTATAGGGTTTTAGAAAAATCCCTTACTCTCTATCCTGTTTTACACTCTTGAGATGAAAACCCTAATTTTTTCTAAGATCCTGGGGCAGAAGATATTCTAATTTTGGGAAGCCCTAGACTTTCATTCCCTCTCTGAAGGGTTTCTGAAATTAATTCAAATTCTAGAGATATGATGGGGATGGGAGAGAGGGGGATGGGAGGGGAGGGGAGAGAGGGAGAGAGAGAGAGAGAGAGAGAGAGAGAGAGAGAGAGAGGGTTATCTTGGAAGTTCCTATTTCCCTAGTGTACTGACCTGCAACTCTAATTTGAAAGGAGGGAATAGTGCTTTCAAGTCCTGTAGATCATTCCAGCTAGCCTGGCTCTGTTTCTGCACCCTTGCTTTCTCCTGTCTCTCCTCTTTGGTTCTGATCCTCTCCTTTTGGGAATATGATTTCTTTGGGTTAGATAGGATCGAGCCTCCTCCTAAGAGTTTCTTTGATTCTTATTGTCTTAATGACTTCCGTAGTCACCGGAACAAAATACCATACACCTACAATTTAAAGGAGAGGAGCTGTATTTTGCCTCATGGTTACAGTCCATGATTGGCTGGACCCAAGGCAGGATAGCATGGCACAAGAGCATAGTGGTGGAAACCTGCTCATGTTATGGCAGCAGAGAAGAAAAGGGAGAAGGGAGGAGCCAGGAAGGGAGCTATGCCATTCTAAGTCACACCCCTAGCATCCACCTCTTCTAACCAGACCCCAGCCAGCCAGCTACACCATCCCCATAACCCAGTTGCCTTTCAAAAGTCTCTCCTATGAGTGCATGAGGCCTTGGGGGAACATTTAGATATAAAACCATAACACTTTTGATTTCTGATTCCAACACATTCCAGTCACACACTTTTTATCCTGAAAAGTCTGAACATTTTCTGGGCTTTACAGAAAGGCTTGGCTCTGGGTATTCTTCCTTTAGGCAAGCTTTTACCTTTAAAATATGATTTATAAAAATATATATAAATTTGTGCACTAGTCCCCAAGGGTTACAGAGAAACAGAGGAGACATTCAAGGTTCTTTTTGTTTGGGTCCCACCTCTCCCTCAGCATCTCCATGTACTTACCCAGCAGTGATGTGACCCAAGCTCAGTTTGCCACCTCTGAGTACAGAAACAGGAGGGAGCTCTGGAGTCCCACAGGTTTGGGTACCAATGCTGGCTCAGCTAGCAGCCAGCAGAGTGCTCTCTGGTAAGGATGCCTCTCCACTCTGCGCATTGCTCCCCTGACCTCCTTGTTGCTTGGCTCTGTCTTAAAGGGAGTAACTACTTCTGCTCTAGATGACACCAGCAAGCAAAATGATGGACTCAGTCCCTTCTCTCCTCTCCTGTTCTCCTCTCTTTCTAGGCCATCAGAGTTGACAGTAGAATTCCCCGATCAGTACTAAAGAAATTGCTCCTCTGGCTGCTGGGACAGCTGTGACATACAGCCCTCTCAGCTCCAGCCCCTTCTGGACTCACTTCACCCAAGCTCATAGCCCTTTCCAGAAGCAGCCTGAGCCACTGTCAACACAGGATACAAAGACCCAGGCCTGTCACCCCACCTTGAGACAGACATGGAGGATCATCTCAGCTTCAGAAGTTCTCAGTGGGGTTATCTGGGACTTCTACTGAAAGTGTGCCATGAATCAGCTTTTCCCTCGACCCAAACTTCTCTTCACTCCCTGTAGCTAATTTCCCCACTAAAGATACTGCCAAGAAAATTTCCTGCACTCTAATCCCCAACTTAGTGTCTGTGTGCTAGGGCCTGTAACAGCCAAGATGAGATGGAAGCAGAAGACACAATTTGATGAAAAAAAATACATAGCACAAGTTGATAGCAATGCAAGATGGAGGTGAATAAAGAGTTATAATCTACCAAACAACATTTTCATAAGAAAATATCAATAGAGTAAGAGTAGTTAGGGGAGGCTTCCAGGAGGAGGTATGTAAAACCTGGGAATGTCCATGGGTAGTGCCCTATTATTTTGTTGTTGTTGTTGTTGCTAAGACAAAATACCCAACTTCCACAAGTTAGAGGTAAGGTTTATTTTGGCTCACAGTTTGTACATGTTTCAGTCCATAGTTGGCTGATTCTAAGACAGGATGGCATGGCAGAGGGGTGTCACAGAGGAAAAACAGTCCACAGCAGAGCAGTCAAGGGGCAGCAAGCAGTGAAGCAGCAAAGAAGCAGCAGAAGCATGAGTGAAAGCTAGCCTCCTTTTCCCTTTTATATCATTCAGGCTACAAGGCTTTTGGATGGTGCCACCCACACCCATTATCCACACCTAGAACTATGCTAAACCAATCAGTGGACTAATTTAGTACCATACACCCTTAATCCATCCACACACCCTAGATTTAGCTAGCCTTGAAAAACCCCACCTATAAATACATGAGGCTTTTGGGGGACATCTAAATACAAGCCATAACAGGTAGGATTTACAAAAGAGGAGGAACTAGTTGGCATGGTGGTACATGCCTATGATCCCAGCACCTTAGAAGGGTGAGGTAGGAAAATGGCAATTTCAAGTTCAGTCTGGGGAACTTAATGATTTAGTGTGAGCCTGTCTCAAAATACAAAATGTTAAAAAAAAAAAAAAGGCTGGGATATAGCTCAGTGCAAAGACTCTGACTTTAATCCTCAGTGAAACATATATATAGGGGAGGGGGGAGAGAGGGGGGGAGAGAGAGGAAGAAGGAGGAGGAGGAGGAGGTGGTGAGAAGAGGAGAGGAGAAAGGAGGAGAAATAACAGCACAGGGCATGGTAGGTGAAGGGAATGGCAGTGGCTTGAGTGATTTAAGAATGAATATCCGCAGTTTATGAAATGGTGAATTTTATGTGGGCAAAGCAGATAACATGTGTGGCTTGGATATACAACCCGGTGGTTAAAAATCCAGGCTGAAATGTTTGAAAACCTTCAGCAGTAAGGAGCAATTAGGCAAACTGAACAGAAGAGAGATATGATAAATGCTATTTAGGTGTAGGTGACCAGAAATAATTGCTGAAGATAAGGGGATGAAATTTCATCACAATATGATACTAGTAATACTACTTTTATCTACCTTAACAAAAATCAAACTTTCTTACCTTGTTGTAAAGTAGGTGACTGAGGTTGCACATGTAGGTTGGCACTATTTTATAAACATTTGGTGGCTTTATTGGAGTTTCATTTTGCCCTCCAGGAATGATGGTGACAATAATGGGTACTTAGGAAAGGGTACCTATCTGCACCACTAGCCTTTCTCCTCCTTGGTCAATGTACTTGGGTATGTCATTTTACTAGCAGTTTATATGATGGCCTAGAGTTAAGACTGAACTAGAGGAAGGAAACCTGTTGGGTGGTGTGTGAGTCAGCTTTTCCCTTACTGTAGGAAATGCCTGAGATGATTAACTCATAAGGAGAAAAGGTTATTTTGGTTCACAGTTTTGGAGGTTTCTGTGATGGTTAAGCTGCACTGTCAACTCAGTTAGCTTGGAAGCTTCCCAGGGAAGTAGTAAAGTGCACTTCTGGGTATGTCTGAGTTGGTCATGGAGGTGTGATCTTGTGATCTGTATCTGGTCTCTTTCCCTTTCCTCTCTGGCACTGTTCTCCTGTTCTGCTTCCATGCCACCATGAAATGAGCAGTTTTCTTTTGCTTTGCCCTTTCACTATGATGTTTCTGCTTTGGAGCTAGCCACCAATGGACTGAATCCTCTGAAACCATGAACCAAATTAAACCTCTCTTCTTTGAAGTTGTGGGTGTCGAGTATTGTGTCCCACCAATGAGAAAGCTGACTAATACAGTCACACTTTGTGACTGATTTGGTCCTATTTCTTTTGGGCCAGTGGTGAGGCAGCATTTTATTGTGTGGGTATGTAGCAGTGCAAAGCCACTCACCTTATGGCTAGGTAGCAAAAAAGAGAAAGAGGAAGGGGCTAGGGTCTCACAGTTCCCTTCAATGGCATGTCTCCAATGACAAAGTCCTTCCATTAGGCCCACCTCCTAAAGGCTCTACCACTCTCAACAGCTCCACAGGCATTGGAAGGGGGCATTCAAGATCTAAATCATAGCAGGTGATAATTACACTGGTCCACTAGGAAGTGAATGGAGCTTAGACTCAGGCAGAGGCAATGGGAAAGAAGAAACATTTTGAAAAATGGGCCAGATTAATTGGAATTCCCAAAGAGATTTCAATTCTGCCTGATTTGAAACCAGGGAAGATAGGAGAGGGGCAGGAGACTATAGGGGCCTCCAGACCCCATTCCCTGAATGTTTGCAAAATATGGTCATCCCAGAAGTTCCAGGGCATGAGTGTTCATTTCTCTGTTGCTTCTTAAATTATCTCAACTCCTAGACTATTTATTTGGGAAAATATGAACTGACCTGTGTGAAGACACCACATTACTCACAGATTTTCTTCCTCACTAATGTGTATGGTTTGCACTGGGCTGTTCATAGTCTCTGTAACTACTATTGTGACCAAAGGCTGTAAATGGTGTGTGGACTAAGACTCTGGTGGTACCAGAGCTGTCCTTAGTTTAAGGGAATTTCATCCTTGTGGAACAAAAGGAGTGATCTTGAATTTGTTAGCATGCCATGCTAGTCTCATATTCACTCTTGATTTGAGCATCAAGATGCTTACAATCACATTTAATCTTTGATTTTGTAATGTGGAATATATATATATATATATATAAAACATAAAATTTGCCATTTTAAACATTTTTATGTATACAATTTGGTGGCACTGATTTCATTCATAATGGGCACAACTTTCACCATTATTTCCAAACTCCTTCCTTACTCTAAGCAGAAGCTCTACAATCATTAAGCAATAACTTCCCATTGTCTCTTCCTCAGACAATGGAACCTTTAATCTATTTTATTTCTCTATGAGTCTTGCCTATGCTAGATACGTAATGTAAGTGGGATTGTACATTATGTGCCCTCTGCTAAATTTGGCTATTTTCATTTAGTACAATTTTTTTTCAAGGTTCTTCCACTTGCAGCATGTACCAGGATTTTATTCCTTTTTATGTCTAAATACTCTTTAAGTGAAGTGTATAAGCCACATTTTGTTTATCCATCTAATCCATCCAACCATCCATCCACTCACCCACCCATCCCGATGGGCACTTGGGTTGTTTACAACTTCTAGCTATTTTGAATAATGCTGCAGTGAACATGGAGGTGTAAGAGTCTGAGTCTTTGTTTTAATTTTCTTTGGACTTGAATTGCTGAGTCATTTGGTAGTTCTACGTTTAACTTACTGAGGAACCACTAAATTGTATTCTACAATGGTTACACTATTTTGCATTCAACTAGGAATATGTAAAGTTATAATTTCTTCACATCATGGCCAACATTTATTTCCTGCTTTTTAAAAAATTATAGCCAGTCTATTAAGTATAAAGTGGTATTTTATTATGACTCATATTTAATTCTTAATTGTAGAAATTATTTTTGCATGTATCTTTTCCATTCCTTTGCTGTAATTTAAAAAACTATCTCTAGTTGTATTGTTCATTATCTTCTTTTTTCATTGTTAAGTCTTTTTGGAAATAGGTCAATTTTAAATTACACTTGAAAGATGAAGAAAAAAATAACCAAAACACTTAACTGGGTATGAGCTGTTCACATTTTGTTTTATAAAGCTTTACATCTAAGTTGCTTTTTCACTTTCCAGATAATCTTCTCATGGAGGATTTTCTGACTTTCTGTTTTTCTCGTCAGTTTCTTGTGTTATGTCTGTGTGGTTGGTCCATGGATAATTGTTTCCTGAGCCATTTGACAGTCAAAAACAAAAAAAGTTCAGCCTTATACTCTGGTGCCAAGATAAGAAACTTCTAGTATCCAGATGTTCTTTATTGAGGGTGAAATGATACAGGTGCTGGAATTGTCCATAACATCCTTGCTCCTCACCCAGACGTGACTGACTGTATGACAAATTCTGGAAACAGTGAAATGTTAGTCATAATTTCCATTAGTGACTTCAGGAGAGACTAATGAAAGTCAATCATAGTGGAAACTAAAAGTGGTTCTCTTTCTTGTGTTATTTAAATATGAAAAAGAGAAAGGACAAGCTGACCTCTAGGTCCTGTTTCCAAATTAAAAAGAAAAAATTATGCTTGCATGTAGAACAAGCATTTGACAAAATCGCCTCCCCTTTCAAACAAAACATTCAATCTACTAGGTTTAGACCTTTTGCAACAAAATATAAGGTGTATATAAAAGCCCACAGTTAACCTCATATTCAGTGGTGAAGGGTTGAAAGCTTTTCACCTTAGATTAGGAACAAGACAAAGATGTCCACTTTCACCACCTCTGTTTAAAAGAGCACAAGTTGTGTAATTAGGCAAGAAAAAAGAAACAAAATAAGACATAAGGCTATCTCTATTTGTAGGTGGCATGATCTTATATATAGAAAGCCCTAAAGAATCCACAAAAATAATTAGAGCTAATTAATGAATTCAGCAAAGTTACAGGAAGCAAGATCAGCATGAGAAAATAAGTTAGATTTCTGTGCACAAACAAGGAGCAATCTGGAGGGGAAATTAAAACCAATTAAATGTATAATAGCCTCAAAGTGAATAAAATATATAGGAATAAATTTAATCAAATAGCTGCAAGACTTGTAAGTGAAAGCTGAAAAAGATTGATAGAAGAGACAAATAGACCTAACTAAATGAAATGACGCTCATGTTCATGCCCTGGAAGATAATACCTTTAAGATGGCAATATCCCTCAAAATGATCTACAGATTCAATGCAACTCCTATAAAAATCACAATACCCTTTTCAGCAGAGCTAGAAACCCAATTCTATAATTCATATGGAATCTTAAGGGACCTGGGAATAGCTTAAATAATTAAATAAAGAATGAAGCTGGAGTTTCAAAATTTACTGTAACATTAAAGTAATCAAATTGGTGTCAGAACAGAAACAGACCAATGGGCTAGAATTGAATATCCAGAAATAATCCCATTTGCTTATAGTCAATTGATTTTTGACAAGGGTGACTATGGGGAAAGGAGTATCATCTTCAATGGAGAATCTGGAATAACCAGATAGCCACATGTAAAGGATTAAAGTTGAATCCCTACCTCATATCATGTATAAAAATGAAAACAAAATAATTAAAGACTGAAATGGAAGAGTTATAACTATAAAACTCTTAGAAGTCAATGTAGAGGAAAATCTTTATGATTGTGGCTTTGGCAATGTTTCTTAGACATAACACCAAAGATACAAGCAAATATAAAAATAAACCAATTAGATTTGATCAAAATTAAAAATTTCTGTGCATTAAAGGACACTAGTAAGACAGTGAAAAGACAACCCACATAAGTGAGAGAAACTACTTAAAAATCATATATTTGGTGAATTTAACATTTGAAATACAAAAAGAACTCTTTCTATGCAATAATAACCACAAAACCAATTTTCCTTTTTTGTTTTGGTACTGGGGATCAAACTCAGGACCTTGCGCTTTCGAGGCAGGCGCGGTGCCACTGAGCTAAATCTTCTGCTTAGCAAAACCAATTTTTATAAGGGCAAAGTATCTGAGCAGTTTTTTCAAAGACGTGCAAATAGCTAACAAATGTGAAAAGATTCTAAATGGTATTACTGATTAGGAAGTGCAAACCAAAACCACAATGAGATACAATAACACCCATTATAGCTATAATTTTATATAAATATTTGTGTATATATATGAAAAATAACATTGGCAAGAATGTGGAAAAACTGGAACCCCCAGGTAACATAATATAATGTAAAATGTTGTAGTTGGTGTGAAAAATAGTCTGGTAATTCTTCAATATACAAAACAGAATTATCATATGACCCAGGATTTTTACTCCTAGTTATATATTCAAGAGTTGAAAACAAGTTTTCAAACAAAAGCTTGTACATGTGTTCATATATACATATATATATATATATTTCATTCATATATCTACATACAAAAATGACAATGACAGTGTTGGCAAGGATGTGAAAAAATTGGAACCATCAGGTAACATTTTATATAATTTATTATTCATAATAACTAAAAGGTAGAAGCAATCCACATGTCCATTAGTGGATAAATAAAATACAGTATGTCCATACAATGGCATACTCAGTTATAAAAAGAACTACTGATATATAGGGAAGAACACTGAAAACATTATGCTAATTGAAAGGAGCTAGACAAAATAGGTCACATTATATGATTCCATTTATAGGAAAAGTCTAAAATAGGCAATCGTATACAGGGTACTGTATTAGAATACTGATTATTAGTCGCTAAGGGCAGGCAGGAAATGAATGACTGCAAATGAATATAGGGATTTCTTTTGTTTTGAGGCTGTGAAAATGTTCTACAATTATAGTGATGCTTGCACAACTCTGCCAGTATGTGAAAAAAATCATTGACTTATACTTGAAATGGGTGAATTTTCTGGTATGTAAATTGTGTCAATAAAGCTACCAAAAAAATTATCCCTCCCTAAAAACCTTCCTAAGAACTAGACCTGAGCTGCACTAGACCCTCTCCCCTCACTCACTGTAGAGTGTGACAAACCTCTTTTTGGCTGCTATTCTCACACTGGCCCCTGGTGGGTTATTTTTAGTTTCTGTTCTCAGGCCCAGCAGCTGCTGCTTTACCTACCTGAGCTTCTTTCCAAACATTGCCTGTAACAAGCAGGGTTGTAGTTCTTTGGTGATTTGTTCACTCATTTACATATTCAAGGTGATACTTTGTCACCTCCTTTGGTGATGTCGTCCATGACTTCTTAGTTTTGCTAATTGCTGTTTTTATGTTAGGATTCAGAAAAGATGAGAATATTGTTCTGACATTGCTGCCACCAACCTCCCAGACTTCCTGCAGGAGAGCTTTGTAAAATGCTCTTTTTAGTAAGCATTTCCAACACTTTCCCTGAGTTTACATTTATTATTTGTCACTTGAGCAGCATGGATGTGTGACTTGAGGATGAGAAGGGGGAACATGCAGCTTCCCACAGTTTTATGAGCTGGTTGCCACAGCATTTTCTGATTACCCAGAGCACAGAATCCATCTATCTTCTGGGTTAGCAGCCCTGGGGTTCTATGAAATGATTAGGCTCTCTCAGGTTGTTATTGGTATTTTTTCCCGGCCACTTTCAACAGTGAACTTCAGTTCACCTATTGCTCAGAAAGATGTAACTATGGTAAGCTATTGTGCCATGTACAGCAGTTACTTAGTTGAAGAAAAAGAAGTTGGACTAACACCCTGAGAACTTCAATCGCTCTTACTACCAAAGGCACTTGAAAGAATTAGGGAAAACACAAGTGTAGGTACAGTGCTGTGCTCTACCAATTTCAGCTAAGAACTCATCTGGCATTGTCAGAAGACATTCTTGAAAGCAGGGAATGTTGGTGAATTCAAATCCTTCCCACACTGGGGTTTGCAGAATTTGGAGTCCAAACATAGCTTGTTTCAAAGTTTTTTCAAGTCCTGTGGTGTTCTATTAATATTTAAATTTGTTTCCATTGCCCTAAAACCTTGTTCCAAGGGCAAATGCAGAAGTTCCAGTACTTACTGCTTCTCTTCTCCAAAAGACCCATGAGGGTCCTGACAAACGTGCACACATACAAATACACTCCTTTACTGGAAACTGGGAAGAATGCTGTATTAGGTTTTTTTTTTTTTTTGCTGCTGTAACAAACTTCACAAGTTAAGTGGTGTAAAACAATGCAAATACACTAATTTTTCTTTTTGAAATTCTCTTCCCCTTTGACCAAAGATATACCAAAGATTCTTCCATCCTAAAAAAGCAAACAATTCTCTCTTCCCAGTCTACTGCTCCTTGACCTAGGTTAAGCTGGCAGTTCAACATCCATTTTTAACAGTAAGAGTGATCAGGGGATTCATGCTCATGCCATAGGACACCACCAAGTGATGGATGCCTTGTGGCTGCTATTTGAGAATCTTACTTTTACTTTTGCTTAATTATTATACATCTGAAGTTCAAGGAGCACCCATGTGGTCAGTGCTGGAGGCTGAAGAGTCTGCGCTGGAAGCCAGGAGACGACGTCTAAGGTGAAAGCAAGACTGCAGCTCCTCTAAAGAAAACAGAAGCAACCCTTCCTTCTTTCTCTTTTATACCATTCTGGCAATAATCCTCCCTAGGATGGGTCTTTCACATCCAGAACCATACTGAGCCAATTTAGTTGGGCTTTACTTACTCAAGTTGACACAATCAATCAACCATCACATCCCCCAAAGGCCTATCTTTCAGAGGCTTGGTCCCTAGTAGGGAGGTGCAACTTGGAGGTGGTGAAACCTTTAAGAGGTGGGGCCTAGTGGGAGGATCTTAGGTCACTGAGGTACAGGTGAACCTTCAAAAGGAGTTGTGGGACCCTGGTTTTGTCCTAGCCATGAGGTGAGTGATTTTGCTTCACCACATTCTGCTGCCAGAATGTGTTGCTTGTCACAGGCCCAAAAGAGATGGGGCCAACTGATCACGGGCTGGAAACTCCAAAACTGTGAGCCAAAATAAACTTTTAATAAGTTCATCATCTCAAGAATTTGTTACAGTGACAAGGCTGAATAAGATGGTGTTTCTACTTCTTTTCTGATTTTATAGTTAAAGTGCTCTGGTTAAAAGTAACAATGCGATTACCTAACTCAAGGAAAAAAATACTAGAAAAGGATCACAGAATCAAAGGGATAGCCTGAGAACCTGACTTAGAGAAGTCAGAAGCCAGGCAGTTCTGGGGCTTTTGGAAGCAGGAATTATTTGACAATGCAGGTGCTAAAGTTGATTTTGGGTTTTTTTCCACGATAATTATGGTAGATCACAATTCGTGTTGGAGAAAGCCTCCTAGATCTAGCCTTTTCTCATATCTGTACTTCCAAGAGTGGAGCTAATTCTCTGAGGAAAAACTGATATTATTCCCAAAAGGAGAAACTGATGCTGGGTAGCCAAAAACCCTATAAATGCCTTCTATCCCTCACAAATATAGGACACGCCCCGCCCCCTGCCCCCCGCTACTAGGGATTGAACCCAGGGCCGTGGCACTGAACTATTCTGGGATAGGGTCTTGTTAAGCAGTCCAGGCTGGACTCAAAATTGCAATCTTCGTCTCAGCCTCCTGGGATTACTGGTACGCAACACCACGTCAGGCTGGAACAACAAATTTTACTGGCTTGGTCTCCACTGATTCCCGCTCACTCCTCCAGCACATGACTCTTGTTGCAGAGTAGCCAGGTGTCTCCACATTCTCTCACTGCACAGGCTGTTCCTACTACGTAGAATAACATTTCCAGCCTTCACTCTTCTCCTTTACTCAAGAACTTTATTGATCTTTCCTGTTTCTGGCCAATGCTTATGTTGCCCACAAGGTCTTCAGACTGCACTAGCTCCCCATCCTCTGGGCTCCCACGAAGCTTGCTCATGACAGACTCACTTCTGTGTCTCCCATTCCCTGCAGACAAGTTTCTTGTGTGTAGGGATTGTGTTGTTCATCTCTGCTGGCACAGCATCCAGCACAGTGCTTCACACAAGGCAGTTACTCCAGAAGATGTCTCTGGATGGAGGAAGGGCTCTAAATGTCTTGCTGTAAATTCTCTTCAGGCTTCCAGCCCTCATATTGGAGCTATCTTTGGATATCCAGCAGAATTCTTGAAAGTGACTTACTCCAAACTAAGTCTCTTTCTTCCCTGGAAATCATACCTCCTCCTGACTTCTCTACTTTTCAGTCTATTTACTGAGCTCAAACTCTGCTTGCTAGAAATAAGGGGTAAGAAGACCTTCAGGGTGGTATTGGTCAGGTTTTCTAACAGTGGCACTACTGACATATGGGGCTGGCTAATGTGTTGCAGGATGGTTCTGTGCAATGTAGGATGCTGAGCAGCATCCTGGGCCTCTATCCACTAGATGCCAGTAGTGTCCTCCACCCAGCAGCGACAAAAATGTCTCCTGATATTGCCAAGTATCCCTGTGGGGCCAAATTGACCACTGGCCTAGATGCAGAGACATACAGATATAAAAGCAGAAAATTTCAGTATGAGGTAGATGTAAGTACAATGTACACAAATGGTCTGTAAGGAAATTAAATTGCAGATTTCAAAACCGCTTTTCTCCATGTTGATGAAGTAAACTTTACGCTAAAGCTCAGCCACATGAAATAATAAAAACGCAATGTAAGACAGAATTTTCATAGCAGGATAAAGAATGTGACGGATGCTTGTATATGCTTTATTATGCAAGATGCTTGGCATGTGCTGATTTAATTCTCAAAATAATCCTGCAAGACAGGGATGAATTCCCATTGTTTAACCAAGGAAAGTGAGCTAATTGAGGTAGTTACCTGTTCAAGGCCATGCATCAATTTCTATTTTTGAATGGGATGTTTTTCTTTCCATCCCATCTTATGGTTGATCACATTATCTTGTCATCTTTGAACCACTCAGGCTTCACCTCTGCATCACTGCTCACACCTGGAAGATGGCAGTGCCTAAGTGTCCTCTCGCCCATTCCTTCTTTCTCTCACAGCATCCGTTTTCCCCACCTGCAGTTCCACCCTGGTCTTTTCCATGCTAACCATGAGGTAGAATGAATCTGAGTGCACAACTGGACACTACATCACTTTTCTTTCCACTGCAAACTGAATTCAGACTCAAACTTCACAGTGTACCTCTCTAGTCTCATTTCTGATTTTTGAGGCTTCTGATATCTCTCACAACCTTTTCTAAAAGGTATGACATGCTTAACTAGTAGCTAACATTTCTGATACACTTACTGGGCTGGTTCATATAATCCTACCACAGCCCAGTGAACACTGTTCCTATTTTACAAACAGCAGCTATGAGGCACAGGGAAGTTCTCAGCTAAGTGACAGAGCCAGACTGAAACATGGGCAGACAGTAGAGCTGAAAATCTCTCCAGGCTGTCTCCTCACTGCCTCTGCTTGTGTAAAACACGGCCTGACACCTTGTTTCCTCCCTCTCTTCACTCTATTACCAGTTGCAGCGCCCTTCAGGACTTAACTCTCCCACACCTCCCTAAGGCTCTTCTTGAGTTCAGCCCTGAGATGGTTATTTTCTCTTTGTGGTACATTTTTCCTGGATTTGCCTGAGATCCATCACTGTGAGATTGTAGGATAGAATGAGAACTACCGTTGTACCTTAAGCTCTTCCTCCAAATCAATGTTCAAATACACTTTCAGAGAATGAAGTCAAGGGCACTGCCCCATGCTGTCTCACCTACCACAGCCATTTCTACTGGAGCCTCAGCCAGGACTAGAAGCCAAACCTGTCAGACTGGGAAAGTGCCTTGGCTTTGGGCCAAAGAGAACACCATTTGGATCCGGGCTGGACCATTTGTTTACTAGTTGCCATGGACTCTCTTCTGACTTCTGTTTCCTCCTTGAATCACTAAGGTGATACAGTACTTCCTGGGGTGGCTGGGAGGTTTGGAGGGGTTAGAGTGCTTAGCTCAAGGCCTGGAGTCAGACATAGTTCTTCATGTCTTGCCAAGTGCGTGCTCTAAGCATAACAGAGCCGGACCCATGTATGCCCCTCTCTCCCCCTACTCTGCCCTCTCCTCTAGGGTGGAGAGAATCAGTACTCTGTAGCACTCCTCTGCCAACAAAAATAGACAAAGCAAAAAACTCCCACTCCTCTGGGGAAGATACCTTTAAGCCTAGCTGGTTCCAGGGCAGAAGGTGTCCTTTGGCTTTGGCACATTTCAGAAGTCCTCTGCTGGGGACACAGGAAAACATGAAAGGTGACTTGTCCAGCAAGAGGGCTCCTTTAAGCCGTTTGTTGGCCTAAAGCACCTGACATTTGACCTTTTGATGGCTGGGAGTGGGAGAAGGTAATTCTTGTTTCTAATCATCTCCTGTTTTTGATCTTGGTAGTACTATCAACAGCTCTCATTTTGAATAGCTGACTACCCGACTATTCATGTAATCCCTGTGGACATTTCTTCCACCCTTTCTACAAATGAGAGAACAGGTACTTTGAGGTCACTTGCTCAAAGCCTCAAGAGTAAATTCTGCCTGGCTGTAGGAATTGCCACCCTGTTAAGGTCTGATAACTCTCAGCCTGCTCTTTTTCAGATGTGGATATTTCTCCTGTGATTCTGGGTAATATCAGAAGTGCCCCCCACCCCCATCTCTAAACCCTCCAGATCCAGAGTAGCTTTTCCAGATCTGTCCTGGAGGTAGTGGCTTGCCACTTCCTCCTCCTAATTCAACCTTGGCCTAGATCAGTGATGGCGAAGCTTTTAGAGATGAGTGCGCAAAGTGCAACCCAAAACTCACTTATTTATCACCAAGTGCCAACGCTGAAGTTAAACCTGAATAATGAGGTTTTGGTTTAGAGAAAACAAAAACATTAACATCTTTTGTCTTAAAAGAAAAACAGTAATACATGTGCCATAGGTTTGCCACCACTGCCCTAGCTGATTCAAGTTCTGGTGTGGCTGGAAATCACCACTTTCCCTAAGCTCAGGAGCAAGGAGAGGAGGAATGGTAGCAAGCAACTTGGATATTTTACAAATGGGCAGAGCCAGAAAACACATCTTACAAGTTGTATCTCTAGGTTCTTAGTTGTGAGCAACAAAAGGCCACTGTAATTTAAACAGAAAAAAGTTTAACTGAAAACATTAAATGGCTGCAGAGGTCCAACGAGAACAAGTAGGGAGGAAGGTGGGTAGATAAAGGCAGGACCACAGCCTGTCATGCATCACGGATTGGCTTTAAGATGCCACAGCTGTTCCGTGTGCCTCTGGGATCTGGTTGAGGAAGACATCACCACTACCGTCAATGCTCCTTCATTTTATTAATATTTATTCAGGGCCCCAGGCAGGTGTACCCCATTTGTCAAAACCCCCAGGTCACAGGCTGCCCTGGCTGCTGGTGAGGTGCTCCCTAAGTGATCTCCACAACCCACTTGAGTGATACAATGGCCTTCAAACAGGAAGGCCACATGAAGCACAGCCCTTCAAACCCAGCAGTCCAAAATTATAGATGGAGATGTTGAATCCCACAGGGGAGAACAGCTCTTTTCAAGGACATGTGGCAAGGGAAAGTGGTTTCATCTCCTGTGCTGACAACAAACCAGTGATCCATGGAACAATGAGCAACCTCGGGCTTTAGCTGAGGAAGGGGAGTGCCACTGGTAAAGGCTGCCTAAGGCATGCTTCTTCCTAGTAAGACCTTCAAACAAAAGCACAGTGCTTCCCTTTGCAGAGTCCAGGAATGTGTATCCCAACTGCCTCTCTACCCACGGATGAGTATACGTTCCTTCCAGTGTTGGGCATTTTTAGTTTGTAAGGTCAGAGCAGAAAAAGCTTAGTAAGAGACTGTGTATGAATGGATTCCAGACTGGCTTTTCTCCAAACTAACTGTCCATTACAATCATCTAGATTCATTGCTCCACCAAAGGCCTAGACAGTCTCCCTGGGACAGGGCAAGAAAAATCTATCCACTGAAACTCAAGATGGAGGGTCAGGAACAGTGGTGCACATCTGTAATCGCAGCACTCTGGGAGGCTGAGGCAAGAGGATCTCAAGTTTGAGCGCTGCCTAGGGAACTTAGCAACTTACAGAGACCATGTCTCAAAATACAAAGAGGGTGGGGGATATACTAGCTCAGTGCAAAGGCCCTGGGTTCAATCCCCAGTCCCATCAAAAAAAACCCCCCAAAACCCACAGGATTTTCAGATCTAGAATAGCTGGAATTCACACCTGCATTTTCACATTATTTAAAACAGTATTCTAACTGATGACCTCTAGAGTGCAACTAGCCTCCTAAGGACCTGCTCATATCTGCCTGTGTCCTTGATAGTTTCTGGCATCCAATGAGCTTCTAATTCTTGATGAATTAGGGATATTTATCTAAGGGCACACTGTTGTTGCCTCCACCTAACAGTATTACAGTAGCTTTAGAAGTGGCACCAACCCACCTGACAGCCACTTTAGGGGAACCAGGCGGCCAAAAATCTGTCTTTATTGAAAGGTTCAAACTGGCTCAGGACATGGGATGAGTCCCTATCCCTGCTGCTATTGGTGGTGAGCTTTTCACACTGGATGTATAGACAGAAATGTACAGAGCACTGTATAAGGCACTATCCTCCAAGCTCCATCTTAGCTCATTTAATTCCCTCCATCTCATGAAGTATACATTATCGCTTTCCTTCCACTCATGAAACAGGCCTAGAGAAGTAGCACAGCTGGAATTTGACCCAGGAATGATTCCTGAGCATACACTGTAAACCTTACTTAATTTATCAATGAACAGGGCCCTTCTGGGATATCATAAGTCCAGCTTTATTTACACTGAACTGGGTAAGACTGAAACAATTTACAAACAGCAATAATTAGTCATTGCTTGCAGACCAGATGACCTTAAGACCTCTATTTGCATGAAGTGATCTGCTTGGCTCCCTGCCTTGCTGCCTTCTAACCTTAATGGATGGAGCCACTTAATCTCACTTGTCAAATCTCACCTGCTCACATCTGCCACCAGCTGTGTTCTTAGCACAGGAACTCAAAGAAGCCCCCGTGTGCAATGAGTCTTGCAGATGCTGCCAGTCTAACTTGTAAGAGTCTAGTAAAGGCTCCCCCACGTTTGCCTCCTGGCCTGGCAACAGAGGCCTGTCTGTCTGGATGTCCCTAGCCTGGATCCTCTTGCTACCACAACAGTCCACAGTACCCAAATACTAAAGCCAAGTACACTTTTCTCACAAAACCTTTGGAGGCTGACTCAAACTGGGGCTTGACAAAGGCAGACCAAGAAGAAGGGCATTAGGTATGCTGAGACAGAGTCAGAAGGGGTCAAGTAGGTGTTCAAGAAGCCCAAATCTGGCAGACCAAGCAAGGATTAACAAAGCACAGTCATAAATGAAATATAAAATGCTGGGGGCAATTATTTAACGACACAGAAAATACGAAACAAGCTGGTTGTAAGCAGTGGCAGAGGATGACTTCACTTTTGACAAAAAATTATAAAGTATAAATATGCATATAAAACCTTGGAAGGTCACATACCGAAATATTTGCTTTTGTGTATTTTTTGAAACACAACTGTTTCCGAAACAAACAGTACTGAAGAAACAGTTACTTTATGCCAAGAGTTGGGAATCCAAGAAGCCAAGCCAGATGTTCAGCAGTCAAGGTCTAAAATCCAAAGAGGTCCAGCCAGGACAGCAATGGTCAAGCAGAGGCGGACTCTACTCTTCTTTTCCTACTGTCATACCATTTATCCAATTCCTTTCTCTACACTTGATGTCCTCTGCATAATTACATTTAATGGAACTATCAATATTAAGTGGCATGGCAGCAGTTTGAACTGGTACTAAATTTTGCTATTTTGTAATGATATACCACACAAAACTCAATCAAGTGGTCCTACCCCAAAACACATTCCTTTGTTTTCCATTCTCTGTTCATTTCAATTTTCACTATACATGTATTTTTCATTTTATGGACCTAGAACAGGTAATTTTTTCTTCACAAAGAATCTGACGGTGTACAGTGAGCACTGTCTTGGACTTTTAAAAAAATATAAACCAGTACTCAAACTTTTAATTTTTACAAAATACTATGGAAATGAACCCAAACTACACAGATGTGTGCATATACATATGTACAGACTACTACTTCTAAAAGAGAATCTTATAAAGTAGGTGGTAAAAAAAAAACAAACAAACCCAAAATCCTCAAAACCAAACACACTTAAAACCAGCACTATGAAATTTGATTTTTCTCAAAGGAAAGCAATAGTAATTTTAAATTGCTGGTTGTATTTGGCTTTCTAGACTTACTCACACATGTTATTGTGGCTAGATAAAAGGGGCTCCTTTTACTTTAGAGTAACCCAGTCTCATTTCATTTCCTTAAACAGCCAAGAATTCTTTCCTTATACAAATCCCGCCCGATGAGGAGCAACCAGGTTAAATTACAGATTAATTTAGGTCATCTCAGACAGTTTTAAGTCTACTAATAACTGCCCTTGTCTTTTAAGTATGCTACAGAGTTGGAAGGTTTTACCAAAATCCAAACCACCTCGAAATAAACCTAAATATCACCATTATTTGTTTATTTATTTATTTAAGGAAAGCTTGCTGTTTTAAAGTCAGGGGCATCAAAATAATACTTTTTACCTAGAGCTGCTTCCTGGGTGTTTCTCAAAGTGCTCTGCCTTTTCAGGGACTGTTCCAAACCACTCTTGATGTCCAAGACACAAAAGCAAAAAGTAAATCTAGAGTTTCTTCTGCATTGCCATCACCTGTCCAGAATACCAAGTCCTGCACAGTAAGTTAACTAGCAATCCATGCCACAAAATCTTCACGTATCATAAAGGAAAGGTACAAAAAGAGAATTGTACTGGGAGTAAAACAGTAACAAATTTTTTGCAAGGAGTATTTAAAATTAAAAAATTGTTATGATCATAGCAAAGATGAGAAAAGCCTGAAGGACTACAAAAATTTCTTTGTAAAGGGAAAAATTCATTTTAGGAGTTACTCAAGATCAAAGGAAATTCTCTTCAGTGAAAGAACTGCCTTCTGTCTGAAGATTTCTTGCTAATGTGTTTAAAGATTTTGGACTTCTCAACTTTCTTGGTTTTCTGGTAGCCAAATCCGCCGCCGCCTCCTCTCTTTCTGTGCTTGCCTTCACTGCTGTTCACATCTTCGGGTGAATGTTAAGGAAATCAACCAATCAAGGCGATGCACTGTAATCTAACATCTACACAGAAAAAAACCACCATGCACAGCAGCACTGACCCTCTAACACACTCTTGCCCAAAAAATGGAAATGTGAGGACACAAGCTTGTGTGGCGAACCTGCACAGTAACAGGAGTAAAAGATTATGGAGTAAAATTCACTGATTTTAAAGCTGAGTATGATAATCACATTAATCTTTTTCTCCACACAGCAAAGTTCAAGATAAGTAGAAATAAGAACACATTAAAAAAGTATCCTCAGTGTTACAACAGACTTCCACTTCTGTTTAAAGTGGACTCAGGAATGGTCAGCCAAGTGAAGGAACTGCCTGTCACAAGGCAGCCAGTACTCACTACAGTAAACATTTACTCAATGTCTACCACGGAGACGGCGACCTCAATTTGGTTCTGTCCCCTTGGGAGGTACCACTGCAGCATTAAGAATGGGTCTCGTCTTAGCTGTCTGTTTCCACTGATAATACAGTAATAAACACATCATAAATTCCAACAGAATCAACTGGAAAGTACTTCCTAGCAACACATAAGTTTTATTTTCTTTTGCCAAATGTGCCATTTACTTGTAGTTACTCATTTAATGACTATCTGGACTTACAACCTGTCTCTTTTTTGGTAGAGTCTGTACATCTTGTTTATAGACCTTCAATGTCTTCTTTTTGTACCGCACACCTTGTTTATATAGTACTATAATTTCTGCGGACTGTACTGTACAGTACCACACCGCAGTTTTGTGTTGTTATACATTATAGTACTGCATGTGTTATGTAAATAAAAGCAAAGCCATCCAGTTGGAGTTTCCTTTGACGGAATCTTTGTTCCGAATATTGCAATGTACATACTATACATAATCCCTCATTTGGCGACTAATTCAGTTAACGACCCAGTCATGAGACTGGAATTTGGTCATTAAACAAGGAGTGTCTGTATAACTCTGAAAGATCCCATCCTTTCTCTTTAGCCATTCCTTCAAATACCTGGTGCAGTGCAGCCTCAGCTACCACCTGAGCTCTAGCTTACCTCTGTGCTTCTGCTATGAATGAACAGCTTACCTCTGCCTCTCACTGAGTCATATTCCTTTCTCTCTTTCCAGGGTTTAGTCCTAAGGTGTTTTGTGCCTGCAGGCCCCGTCCTGACAATTAATCCCTCTTCCCCCCACCACTTCAATGGCCCATGCAGGATAGACACCAGAGGCTCTGGTTGGCAGCCAGACAACACACCAACCTGCTGTTAAGTCCAAAATGTCCCCCACAAGCTTTTGCTCCCTGGTTGCAAGTTGACTTAGTAACAATAAAAAGGATACTGAGATCAACAAAAGGAGGCACCTTGAAACCAAATGACAGAGCAACCTGGGGCAAATTTAGGTTATTAACATCAAAGATCTGCTTCAGAGAATGGGAATCATATGCTCGTATATAAGACTTGTATGCTTCTTGGGCTGATTTATGAAGAAAATAGTTCTTTTCAATCAATTTTTCAAGCTGAAATAGAAAGAAACATTGTACTTTTGAACCCAGGGCCTTCACACTGAGCTCTATCCCCAGCCCTTTTTTGTTTTTTAATTTTAAAACAAGGTCTTGCTAAGTTGCTGAACTGCCAAGCTTCAGTCTCTCAGTGCTTTCAATTCTCCTGCTTCAGTCTCCCAGAGTGCTAGGACTGTCTATGTGCATGTTATACCTGGCTAAACATGAGTTTTAACAAAATAAAAATGCAGAGCTCAAACATTAGAAAAATTTATCTTGCAAAAACAGTTGTTGTAACACATTTGCTCTAGGCTTTGGATTAGTTGCAGAATGGTGTTGTGGTAAGAACAATGGCCAAATTCTCATAGGCCTGGACTAACAGAAGGAAGAGAACATGGCAAGAAACCTTAAGGATTACACAGCCTATGTTCCACCTTACAAAGGGCAGACTTAGACGACAGCGCCTCCCAGTGAAACACAATAAATGGTAACACAAAAAAGGGCAGGTCGGGGTAGGAGGTGTACCTGAGACTGAATGTCAGAAATTTTAGACCAGGAAAAGTCAAATTCACTTAATGGAACCTAGAAAACAACAAAGAATAAAGATTAATATACCAGGATGATTAACATTCAGATTTTTAGATGAATGAAAAAAGTGAAAAATGTCTCATAACCAGTGAGGGAAATTGAGTGGAGCCAAGCAGCAGTGGTTTTAATGTAGCTCAGCAGCTCCTAAAGACAGGAAGGGATGCCCAGGCCTGTGGAATTCCCTCAGGGTAGGTAGCAAAATCTGCTTTTTCCAGTCTCCCCATGTCAACAAAGGCTTCCAGCTCTGCTCTACTAAGTTCACTTGAATCACGCGAAGGGGCCTTATCCCTTCCTTCCTAGTAAGCTAAGACAAGGAACCACACAGGGACAATGAGTTGGCGAAGTACCTCTCTCTGGTGATCTCTTTGGCCCAGCTTATTTGGACCGATGAAGCAGCCTAAAGCTTCTGGTTAGGACCATTAGCCCTTTTCTTGCATGTCAGAAAAAGGGCCTTAACACCATTCTGCCCCCTGTGGGTGGTGCTTATGACACCAGAGGCCATGAGGACCACAAACACCTACAAGAATGATCTACCCTCACTCAGCATTTAGTAAATAAATAGAAAAGCACAAGACCTGTGCTAGATACTGGGAAAAAAGTAGGTGCCCAAGTCCTGGACCCTGCCCAGAGAGTATGCTCGCAGTCTTGAGGAGAACACAGGAAAATGAGAGAACAACTCAGAGCATGTGCGTTGGAGGGACACGGAGGGCAGGAGGGCAGGAAATCAGAGATAGCTTTGCAGAAGAGAGAGCAACTGGCTGAAAAAGAGGATTCAGGAGAGGCCGAAAAACAGCTTCTAGAGTGTGCCAAGGCTGTAGGGAAATTTCAGGGAACTGCACTGAGTTATAGGGTAGAAGAAACCCTCTAGCAAGACTGTCTGGAAGGCTGAGGAGGAGCCAAGTGTCATGGAAAAGAAGGCCTGACACTCAACCACGTGGCTCAGCAACAAAGAACCATTTAAGGCTTTGACAGTTCTGTGCTGGTAGGATGAAATCAGGCCAAAATCTGATTAAGTTGGCTGAAGACTGAGTGGGAGGTAACTGAAAAAATATAAACCAACTTTCCCGGAAAGGCAGACTGGGGAAAGGCAGTAGGCAGTAGCCACCCTGGAGGCAGAGGCAGGAGAGTGGGTTAAGGGCAGAAGTCATACTCTATAAGGAGATGAGATGGTTAAGTGCTAAGTACAAGGCAGAGTTAAGGGCAGAAGTTGAAAAAGGGACAAAAGGAGGTGGAGGAGGAGGCAGAAGCAGGAGTGAAGGGGATCCCACCGCTTCATATAAGGCAAGAAACAAAGTTACCTGGAGGAGACGTAGACATAACCAGAGGTAAAAATGTAAGGGAGCCCAGGGAGTAGAGGAGGTTGAAGCAGGGGTACAGGGAATGGGGGAGGAGAAACCAGGACACAGAGGCACTGCTGAGCATCACAGAGCTGGAGGGCTGGGCCCGAAGCATGGAAATCTTCTTTGTCTGTGACATGACTTTTAACAACAATGCCTTGACTTGAGACTGTCCTGATACATCTAGAAATGGCATCTGCTCACAACCCCTGCACCAAAAGGAATCTTGTCCCAACCTAAGATTCCACATGCAAGGATCTATACCTTGGACTGCTTCAAGTAACGAAGGAAACCCAACTCTTCTGGGCGTAAAATGAGCAAGGCATGCCCTCTTCCGTTCAGGCCTCTGGCTGTTCTACCCACACGATGAATATATTCCTTTGAAGGAGAAAGAAAATCCAAGTTAAGGGACTGACCTCCACAGCGGCCTGTTATCAACACGCTGCATTATGCATGTGCCCTCCAGGCAGAGGCAGGCAGTACCTCTGTAAGGGGAGAGGGTGCGCCTCCCGCACAGGAGGGCGCACTCCCCTTCACCAGGTCCTCTACAGGGTCAGGCTGGAATTCTCTCTGCCAACACCATCCCTAAATGCTAACAGGTCAATGACCAAGGCTATGAAAAGGCTGCACATCATGTTCACATTAGCACCGTGACCTAATGAGTACTAAGTGTAATTAATCTTCAAAATGGCTTTTACAAGTGTCAATTTATTATACTCTTTGCTTGCTAAACATAGTTTTGTTTTTATTTTTTTACCAGGGATCGAACTCAGGACCTTGTGCTTGCAAGGCAGGTGGCGGCACCACTGAGATAAATCCCCAGCTCCTTGAAAATAGTTAATGAAGCTTATTCTATTATAAATGTTACACAATTTTATCTACCTTAAGCCAGAGTTATTTCCTTCAGACATCTGTTGCTCTGGACATATCACTCCAAGGCTCTAACATCATTCACTTGAGACCCACTGATGCCTCTCAAACTCACTGCACATCCCTGCTGGGTTTGCAATGCCCTAGTTAATGAACTCGAGTTCTGCAGACTGGCTACACAGAAGGGCCAATCCTTATGAACATGAACGTATTTCTCAGGGAACCTGGACGGTATGTGCACTCTTTCACACACAGCCATTCTGATGACAGCCCGGATGCCAGTTACCTTAGGGTCATCTGGAGGGTCATACTGAACAATCCAGTCGACCTCAGGAATATCCAGCCCTCTCGCTGCCACATCTGTACACAATAATATCCCTGAATCTGCATTGCAGAACTGGAAGAATGTCGTTGTACGCTTATTTTGCTTCTGCTTTCCCTAAAGGAAAAAAAATCCATTCTGAATTGTTTCTGGGACATCTACATGTATACCCCACTGCAGACTTGTTACCCGACTGTATCTAAAGGTCACTCCCTGGCCTAGTCCTACTTCCCCAACTGGACTGCAGCCCCCAGAAGAAGGTGGTGTTCTACTCCTTTGCAGTCCACGTCCCTCGCATGCAGCAGAGCTCTTCTCCATGGCACTGACCACCCAAACGTGAGCCAATGACTCAGAACTACACTTAGAAGAGAGCAACAACTCCAATTCCACAATCTACAGAACTCATACCCTTAACCTACTGTTAAACTTGTAAACAATCACTTACATGAATGGCCAAGACAGGCAAATCAATGTAGTTCAGCAACTCGTAGTGGTATTTCACAGACATACAGGATGAAAAGAAGACCATGAGTTTCTTCTTTCGGTTTTTCTTAAGGAATGTAAAAAGCAGAAGGAATCTCTTCTCAGAGGGACAAACAACATATCCCTAGAAATGGTTTGGGTAAACAGATACAGTTAGTCAACTGACACTTTCAGTTTCACAAAACAATACTGGAGAGCACTGACAAAAACAGCCATATACCATGAGGCCTTTCCTACAGCATGCATGTAGATTACTTATTGTGCTGGAGATGGAATCCAGGGCCTTGCTCAAGCTAGAAAAGTGCTCTAAAACTGAGCTATATCCCGGCCCTTCTTGTAGCATTTAAAAACTAAACCAACTGAAACTTCTAAGCTACATCAAGTTACAAGAAATGTATTCATCAGAAGACTCGATCTTAAAGTTAGTTTCATCAATACGACTTGCAGAGGTCACCTCTCTTTTACTGTTCAAAGCCAAGCACCACCCCAAAGTGCCTTTCCATTACTCAACTCATCCTGAACCTTACAGAGGCTATGAAAACCTTTTTTACTGCTTTAAACTTGAGTGATTAATAATTCTCCCCATATGACGAGCAGTATCAACAGAGCAGAGAGCTGATCAAATTACTCAGAGTTCATGGTATTTTACACCAGGAGAGTCAGAGACCCAATATGCAACTTCTATTTGATTTCAAAGTTCATAAGCCCATTTACTTTTTGGATGATTTCTGAACAATTACAAGGAAACACCTTCAAGTTTCAAGTTATTTATTTTAAAAAGTACCTGCTCAAGACCATCCACTGTGGCATTAGTTTTGTCATCATCCACACCAACATATAACGGCTCTTTTTTCAAAGAAATCCTTGCTAGGTCTTCAACTTTTCGAGTTTGTGTGGCAGAAAAGAGCATGGTCTGTCTGCGTACTGAAAAAGACATACATAAATATAAGTGGAATCTTCATAATTAGTTCACAATTACAAACACAATTACTAAGGGCTACACAAATATTACAAAGGGTGAACTTTATGTCTAAAAATGATAGCTAAGATGCATGCAAGATGGTGTACAGTGACAGTAAAAAGATCAGCAGTCTCCCGGGAGAAGCGACATGTGTGAGGAGGGGAAGCAGGGAATAACTGCACAAGGACATAAGGAAACTTCTGAGGGTGAAGGACACATTCATGATTTTGACTGCAGTGATGGTTTCCATGGGAAAAATTATAGATTTTAAGTATGTACAGCTTTCTATGCCAATTATACTTCAATACAGCTTCAAGACATAAATCGTATAATGAATGGCATAGTGGCTTTACTACAGATATAAGCAGTTTATAATGCGGCAAGACTGTAACTGAGGTATGTGCAAATCAAATATAATACAGAAGGCAAAGAAACTGGCTACTTGGGAGATGTTAGATAAGGTAGGAGGGTAAGATGGCAGAGGAGGAAACTGACACACCTACTTCATTTGGCCACAGTCAAGTCCTGATATTCACATAACAGTGTTCCTCCAAGAACACCTATCACTTACTCTGAAGACACACAGATGCTTCCTACTTACTTGGCAGAAGTTTAATAATTTGCTTTAATTCTTCTTCAAAGCCAACATCCAAGATGCGATCTGCCTCATCAATAACCAGACACTGTAGGTTTTTATACATAAACCCTGGGGTATTCTAACAAAACAAATGGAAAGAAAAATTGTCAGTTGTCAAGTTTGTTTTATAAAAGACCCGAAGAACCACTAGGCAACAGCATCCTACTTGCATATGGTCCAGGAGGCGGCCTGGTGTGGCCACTATGATGTTGATTCCATTAGCAAGTTTCTGTGCTTCAGCAGATCTGTTACTGCCACCCATGATCAACCCATATGTGTGAACGTGGTGAGTCATCAGCTCCTTAAGAACACCAAAAGTCTGCATGGCCAGTTCTCTAGTAGGTGACAGAATAAGGGCCCCTGTTCCTAAAGGCAAAAAAATGCTAAGACAGTCAGTCAAATCATAAGTCCCTACAAGCCACAATAAATTTCAAGTGATACAATGACAGAAAAAGATGAGAAGCTTACCATTCCTGGGCATGAACTTTAACTTAACAATGAGTTCAATCACAGGAATGAGAAATGCAAGGGTCTTGCCACTGCCTGTTTTTGCAGCTGCTAAAAGATCCCTAAATAATTAAAAAAAAAAAAAAAACAGGAAAGGAGAAAGACATTAATCTACTCATTCAACAATTATTTAATGAACACTCAACACGCACTATGCACATGCTTTAGACACTAAGCTAGAACACAACGACCCAGTCCATGCCTCACTAACACCAATATCATCCCCTTGGGTTATACATCAAACTCAGACATAAGAGCCATGTTACAGAGAGACATGAACACTTTTCTTCATGCATCAGATCACCTGAAGCTTCCAATACAGGCTGGATACATGACACGACACACAGTGCAAAATTAATAGATCATACTGTTATTTTCTTTATAATCTCACAATCCTAAAAACAGCTACTAATGCCCAAGCATCAATATTAATCATACCTGCCTTCCAGAAGTGGTCTAATACTTTTATGTTGAATTTCAGTCATGTTTGTAAAACCCATTTCTTTTATTGCCTTCAGAGTGTTTTCATTGACAAGATTAGTCAGTGAAGCAAAGGAAGTATCCTCAAAAGCTCCTGAAAAGATTATTTATCATTAGTAAATTTATTTTTTAAAAGTTAATACAGCTAGTTACCTAAATTAGTTTTGCTTAAGAGTTTCTTACAGTAACAAAAGACTAAACTCCAATCGTTCCCATGTGATATTCAGGAAAAAAACTATAGTTTTTGAAGTCTCTCCACTGCTGATAGCTTTGGAATTTAAAGCCCAGAGCCTATACTTAATAAAAATAAGGAGTGCAGAGGAGGTATAACTGAAATATTTATATAAAATGAAAATGCTAAAGATTTAAAAAAGCCCAGAAAGAAATGAAATGTTTATGAAATCTGATATAAAGTGAAAACATTATGCATAATAAATACTGATTATGAAATTAACCAAAAAGTAGCCAATCTCATTTGAGAAAGACAATGAAAAGAGTCAAATATAGCCACAGAACACTAGAATGAATCCAGACTTCAAGAGGTATAGTGGTTCTTCAGCAGGGGAAGGGATCAAAATACTCCGGGAACACCCCACTCCACACCAGTCCATAAACCAGGAATTGTCAGCCTTGGCAATAATGATGGTCCCAAATTTATGACAGACAGTTCAACTAACAATCTGTCAAGTTTATGATGGTATAAAGCATATCCATATAACCACTCTGTTTTTCACTTTTAATATGATTTGATAAATTATATGCGATATTCAACACTCTATTAAATAAAGCAGGCTTTATGGTAGGTGATTTTGTCCAACTGTAGGCCAATGTTAAGAGCGCCGAGCATGCTTAAGGTAGGCTAGGCTATGATGTTAGGTACAGTAAGTCTATTTTTTACTCAAGTTTTCAATTTACAATAATTTATTATACACTTCCATTGTCAGTTAAGAAATACAGGAACGGACATTTTTAGCTAGATAATTTTTCCCCTCTAGTGCTAAGGATAGAGCTTGGAGCCTCATCCATGCTAAGCAAGTGCTTTATCAATGAGCTGCAACCCCTGCCAACCTCCATAATTTTGATTAAGCATGCCTGGGGCTACACATTCATACTTTTACAAAAACAAAAAGGCCCAAACTAAACAACAGCTCAAGCCATTCCCAGAAACTTCTGCTTTGGAGCAGCAAATTCTAAACTGTTGACTTTATTCATGAACCAAGGCCAAAAGAGGTTTATTTGGCAAAAGCCTGCCCTTTATCCTTCCTTCATTAGTAAATGAGTTTGTATTATCCTCTGCTACCCAGACTTCTGAGGCCCCAATTTTCCTACTACAACAAGGAAAGAGCCTTAGCAAAGGATAAAACAGCCGAATACTGTGGCACATGTTTGCAATCTGCTACTTGGGAGGCGGAGGCAAGAGGATTGCAAGTTGGAGTCCAGCCTGGGCAACAGTGAGATCTACTCCCTCAAAAGAAAAGTGAATCAAAGAAGCAGCATCTCAGAAGCTGTGTCCACATAAAAATATTTAAATGTTAGGAGTGGAAGAAAGAAAAAAAGGGGAAGGAACAAAAAGTACCAAGGCATCACAAGGTAGAAGATAAAGAGAAAAAAAGGAGCAGAGAACATAAAAACATTTCTTGTTGAAATTTACTTTTTCCAGTAAGCTAAACATCACGTCTGAACCTTCAATTGTATAACCAGGGAGATATGATGTTTCTCAGAAGATGAATCTGGAACTTTCTAGAAGTTACCTGTCAGTCCCAGGGGCAGGCTGGGCACTTCACCGTCACCTTCCTCACCATCTGATTTCCCCACACCATCTTCTGTTTGTTCACGAGTCTTGGTACTTTCTTCAGTTTTTGCTTTTTTTGTATCTTTGGTTTTAAAGAACAAAACAAATTGTTTTCTCTTAAAATGAAAATACTGAATGAGATCAACAAATGATTTGTGATACAATTGGGTATATTTTCTCAAACATATTCAATATGAATTTGTTAAGAATCTCTGCTTTCCATGAAAGAACTGGTCATATTTAAAACTCTGGGTACACACAGACTTGCCAACATGTTTTAGGCTTCTTAATATACTGCATTATCTTGTTTAAAAAAACTTAAAAGTTCAATTAAACTATATAAGGGTTCTAATTATGAGTTTGATGTACTTCACTGAGCGAAAACCAGAACTGATTAGCATAATTTAAAAAAACTGTTAGAACTGATTTTTTATGCTCATGCCATTTACCATTAGTTTTATAAAAGTCATTTTTGTAAAAAAGCACACACTTCATGTTTCTAGAGATAGACTGTAAGGCAAAAGCAATGATTTGCTTAGCTGGCGATAAGTACCAGGCTGTTTCTAGGCTTTTAAGTGGTGACGGAGGAAGAGTAGGCCTTCCTACCTTCACTTCTATATGCACAACTTTCACAATAAGGTCCCAAACTACAGTACTTTTCTAGTTCTACCTATAACTCTCTTAAAGGTTCCTTCTAGGATTAATGGGTTTACTACCACATTAGGCTTTTATATAAATTTATGGCACTTACTGAACAAAAATGATCTAAATCAGAACTCAGGACTCTGTAGTCCAGGGTGGCTTTTACCCTGTATTCTATTCCAACTCTTCTGGGAAATGGTCACCTTGTAAGACTCATATGTTCAAAAGCCATGGATGTCATCAACTGCATCCTGGGCTTCTTACTTTTGCCTTCATTCTTTTTTTTTTTTTTTTGGTACTGGGGATGGAACTTGGGTCCTTCCACTTGCAAGGCAGGTGACGGAACCACTGAGCTAAATCCCCGGCCCTTTCATTCTTAAAGTTTACCCACAGTTTAAAACTCCCAGTTCTGTGATTTCAGTGCTTGAAAGTAGAAATGTTACTTTCTTCGGGGATATTCAGAGCAATCCTAAAGCCACTAATAATTTTAGAGTAGGATTACAATCACTTTACATCAAAATTAATTCCCAATTATCATGATATTTTCTATCTTGTTTTACTTAAGCAATTTCTCATAACCTACACATTTATTGCTTTGTAGGAAGGATGAAGACAGCCATACATGTTTGGAAAACTTCATAGTTTCTTTCTAAATGAAACCTTTTCTTCAGATAAAATACATCCATAGACTGTTCTATCTCAGGAGTTGTCAAACTTTCCATAAAGGTCTGATAAATATTTTGGGTACCGCAGGGCACAGTCTCCACTGTAATAAAAACAAAGCAAACATATGGGCATTTCTTTGATCCCATAAAGCTTTACCTAACAAAAACAGGTGGAAGGCCAGGGAGTTTGCTGACCTGTGTTATCCTACCTGGAAATCTCTGCTTATCCATATCTCAATTAAAATGCTCACCCCTCCACATGAGGAGTTTGGTAAATTCAGTCATCTTCCTTCCCTCTCTCCCTCCATCAACATTATTCTGACTAGTCCACTCGCTTGGGAATTAATACTTCATTTGTTTATAACGTTCCTAAATGCCACTGTATATACTTTGTAACTAAATTTCTGTCTAAATGGGGAGGAATTTATAGTATTGAAATGGAAGGAATGAGGGCAAAAAGAAGAGGCAAATGAAATAAAACATTAATGTCAAGTTCCCTGACATAGAAAGGCCTAGGGAGAGATCCTTACAACCACTCCAGATTTCTTTAGTGTTGGTAATTCTGCTTTCAAATATGTAAAACTAAAATATTATGCCACAGGATGTTCTGTTTATCATTAAAAAGCCCAGTTAACTGACAAAAAGTCATACATTGCTAACCTCTGGTATACTGATGAGCCCAAGGAATTCTTATATATCATATTAACACAATAATAATAGAGGAAAGTGGAACGATAACTGTGAGAAACTATCTGAATGTCTGAAGTTCAAAGAAAAGGAAGTATTTACCAGGCCCAGCATCATTCATCATTTTTCTCTTCTTCTTTTCCTTTTTCGATTCTGAATCAGGAGATGGTGTTACTGCTCCTCCATTGGTTAATATGGTAGATTTGTGGGGGGACTTTTGAACTTTGACATTTTTCACTGTTTCTTCAGACTCATTTCCATTTTGAGCTTCTGATAAACCCATGTTCAGAGAATTTTTTAGAGATTTTTTAACTTTTTTAACTCTCCCTATTCTTTCAGGCTCATCTCCATTTTGAGCTTCTGACAAGCTTGAATTAACAGACTGTTTTAGGGATTTCTTAACTTTCCCAGTTTTTTCAGGCACATCCCTGTTTTGAGCATCTGATGAGCCCACGTTTACAGAATGTTTTAGAGATTTCTTAACATTCTGTGTTTCTTCAGGCACATCTCTACTTTGAGCTTTGGACAAGCCCACATTCACTGAATGTTTTATGGATTTTTTCACTCTTTCTCCAACTCTTGCTGTTTCTTTGGGCACATTGCCATTTTGAGTTTCTGTCAGGCTCACATTTGAGGCTCCTGTTTAAAAACAGAACATACACTATGACAAAGGGAAGGCTTATCAGAAACATTGAGAAATTCCATGACTGAATTTACTTACATTTTTCTACTCTTTCATGTTCACTGTTCAAACTAATTGTAATTTTTGATGTTCGACTAACTAAAAGTAAGCTTTTTTTTTTTTTTAAGGAAAAATGCTGGAAAAGGGAAAGCCATATTGATTTCTTAATTTCAAAAGACCCAATCCATCTCTTAGGCATTTGGGACAGGAAAACTTCAAAAAACAAAAAACCTTATGGGACCACACAGTGGCAGTTAACAAAAATAGTTTTCTTAATACTTGATAAACAAAATTAATTGATTTGTTGAAAAAGACATTTAAATCTTATTCATACAAGTACCACTTGTCATATAATTTCACAACATTCAACTTCAACGCTTCTAGAACACAGTGAATTGAAAATTTAATGAACTAAATTATTTGTCCAATATTTTTCATATACAAATACCCAAGAATATCTTACTGAAGTTTTTGTCTACATACAGAAGAAAATGTAAGAATATTACTTTTTGTTCAGATTGTTACTTATGCCTACACCAAGAGGTACTTAATAATGTTAATCATTCTACAAGAACTGAAGATATAAGGGAACTCCAAAACACATCCCTAAAACCCATAAATCTACTGCCTACTCCAGGATTTCTTACAATCAATTACTGTCTGTTGAAAATCACTTGGGGCTAGGAAATATCCTTGGGGACCTGCAGAGAACCTCAACAGTTGACACATCACTTCAAGATTTCCGGTCCACTGTCAGGAAATTGGGACTGCAAACGAGGTAAAAAAGGTACTACTTTGGTAAAATCTTTTCGATTTAAATCATTTTGCAGAACACAAATATATAAATTCTTAAGGGATTAAGAACCTAAAAGCAGGGAGCGATAAGAACACGGGTAAGGAGAGGCTTCGCATACACGTGTGCAGTGTGCAGATGACACCTTCGGAGCTGAAAACAAGGAAGCGCTACAAGAGTCGTCTACAGGGTGCGTGATGCTGTGAAGAGAGCGCTTAAGCTTTTGGGTAAAGAAATGCATGAATTAAACTCAAGATGAGACTGGAAGGTAAGCCGAAATAAAAGTTCCACTAGTGTTTGGAATGGGGAGCGAAGGGGGACTTAGTGGGCCTGAAGGTGGTGAGCCAGTCAAAAATGAACTAAGGTGAAGATGAAAAGGCAGGCTTAGTTGGAAGCCTAGCCGCGAGTCTGGAAGGCAACCCTCTGCCTCTAGATGTAATCCAGGGTAAGCGACGGACGGAGGGATGCTCCTACGGCTCAGATGCAGACCTGGGGCCACACGGAGGAGAGGAGCAGTGCTGGCCAACCCGGGGGATGCCCTGGCTGCCGGCTCCGCTCCACCCCGCCCCTCAGCCACCGCCAGCTCAGCACAGCTCACCCTGTAGCTTTAGGTTCCGCTGCCGCAATTTGAGGTTCCGCTTCTCGATCTTCTTGCGCAGGAGTTTCATCTGCAAGTGCGACATACCGGCGAAGAGACGACTTCACCGAGGCGCCCGGCTCAATTCTTCTGGCTGACGTTACTTCCTTCCGGGACACACGTGCGCAGCTCAGCCAACCGGAAGTGCGACACAGGAACTACTGAGCTCGGCGGGGCGGAAAGAATAGGAGGCACCGGCGCGGTGCTGCTTTTGGCGACCATATCTGTGCAGCGCCCCCGAGGGTAGTGGAGGTCAGTAGCTTATGGAGTTTGCCTTATGATAGAGCTGGCTGTGCATTTAGGGTTTTGGGAATTTGATAGTTTGAATTTCCTTTGTATAGAAATTGAATCAACCAAGTCTAGTGGAGAATATAAGTAATCATGTGTCTCTGAAAATCCTGTTCCCCATTGCAAGTGCCTATTCCAGTATCAAATTTTTGTGTGTATGTTTGCAGTACATAATGATTACATTCATCGTGGGGAGTTGGTACCTGTACGTGCATAACACATTTTACTTCTTCTTTTCCTTCTCTCCTTACCCCTCAGTCTCTTAGTCCCCTTCCCATTTGCAAACGATATATGTACTTATTTCCTATTATCTTTTATATGCTTTTTAAAGCACTGCATTTATATTTTGGGTTTCTCCTGAGAAAGCTTTATTTCATTTACTGTTATTGTCTCAAGGTGTATCCAACTTCCTACAAATGACTCAAATTTATCTATCTTTATGGTAGAGTAGCACTCCGTTGTGTGTAAATAGCACATTTTCTTTATCCATTCAGCTGTTGATGGACATACAGGATTTAGCTATTATGAATTGTGCTGCCATAAACATGGGTTTGTATGCTTGACTGTGATATGATGTCTTTAACTGTTTCAGGAAGATAACAAGAAGGGGAAGAACTGGGTTGAATAAAATTTCCATTTTTAATTGTTTGAGTAATCTCCAGACTTATTTTCATAGTGGTTGCACAGTAATCATTCCCACCTATGTCTAAATCTTTAAAACTTTTTACTTGAGCTTATCACAGAAACGTCTCTCTTCAGAATATAGCCACCCTCCAATTATTCACTCATTTACCAATTCGTTTTTGATATATTTGTACTTAGAATGTGCTAAATGCTGGGAATAAAATAGTGGAGTATAGAAAGCTTCCACAGAGAAGACAGGAAATTAAAATCACAGGAAACTGTGATGGAAGTACAGACAAGGGAACTTCGTCAATGGAGCAGTGGAAAGAGAGTCAAGGGTGGAATGTTTCATTCAATACCCACCACAGAGGCACTGCGCTAGCCCCAGGAAGAGAGAAGGAAGATGCTGATGTTTACCTCCCTAGTGAAACACTTTCATTTAACATAGACCATGACTTATCATGTTTTTCTTTCAATTTGCATCCTTAAACCTCAGACAAGTGTTTATAAAATAAAAAGCAATTTGTGCAACATTTCCCCATCAAATACAAAGTGCTCCAATTCACTGAGAAAAAGAATCATCTGTGAATTGGAAGTCATAAGTAACTGAGTCATCCTTTCCAATCATGCACTAGGACTCTTCAAGTGATTTTCTAAAAACTTTGCAGTGCTATTTTCTGTAAGATTGAACACTCTACAGTATAAGTGAACTTCAAACATGCTCTATTTACTGTAAATAAGGAAAATGTTGCTTCATTCACAAGGCTTGACCTTCCTGGTGGGAAACGGTGAGTGTTTTAACAGTTCAGTAGGGACTTTAGGTACAGAGCTAGAACACAGTTTAGATACATTCCCTAAACTAGAATTAACAAAACTAGGTGAGCAATTGCATGTGACAATTAAGAAAGAAAAAATAGTAGAGGAATGTCTTAGTTTGTTTTCCTTTGTTTTTTGTTGATATAACAAAATATCTGAGACTATGTCATTTATATAAAGAGCAGAGGCTTATTTTGGTATATGGTTTCTGGAGGTTGGGAAATCCAAGGGCAGAACAGCAAGGTCTGGTGAGGATATCATAACATAGGAAGGTTAAAGGTAGGTGGGCATATATATAATAGAGAAAATGAGAGAGGATGGCCTGGTTTTATAATAACTTCCTCTTGGGGTAAATAACCCAGTCCTGTGATGGTGAGAACTCCTTTTAGAAGGGCGTTCATCTCACTTAATGACCTAATCACCTCTCAAAGTTCCCGCCATCCTTCAACATTGTTACAATGGGAATAAACTTTCAGCACAAATTCCATAGGGGACAAACCCTATTTAAATCACAGCAAAAATGGTTATGAATGTTTTACCTTAGAATGTATTGTATAGAATATAGGAAGATGAAAAGAAAACTTGGAGGATGGAAGTGAAGAGGAGGAAGGGGAAAGAAAAAGAGATGAATTTAGTGTGGGACATTTAGTTAGAAAACTACATGTAATAGATGACCCACATATAATAGATGACCCAAATATACCTCCTGCATGAGTGAAGGAAGGAAGGAATCACTGAGCCATTGTGGACAGATGAGAAAGTTGGATTACTTAATATGGCTATTTTTTCCTGTGTATAAAATTTTGTGTCTGTCATGTGAATTGCTCAGCAGTTTTGGCAGCTGGAGCACTTAAGGAAGGGCCAAGAAAGGTGACACATGCTGGATCCTAGCATGAACAGAATTTGGTTGCAGAATGATATAAACCAAGATACAAGGTTGAGTTGTGTTTTCTCTCAACAAGGAAGTAGACCTATTAGCAGTTTTTAGAGTTGTAAGTCATGGTGAAGATAAGAAACTATAGGAGTGATCAAAAGGCCCTTAGATAAAAGGCAGCTATTGGGCATACTGGGAGAATTTGTGATAATGTGGAGTTCTGAGTACAATAAGAGTGACAGCATTTGTGCTTTTGGAGGATTTGTGAACAGCATTTAAGTGGACTTGATAAAAGTGGAGAACTGAGACCAGTTGGTGGCCCATTTTGGCAACCAGGAATAAAGTGATGGGCTTGCAGGAGGCTTGTTTCACATGCCCATCAGGCCTCCGTGGCTTGCAGAATTGCCCACTTGTCAGCCTACTTCTTATCATCCATCCAGGCTCAGCTTTAATGTATCCTCCCCTAGGAAAGCTTCCCTATCCCCTGACACTGCTGTTCATGCCCCCCTCATGGGTTCCTTCATCGAGTATACAAATTCCATTGTCTTTTTTTGAGCAGAGGATGGCAATGTACCTTTGTGAGTAGTGTCTTTCTCTTTTAGTAGAATGTGAGTTGCTAACAAGCAGAAACATTTTCTTCAGACTGGGGAACACTGCCTAGCATGTGATGGAAAACTGAATAAAGATTCTCAATTTCGAATAAATTAATGATAGAGAAAACAGAATGAAGAAAGGGTATACAGTATTTGGAGGGATAAGACTTACTTACTAACTTAAAGGAAGTGAAACTCACCTGGAAAATTGCTGTATTTATTGAGAATGGAGTGAGAGAGGGGAGTTGTTGGGAGTAATAAATTTGATCTGGAGCAGCTTTATGTATATACAAATATTTTAAAAATATATAATTAATATATACCGTAAAATATATAAACAGACATCAATTTCTCTATAATTATATAATCATTTAATTTGGAAACTGTTAAAGTTTCCTAACTAAAGCTTATGTTTCACTAAAAAAATAGAGTTTAGTAGTTAAGGGCTCAGAATTTGAAGTATGACGTCTATAGGCTTGACCCTCAGGTCTGCTATTTAGTATCTATGTGACTTTAGGAAAATATTTATTTATTTATTGATTGATTGATTGATTGGTACCAGGGATTGAACTCAGGTCCTTGTGCTTGCACAGCAGGTGGCAAAACCACTGAGCTAAATCCCCGGCCCTATATTTATCTTTTTTTTAAATCCTCACTTTTAAAAATGCACTCAAGGGCTGTAGTAATGATAATTATCCCGTAGAATTTTTAATGAGGATTTAATGAAGTTGTATATGTTAAGCACATATATCTTCATACTTAGCTTTTATTAAATGACAGCTGTTATTATTCATCCACACATGGTAGAATTAACAAAGAATTATTGAGGAATTGGGAAGCCAGTTAAAACCAGTAACTATGAGAAAGCCTTTGAGCTGAGGATTAGAATTTCTACCAGGGCAAAAAAAATGACAAAGGAAATAGATCCCACATTGATGTATTTACTCTTGAATAAGTTAAACTGTATTTTATAAAAACATATGTTTGAGGAATTTCAGTATTTTATATAGGAAATATAGGCTGAAATACTAACCATATAATTAATATAGATTTATAATCTATATTAATCTATAATAATATAGATTATTAATCTATATGATTAATATAGAGCAATATGTCTGTCAGGGTTGCCTTCCTACATCAAAAGTAAGAATAAGTGTTAGCTTTAGGGCTAGGAATATGATTATTGAGATGAATTCTTCTTGAAGCCCTATGCCCCAAATCAGATGCTGTATATCCATTTTCAGAAAGCAGAAAAATATATGGCTATTGTGTTAGGTTTCTGTCACTGTAAAAAAATATAAATGGTGATCAAAATATATGTTAAATTTTTAAATTTAAGAAAATTACAGTAAAATACGTATTGGCATTACTCCCACAAAATACTTCAAACACAATTATCCCATTTTTCTTGCCACTTTCTGAAGCAGTTCTGGAAGTTCTCTTTCATGTCTTTATGAAGTTTGATTTAAAAGAAAACTAGTGAATGTTTCTGCTGGGTACTATCCAATGGAAAGGCAGGTTTTTAAAAATATTATGGTGTGTCCTCATCTACCTTATGCACCAGACCTGGGCCCTGACTCTTCCTCAAAGTCAAAATGATCGTGAAAGGTAAATGTTTTCAATCAACTCAGAAGATTGAGGTAGCCAGGTTCCACTGAAGACACTCATGGAAAAAAGACTTCCAGAACTGCTTCAGAAAGTGATAAGAATGCTGGGGTAATGTGTTTGAAGCGAGGGCTAATATTTTGAAGGGGATTAATGGCAACATGACTTTTACTGTAATAAATTAAAAAAAAAATTTAACCATTAACTGTAGTTTTTGATCACATTGTGTCCCTGAGGTAGCTTAAAAGGAGGAAATGTTTATTTTAACTCATGGTTTCAGAAATTTCAGTCCATAGGTGATTGGCTCCATTGCTTTTGGTGAGGCAGAACATTGTGGAGGGAAGCAGAAGAAAGCTGTTCATCTCACAGAGGATGAGAAGCTAAAGGGAGGGGGTGGGGGCCCCAGAATATCCCGCAAAAGGTCCTGCTCTTTCTGACCCTACTTCGTTCCACTATGCCTACCTTCTGGAGTTTCCACCACCTCCCTACTTAGGGCCATAGGCTGGTGACCAGGCCTTCAACAGATAAGACTTTAAGGACAGTCCAGATCCAAACTATAACAGTTATCAAAGGTGAAAAGGAGCCGGAAATTTAGCTCAGTGGCGCCACTCCTACCTTGCAAGTGCAAGGTCTTGAGTTCGATCCTGGTACCAAACAAACAAACAAAAACCCCCACAAAAGTAATATCCTCTTATACCTTAGTTGAACATGATACCAAACATATGAAAATTGTGAGTAGCTAGTTTGATTGTCCAACTATCACAGAGAATAGCCTGTTACAAATTTTCAAAGGTTTCCTTGCTTAGGTTTATGTAAAGATGAGCAGAGACCAACTCATCCTATTTGAAAAAATATATGATTTCTAGTCCTGAAGAGGAATGTCTAGGGATGTGATCTCATTTAGGAGGGCAGAGGTAATAGTAGAAGGATTCATAGAGTGTCAAAGTTGGAAGGGATCTTGAGGTATTTAATTTAAGCCTCTCAAAGTAGAGGTTGGGCTTCTAAAGACCTTTTTTACTGGTATTGTGGGAATGGGGCCTGGAAAAGATACAGGTAGGTACCCTCTGTTGTGAACATTAGGCTTAGTGATTACAGAAAAATTTCATTACATATTTTTATGTGTTCCCCAAATTTGGAAAGAGGCAATGAAATGGGCATTACATATCTGGTTTTAGACAAGGAAAATAATTCCACTAAAATGTAGGGGTCCAGTGACCTGAGTACATGCCACGAAGGGAAAATTGGGTCCAGTACTGCACTGATGAATCTTCATGCCATAACCTGCCAATACTAACCCTCATGTTAACCTGCACCTTCAGTTTCAAATATCTTTTTTTTTTTTTTTTTGGTACCGGGGAGATTGAACTCGGGACCTTGCGCTTGCAAGGCAGGTGGCAGAACCACTGAGCTAAATCCCCGGCCTCCAAAATATCGTTTTTAAGTTAAAATGAAACAAAAAGATTGCATTTTAGATGATTTCATACAATAAGCTCTTTTTCCTTCAAGCTATTTCTTAATCACGCTCCATAAAAAATATTAAGTGGGATATTCTGAAAGAAGTACTGATGATAGCTTACTGTCACGTCTGGCCCTGAATTGAGGTTCAAATCCAAGTGTAAATATTTCTTATGCATGTACGCATTATTTCCTATGGTAAGGACAGTCAGGGGGGAATAGGCAGCGCAGGGCGAGACCTGGGCGGCAGTTGTGACGGAAAGAGCGGCAGGCTCACGCGTGACTCAGTGTACAGAGGAGCCTGGCCTTCGTGGGGCCTCTGCGCACTCTGGCCATGTGCCCGTAGATCCCGTGGACCTTGGCTCGCCCTAGAAACAAAGGCTAAGACTCTGACTGTACCAATCGGTGAAACAGTTATTTTTAGAAAATCAGCTTACCTCTATAAATACGGGCAAGGCAAAGACGTCATGCTGAGACGCTCATCTCTGAGCTTCTCCCTGCCACACATTTCACTGTTTGGCAGAACCCGCTTCTCCCATATTACTGCAAAACCTCTGTTTCATATTACTTTCATTTTCTGAGTTCCTCTTTCTGCGTCCAGGACACCTGGCTTCTTCCTACTTGGGGGATCTTGGGCTTTCAGTCAGACTCACCTCTCTATTTTCACCCAGATGTAGGACAAGAACCTGTGAAGTGGGGATTGCGCCATGGGAGACCCCTCAGGCCCCAGACTTCTGCTGTGAACTAACACTATCTCATCTGTCACGGAGGTGCCTGATTATATAAGAAAGTTACTCTTCTCTGTGCAGTACTTGCTGGACATATTAAGTTCATAGAGTATTTATGATGTATTTATTAATGGTATTGGGATATTCATAATTAGTCATTGATTTAGTCTCTAAGTTGTATGGCCTATGATTTTAAAAAATTGACTCATCTTTTGGACTTGTATAGTTTAAGATTATGTTGAAATTATTTCTATATTAATTAATAATTGATTTTTTTCACCTCACATATTAAATCAGCTTATCTCACTGAAGCTCATTGGAAGTTTATCTTTTAACTCTTATCATATCCTGTTAGATTCCTAAGCCCATAGTTCTGTGGGATTCCTTAACAATATTTAGTTTGACTCTATAATTTCTGCCATCCTTCGTAATGGTTAGAGTGGAGTTTCAATTTGATTGGCTTTAGGGAATTGTGAAGCACACTTCTAGGTTATGTCTGGATTGTTTATGGAGGCATGGTGTTAGGGTCTATGTTTGGTCCTTACCTCTTCTCTGGCACTCCTTCCCTGTTCTGGTTCCAAGATATCATGAACTGAGAAGATTTGATCCACTTTGCCCTTCTTCCATGCTGTCTCTGCCTTGGATCTAGCTGATCAGGGAATGAAGCTGTTAGCAAATTATACTTCTCCTTTAAGTTGTGGGTGTCAGGTGTTATATGATGAAAAAACCTAACTAATACCTCTTTAGTTGTTAAAGCATCCAGCCTATTGAACGTGTCAGTCTCATCTTCAAGTGAAAGCTCTCTCCTCCCTCTAGAGCAGGCTACATTGTCCAAAAACACTAAGGGGAGGAATGAGGCATAGCCTTCTTTTTTTCTTCCTCCTTTCACTTTCTCTATGCTTGTTCCTTGGGCATTACAATAAAAAAGGAGAGAAAGAAAATATAAAAAGTCATTTCGTGTCTTGATTTTCCATGGTGAGTTGGTTCTCCTGTCTTTGTGGGTTTGGGTATCTTTCTTTTTATGTAAACAACTGTATTGGTGGTGGGGAGGTTAGTTTCTCTAGTGTTTATTCACTATTCCTTATCTAGCTCCTTGATTGAAGAACTGGACCAGTAGAGACCCCAGCAGTTTCCACCCACAAGGAACTAAATTCTAGGAAGTAATCATAAACATCAGTGGTCTTTTTGTTTTTTTAATTCAACCTACATCTTCTAGCTGGAATCCCCCACCAGTGTATCTTCCTATCACACAGATGCCTCATTTTTCCATCCAGTTCAGGTTACCAACAGCATCACTCCCAACTACATTTTAAGAGTCCTTTAGCCCCCATAATGGTTCATCTTCGTCCAAGTTACTTAGATAAGTCATTGCAGTAGAGCAAAAGATACTTGAAAAATGTGTGTGGTTATGTTCCCTTACCTCATTCCTTAAGTCTTTCCCACTCAACCTAATATGAACAAATCTTCTGGTCCTTGCTTCACTATCATGCACTTATTTTTTGAAATGCCTATCTGTGAATTCACAAGTGTGATATATCTTGGAGCAAGGGGACAGGGGTCTGAACTATAAACATGGCCGCAGTAGCTCAGAGCAGGTCCAGGGAGTTATATTTGTGTTATTTGTTACTTTTGTCTTGGGAAACTTGCTTCTGTGGTTATGAAAGAAGAATGTCTTTTTATTCTCCTCAACCTTTTCATTTAGCTTTCCTTATGTTTGTGAAAAAGAGAAAATTAACTGGCATCCTTAATATACAAGGCTGGAACAAGGTTGTACAAACTTGGGGCCAGTTACTTAAATTTTGTGCATCCTTTCTCTCTATATAAAATGAGGATGATGTTAGTTACTTATTTCATTGGGTCACTGAAAGAATGAAATGAGTAAATAAATGTCAAGTGCTTAGAACAATCTTGTCAAACAGAAAAAAAGCTCAGTAATCTTTGGGAAGGTATTACCTACCACCTTTGGCTGGTGAATTTAGGTTTGTAAAGAAAACCTTATGAAGGCTGAAAGTAGCCAGAGAGCTGAACAACGATGTGCTTTTGGGGCTTTGAGCTCTTGGTGCGGTAGGAAATGTATCTGATCACATTTGTTTTCCCAGCATGCAGTGTGGTACCTGGCACATAGGGCTCAAGAGGAAAAGAATGAATGAATTAGCATGCTTTCAGTTTGCTTCAATCCTTGGCAATACACATGCCCTGCTTGGTATAGACATCTCAGACCTCTAGGCTTGGAATCTTCCATAGGGCAGGGGAAGAATGAAGCCTCTTAGAGGGACAAGATTTAAACTACAGAGTACCAAGGTCCTGTTTTACTAGGCCATTTCTCCCTAGACTTCTCTATCTACTTAGAAAGCTTTGCAGAGTCATGAAGTTGAGAAACAAATTCCATGTTTTTCTACTTGAAGTAACATTAGCACTTCAGACCCTTCTACGTGCTGTCAAGGCTAGCAGATAGGGTCAACTGAATAATGAAACAGATTAATCAAAACTTGAGATGCTGCCTCTAGTTCGTAACTTATAGATTGACAGGTTTTTAATCCTTAAAATAATAATTTTCCCAGAGGTAGAGGATTTTTCTATGATAAACTACTCTTTTTATTTTTTAGAAGAAGATTCTCAGGAAAAAAGAAAATACAATTTCTTTTTTTCAATAGAGTGCTCCTCAATTGTCTACATGCCTATTCATCTATAAAAAATGTCTTAAGAACTCATGATAAGGGATTGATTCACACATACCACAAAGAGAAATATGTGCCAAACCTACAGATTCAGGTCACCTTTTTCAGTTAATAAAGTAACATTGCTGAGAAGTCACCTAAAAATGTACAGTTTGCTGTTAAGTCATTATGGCTCTAGGTTTAAAGCGTCTACGCCACAATCTGTTCCTAAGGCATTATATGAAAAATTCACCCTAATTGCTCAAGTTTAGCCTTTATTTGCAGTCTTGAGAATTTATATTTTTGATTGAAACAATATATTCAATCATTGCATTTTGTAATAGGACTCAGAGTAGGACAAATGTATTCTTTAGAAGTACATTGCCCTTTTTAGAAACTTAAGTACTAAAAATTTATCAAGATAATAATTGTGTAAATAAAAAGAAGAAATATTGTGACATTTACAATGAAAAAAGAAATCTCTCATGCCTCTTACATCCCAGTGACAACTAGCTTTAAGTTTTTAAGCTCAGGTCTGCCCATGCCCTACCGAGGTCCCCAGTCGCGCAGAAAGCGCCGAATCAGCCCGCTGCAGACAGGCAGGTCTGTGCGCACCCTACCGAGGTCCTGAGTCGCGCGGAAGACGCTGAATCACCC
>NW_004624732.1:27448048-27550728 GCF_000247695.1 Heterocephalus glaber
AAATGATGAGAAATGGAAAAAATGGAAATAAAGTCTTTGTAAATAGGGAAGGGTGGAGGGCGTGAAGGGAGGGCTAGGAATGGGGAAAAAAAACGGTTTCTAAGCTCTTCCAGTAAATATCACATTTATACATACTTTACATACTGCTATATTTTAATTTTAAAAAGTTAGACATTTTATTTCTACAATGATAGAAAACTTCCTTTTAACTGAAATAGATTCTCCTCTTCATAGAAGTATGTTACTGGTTTAAAATTATTAATTTGTGCTTACTGCCCTATATTCACATAAATGTTATCCACTACAGAACTTTTTATCTTTCTCAAGAATCCTAATTATCTTGTTTCTTCATTTAAATTACTGATTATCCACCTGTTCTTAATTTTAAAAAGTTTTAGAATCATGGGCATAACTATGAAATTATCTGTTTTTCCTCAGAGCACCCTTCCAGAAGTCTCCATCCTACTGCTTCAATTTTGTATTAGTTTCTTAGACCTGTTACCTGATGCCAAAATATTCAGTAAGCTGGGGCACATTTATAAAGCTTGATAAATATCACTTTCTAAATCATAAGGAGTGTACAGGGGAGACAGATTTCACCATATAGCACTTATCGTGAGTAAGATTTCAAGATCTGATACGAAAGAGTGTATCCCAGATCAAGTCAAAATCCATGGATGCTCAAGTCTCTTATATAAAATTACAGAGTATTTTCATATGACTTATGTGCATCTTCCTGTATACTTTGAATCATCTCTAGATTACTTATTATACCTAATGCAATGTAAGTGCTATGTCAATATTTTAATGCTGTATCATTTAGGGAATAATGATGAGAAAAAGGCCTCTACATGTTTGTTGCAGATACAATTTTTTCCTCTGAATATCTTCAATCTGTGGAACACTTTCCAGTGAATGTATCCTTACAAAGAAAGAAGCAGGGTTCTGTGAGAGCATGTGGAGTGGTTAAACACTAAAAGTGAAGGCAGCTGTTACTGCCTCTCATGGTGGCAGTGCTGCCACATAAGAAGAACTTGGAAATTAACTGGAGCATTTTTGTTTGTCTCCACATGATTGGAGGCATTTCATGGGAGAGGAACAGTGTTAGACATATCTACAGCTCGGCTGTCCAGTGCATGAAGAATTATCTCACTTCACATATGACTTTCAAATGTCCTCTGATAGTTACATTTAATTATCTTGAGTTTGGAGCTAAACTCTATTTTACATATTAATATAAAGTATTTTGCATGATTTTAATATTTGTTTAAAATGAGTCTTCATCCAGTCCTATTCCAGGCTTCATCCCTGTGGCAACTTGCTTAATTTTCTAAGCTCTTTCTTCTAGTGGATGCCATCACATTTCTAGGTTATTCATATATTATTACATCTTAATATAAATATTTTGGATATTTTTGAATTTCTGTTCTGGTTTACACCTTTTAAAGCAAGTATCTCCTTAATCTTTGCTGTTACAGTTATGTATATCTATATCACATAGTGTTAGTATGTATGGTTAAATGCATACTATAAATTGAGGGAAGATTGTACTTCATGTTATTTGCAACTTTAATGAGAGTTGTTCATCATTTTGGAAACTCATGCCATCAATGGCAAAGCTGCTGATGGCATTTGTGTCATCAGTGCAACAACTCTACATTGGTCTGCATTTGGGGCTCTTTCATTCACAGAGATTCTTTTTTTTTTTTTTTTTTTGGTACCAGGGATTGAACTCAGGTCCTTGCACTTGTGAGGCAGGTGGCAGAACCACTGAGCTAAACCTCAGGCCCCATATAATATGAAATCATATGCAAATACAGGATTACCTTGTTGAATCTTTTCAGGTGACTAGACATTTACATGTTGAAATAATGTTTTTGTTATTACCCACTTGCTCTCTTATTACTTCTGCTTTACTTTATAGTTTGGATACTATACTGATTACTTATGAAATTGTATTTATAGAGAGGTTATATGATCTGTAAATTTAATTTTATGATATATAAAAGTGGCCTTACAAAATATTTGTTATAAGAAGAAAAGACTTAGGTCTTTTGGGGTTGAGAAGCACAGTGTAAAAGAAAGAGATTTTCAGAACAAGTAGCATCTCACTCGAGGGCTGAATGGTGAGCGATGGGTAACTAGGCCTACAAAGGCAGAGAGTAAGGAAGGAGCGGACAATATAGTGAGCTCTTTCTTTGTGGAGGATGGAGCTAGGAAAGTTCAAGGAATTCCAAGAAACCTTCTGTGACCTGTGTTTAGAGAGCCAGGCAGATAGAAGCATGAGGTGGGGTTTGAAGATGAATGGAAGCCAGTGCCTTCTAGGACTTGTAAGCCAAGATCAGTCAGATTTTTATTTTAATTCTAAGTCAGTGGGAACCCATTTGGGGGCAGAAAGTGATAAAATCAGATTTTAATTTTGAAAAATAACTGCTTGTGGTATGGAGAAAAAAAGTGTGTGTGTGTGTGTGTGTAGGGAGGAATAAGGTCAATTTGGGGGTGCTGTAGTTCTGGTGAGAGATGACTATACCCTAGAGTAGGGTGGAGGTAGCACGTATGAGAAAAGTGGAACTATTTGAGAAATATTGGGAATAGACAGACTTCGCAATGGAATGGATTGCTTGTTGGTCATGGGGAGGAGGAAGGTGATGGTACTGGTGATGAATGATAGATTTTGGTTTGTGCAGTTGGGTGGAGAAACCATTGACTGTACTGTGGAACCCTGGATAGGAAAGAGACTAGGTTTGAGAAGGGTCAAGATTACAAGTCTGGCCTTAGAAAGTTGAGATGGTGATGCTTTTGAGACCATGAAGTCGAGGTGTTTCTATAGGTGGTTGGGTCTTAAAGGAAGCTTGCAAGAAACATGGCCAGAAGCAGAAACATAAGTTCATATAATTTAAGGGGCAGTGTTGGCTGTGATTGATAGAGAGAAAGTGTGGAGTAATATGAGAGGAGAGTCCAGAATTGAGCCTCATGGAATTTCAACACAAAGGATGGACAGTAGCTTCTAAAGTGTGGCCCCTAGACCAGTGGCAGCAGCATCACTTGGGAACTTGTTAGAAATCCAAATTCTTGGGACTCACCCTAGACCAGTGATGGCGAACCTTTTAGTTTTCAATAATACAAACAGGTTCACCACCACTGCCCTAGACCTAGTAAATGAGAGACCCTGGGATGGGGCTGGCTATCTTATGTTTTAGCAAAACCTCTGTGTGGCTCTGATGCTCCTTAAAGTGTGAAAATGGCTGATGGAGCCATTTTGGCAAGGAGCAGCCAAGGAAGGTGTCAGGGAGAGAAGAGAATGTGGTATCACAGAGGCCAAGGGTAGAAAGCATTTCAAGAAGGCATTAGCCTGCAGCAAACCTCTGCTAAGTCTCCTAGTCAAATTCTGTATCTCATGATTAGGTGACATAAAAAACTATAACTCACCAACTTTATATGTTCAAAATTTTCTCTGTAGCTCAGCTTTTATAATTTCTGTGAGCAATGAAATGTTAACATTTGTAATTGGCAGTAACCATGACATTTTAAAACATGCCAGTTTAGGGTAGGTAGAGTTTATTATTAGCTACTTATGATCTTGTATGCAACCACAAAAGGGGGATAAATAGCAGAAGTAGGGAAAGGTGAGTGACTGATACTTTAGGTAGTCTGGACTCAGCCACAAGCAGACAGGGAAGCAGCCTGGACTGCCTTGCTGGGAGCCCCTGAACATAAGGGCTCCTCTGTATAGTGGTTTTCAATCTTGGCTGTCCTTAGGAATGTCCTTGGGAGTTTTTACAAAGGACTCATGTCCTGGCCTCCTTCCAGGTCAATTACATAGGAATCTCTGGAAGTAACTTGGCTTTCTCAGTTTTAAAACACTCCCCAGTTGATTGTAATGTTCAGCCAAGGGTTGAATACCTTTGAGGAGGTTCTTTGGTGAATAAAGTTTCTACTAATTGGGCCATTTACTTTTCAGGTTGTTTATGAGATCAATCTTGTCTGGCTGGGTAGAGAATTCCAACTTTAATAGGCCATTGAGTAGCCCCTTATGTGAGTTGCAGTTCCTAGTGAAAACCAGTCATATATTTTGTATTATATGAACTCCACTGCTTTTAGCAATGTATTGAGATTAAAAGATCTACATCAATAGTTATGTACTTCCAGTGCTCAGAAAAGCAAACAGATACCTGCAAATCTAAGTTTGTATTGTGAAGCACTAACCATAGTGGTGTGCACCGTCTATTCACTTGGTTAAAATTATTATAATTTGGGCTGGGCTGGAGATGGAACCCAGGGCCTCTTGCATGCTAAGCAAGTGCTCTACTGCTGAGCCACACACCCCGCCTTGATAACATTATCTAAAGAGGGAAACAGGGTGATTTGTGTAGATACTAAATGCTCATTTTTTTGGTTTTGTTTTTGTTTTAAAGTTGCAGAAGAGAGATAAGAAAAACATTTTTTCTTTGGCAGGAAACTACATAAACATGGAATCAACTATAGTTGGGAGAGACAAACTACAGTACTTACATTGAAAATGTTAAGAGCCCTGAAGATAGCTATATTTAAAACCGGGTCTTGGGTGGTGGCTGGGTTAGTTTATTTTATTCATAGTCATTTCAATCTTATAAATCACCACCAGGGGGCCCTGAAAGCATTTCTTATTCTACGGACCATAGCCAATTTCAGTGAGTACAGTTGATAAAACAGTGAGGATAGGAGAGGTGCCTTTGTCCCTATTTAGAATTTTTCTCCCAAGGACATTTCCACTCAGAATGTACCAATGTACTCTGAGTTTTATTAATTTTTTGCTATAATGTTGAATAATCTTTTGTGCCTTGGCTTCTTTTTGATGGACTTAGGTTTTGTATAAATTTGATATCTCTTATGATAAGAAAATAAGGTTCATTCCTTTTTAAAGAAAAAAAGAGAAGAGTTAGCTTTGGTTCTCCACCTTGTTACTGAGCTAGAATAGCTGAGCTCTGTGCTGAGGTGTGGGGTTTTTCTTGCACCTATTCTTTGTGTTAGCCCAAACCTGACATTTTTCTGTAGATCATCTGTTTCGAGAACCCTGAACTGTTTTGAGATAAATGCATACTTAATTGTAGTACCTATAAGGCAACTGTTATTTGATTAAATGGGATATGATTTGCAACCATAAAATATATGTCTTAGTCAATTTGGGCTAGAAACTAGGTGGCTTGCAAGCAATTTTAGTCTAGGGCTGGGGATATAGCTCCATGTCAGAGCACTTGCTTATCATGCTTGAGACCTTGGGTTCAATTGGCAGTGATGCCAAACATACAAAAATATTTCTGACTATTCTGGAGGCTGCAAAGTCTGAAGTCCACAAGGCACCGGGAGATTTAGTATCTGGTGAGGACTCACTTCCTGGTTCATGGATCAATGTGCTGTGTCCTCACATGGTAAAAGGAGCAAACAAGCCCCTTTGGGCATCTATTATAAGGACACAAATACCATTCATATGGGTTCTACCCTCATGATTTAATCACTTCCCAAAGCCCCAACTGTCAGTACCATCACTTTGGGATTTGATTGTAACATACGCATTTTGGGGCAAGACAAACAGTAGGGCCATAATAGTACTATTTCATATATTAATTCATTTAAAATTTTTGAGAAATATTTCTCACTTTCAGGTAGAATATTATTATTTTTATTTAAATGATCTCTTGGGAAGGAAAGGGGAAAGGAAAGAAGGGAAAGGAAAAATTATAAGAAAAGGAAAAAATGGAAACAAAGTCTTTGTAAATAGGGAAGGGTGGAGGGGGTGAAGGGAGGACAGGGAATGGGGAAAAAATAAGAACCAAGATACATCATGTACAGGTACAAGTACCCAATGATAAATGTAAACGTATACCTAAAATGTACCAATAAAAGAATTTAAGGAAAAAAAAATAAATGATCTCTTGGTGGGGAGGGATTCAAAATGAGATACAGGTAATAAGGCTCTATTGTTTTGAAAACATAAATCATCTGTTCTGCTTATGTTTGAATGGACTTGTATAGTTTTAACATTATTTATGTGATATGGGGTTATTACCACAAATTAGGAAAGATTGTTTAATTTTGTACCACATGCAAATAGAATGTACTCTAGTAAAGATTGGGTGAATATAGAAATAATTCAAAAAGTTCTTTGACCTTGTATTCAAGGTCAAATAGGATAATTTTTACTGTGATGTTGAATAATCTTTTGTGCCTTGGCTTCTCTTTGATGGACTAAGGTGTTGTGTAAGTTTGATATCTACAAACTTATGGCTGAAATTGACAGGAAAGGTTCAAGCATCACAAATCTGGTGGTAGAGATGTTCCTTAAGGTATTGTTCACCTTTTAGGTTTTATTCATACAGGAAATTGGAAACTACATTAGTTTTCAGTAAAAATATAATTCTGTATCCCAGTACAGAAAAAAATGATTTCTCAAATCCCACAATTTCTTTATAGACAAAATATTTTGCTTTTTTTATGGCCATAAAAATTTATTGAAAAATCTAAAAATTATTATTTCATTTTTCATTGTAAATTTTATTGGTATAGTTTAGATATAGTAATCACATTCATCATAGGGAATTTGTAACTGTACATAATATATCTAGATTCTTTTTTTCTCCCAATCCCCTCCCCTCCCTTCAAGCACTCTTCCCTTCCTTATTTATAAAAGTTTTGTTTCCATTTTTTCCTTCTATTCTATTTTTTAATTTCCCTTTCTTCTTTTCTCCCTCCTTCCCTTGTTCTCCTTCCCATTTGAACATTTTCTTCTCATTTCCTAGTATCTATTATACATTTTGGTCCTTATTTCCACTTTCGGTTTCTCACAGCAGAGAAACAATGTGATATTTAAACATGTGTCTGATTTATTTCACATAAGAGTACAAACGGCAAATAAATATATGAAAAAATATTCATTATCTCTGGTCATGCAAGAGATGCAAATGAAAACAACACTGAGATTCCACTGCACTCCAGAAAGAATGGCTATTATCAAAAAATCAACCAATAACAAATGCTGGAGGGGCTGTGGGGAAAAAGGAACCCTGCTCCACTGCTGGTAAGATTGTGGATTGGTGCAACCACTGTGGAAATCAGTGTGGAGATTCCTCAAAAGACAAAATATTTTTGTGATGTGAAATAAACTTGAAAATTTTATTTGCGGGAATCTTAAGGTTCCTGGAGGAATATCTGGTCAGGATTTAGTTACTGAGCTAATTTTTTTCCTTTATCTGGTCATTGGATGTAACTGAATCATGTTTCTTTGTAGTCTGCTTGCTCTGTGTCCATGAGTGTTTTAGATTCCCCTCTTATAAAATGTACTGGATGTATGCCTTTACCTAATGCTGTCATCACATCAGCAAATGATGTAAATTTACTGAAGTGGTCACCACTAATAGCGCTTAGAAATGCCAGGGATGAGCATATTACCTTAACATAATTTCAACAGTTTCTTTTTGGAGATAACTTTTTTTATTTGGTGAATTCCAAGACTGTCAGTTAAGTGAAGGGCAAAGATTTCAAGTGTGTGTGAGTATGGTGGGGGATATTTTTCTTACCGCCAGTATGAAGTATTTTATATAAGTAAATCTAAACATACAAGGATCACTCCAGATATTTACATGTACTACTAGACATGGTTCTAAGTAGACTGAAATATTCTAGAAACATCTCCTCACTTGAGGAAATGGAATCACCATCTATAATGTAAATTAATTCCCATCTTGATACTAAATAATTTCCTTATTTATCTAGAGGCCACTTAGCTGCTAAAATCAATTTGTTAATCTGGAAATTAGGCAGAAAAATAGATGTTAAATCATCAAAATAGGTCACTGAGGTACAGAATGTAAGGCCTATATCCTTTATTCAAAAAATAATCTCTTGGGGTCTGGGCATATAGCTCAATGGCAGAGTGCTTACCTAGCATGTGTGAAGTCCTGGCACCCAACAACACACACACACACACACACACACACACACACACAATCACACACATCATGTCTAGCTATACTAGTCTTTAGACTCTTGGTTTACCCACACTCCTAGAAGGCTGATGACTTTAATCTCCCAGTTTACAGAAAGCTCAGGATTTGGGGATGAGTATGTAGAAGAGAGCACAGATATGGGAAGTCACACCGGCAGGAGCAAGGAATAATTGTTAACATTGAGAAGGACACTATAAAAAATATTTGAATTTAAATAATTATGGCAATCTTGGATTGTAATTTAAGACCACTGAGTCTAGGAACAGCCTGCTACTCTCTTGCAGTCCTTGGAAGTATTACTCTAGGACACTAGCGGTTTCCAACAATGCTTCCTGGAATCTAATGGCGCTCTGTTGTCTTAGAGAGATCAAGTGGGTGGGACTCAACTGCACACTCCCCCCTCCCGTCTCTCCACTTCTTCTTGGTCTCCATTTTGTATGCTGTAATTTCATAAAAGGCTTCTTTGCTAAAATGCACGTTTCAAAATCAACATTTCCGTCTTTAGTTTGGTTACAAAATGAGTCTGAATCACAAAGAAAAGATTAAATTATTTTCATAACTCTGTAAAAGGCAGGGAACAGTATAAAATATTTCATAAATATTTACATTTGAATGGTAAAAATAAAAGTTGTGGCATGTTAGATTCTAAGTAAATATCTATTGAATGGATGAAATACTAAACGGGAAGAGAGGAACTCAGAAACTGTCTGGAAAATTGCCCCCATTACTAAATAAACAAAGTATGGCTAATTTAGACTCCTTTGTTGAGTTTTATTGTGTTTAGAGATACTGGGGTTCAGTCCTTTAAGAACAACTCAGATAGAGAGTATCATCCTGCAATCTTTAAAACCTCTTTAAGAAATGTATCATGAAAGTATTTGGAGTGAAAGATGATGATTTATTCTCTTACAGATGTGGATTTTGAAAATAAAATCACTTCTAGAGTTTATTTTTTCTGTATATTCAATCTATTTAATTAAAGAGAAGGTTATTTGTTGTCTTGAAGGAAATTGATTTGATTTTTTGTTATTTTGTGCATTGAATGCCTATTGCCAAATATGAGACAGAGCTAAACATGAAATCTAATTGTTTATATGTATATAGTTAAAATTGTAAAATACAACATATATACAGAAAAAGTATATAAAAATAGAAATATACAGCTCAATGATTTATTAGTGTTGGCAGAGTCTTTATGTGGAAGGCCAGATGGCAAGTATATTAAGTTTCATAGCCACATGGTCTCTGTCACACTATTCAACTCTGCTATTGTTAGAGTAAAGGCAGATATAGACAATATGAAAATGAATGTGTGGCAGAATTTCAATAAAACTTTATTTGTAAAAATAAGTGGTACACTAGGTTTGAGCCATAGGTGTGGCCCTGATTGATAACAAACAAAACCCAGTGTTACTACCACCCAGGACCAGAAATATGATATTGCTAGCATTTCAGAAGTATCTTGGTCTCTTCTTCTAATCACCATGGCTACCCTTTTATTCCAATCCTGACTTTTATGGTAATATATTCCTTGTTTTTCTTTATAGTTTTATGAGCCAAGCATACATTCATTAATGGAGTCATATAATTTGCATTCTTTTTTGCTCAGTATTATCACATTCATCCCTGTTACACGAAGTGGTAATTTTCTATTCTCATTGCTATAAAGAATTTCATTATGTGAATATATTAACATTTATTTTCCTGTTCTGATGCTGTTGGACATTTGATGGTGGCTTTCATGTTTTGGCTTTTATGAATAATGCTCTTACGAGCATTCTTATACTTGTTTCTTTGTGCAGACTTGCAAGTATTTCCATTGGGCATATTTTTAGGAGTGGAATTACTGGGTATGCTTTGTGCCTGTATTTTAATAAATACCAATACTTTTCCAAAGCAGTGTATTACTTCTACTCTTACCCACACTGTATAAAGAGTTCTTTGTTCTACATTAGGGGTCAGCAAATTGTGGGCCCTTCCTTAATGTGGAGGGGCAATAATGGTTTCCCCAGCACTGTGGTCCTGGAGAAGGAGCCTGATCATATCCTCTGCCCTTGCTCCTCTCCTGCTGGCAGCCATGCCTTACTGTTGCCCAGGGCCTGAAGGTTACCCCACTGGAGATTCTGCTGCTGGCAGCCACTGGGAAGTGGCACCCCAGTCGGGCTCTGCTTTGGTCAACTGCTCAATTGAGGCAACCAGGCTGCCCAGGACTGAAAGGCACCCTGGGACCTGAGTATCTCTGGGGCAGAGAAGGAAAACTAAGCATAGTGGCTGCCCTCCCTCTTCTGTGCATCAGGTTTCAACCCCTCAGATGTGGTTGCACTTTCTCCAGGTTGTTTCTGGCCAACTGCAAATGGGCACAGCCTGCCTACCACCTGGGATGGTCCACACTGGCCAAATGTGGCAGGCGAGGCCAAGATTTTCCTTTTGTTATGTGAGTATCTGTATCCGTTACACCCTTGGCTTTGTTTCTTGACTGCAAGGCCCAAGAAAATCTGGGCCTTTACATGAAAATTATGCCGATGTCTGTTCTAGAGTCATAAACACTTAAATGTTTCCAATCTTTCTAATTCTAGATATTACGATGGTTCTATAACTATACTATATTATAACTTTAATTTTTATTTATTTGACTTCTAAAGACATTGATTACTTCAGTATGTTGTATGACCATTTGAGCATCATCTTCAAAGGAAGGTTTGTTCAGGTTTCTTGCCCAGTTTTCTTTTGAGCTATCTTTTTCTTATTGCTATATAGGAGTTCTTTATATATTCTGGATATGAGCTTTTGTTAGTTAGGTGTTGCCAATTTCTTCTGCTGCTGTGTGTGGTTCATCTTTCACTTTCTTTCATGGTGCCATTTGGTGAATGGAAGTTCTACATTTTTAGTTGTCTAATTTTTCCTTTTATGCAGCAGTTGTGTTTTGTTTCAGAGGACTTTTCTTAACTTGGTCATTAAAATATTTTCTTAAATTAGCTTCTAAAACTGTGGCCCTCGAACTAGAGTGTGAATCATAATTGCCCAGATGGTTTGTCAAAGCATAGCTTATTAGACCCACTGCCAGAACTCCTGACTCAGTAGGTCTGGGAAGAATCTGGGGAATCTGCATCGCTACTATGTGGTCTGGTGATGATGACACCATTGGTCTGGACTCATCCTTAAAGAATTACTGATCTAGAATCTTTGCTGTTTTACATTTATATCTATAATCTATCAGAAATTATGAAGTAAAGATCATTTTTATTTCTTTCATATACAAATTCCACTTGATGAAAAACTCTTTTTATTGTTTTGTAAGCCAGGTGTCCAAATGTGCATAAATCTGTTTCTGCGCTCTCCAGTTTATTCTGTCAGTCTTTTTGTCTACCTTTGGGTCAGTGCCACACTGTATTGATTATTGTAGCATTATCATAAGTCTTCATATGTTTGAGAAACCATCCACTTTTTTTCTTTCCATATACTGTACATTTATGACCAGTTTGTCAGTACACACACGCACACACATACACATATGCACCCCATTGCAGGTATATGCACATATACAGACATATGCCATATTAGAACATTGATTAGAAGTGCATTAAATCTATCCATTGGTTGGAAGAATTGATATTTACAATATTGAATCCTCTAATCCAATGCTTCTCCATCTTTTTTCCCTTATGCTACCTTTAAGGAGCCTTTCCACATGTTTTTCCTGAACCCTTCCTCCATTACTTGAAAATGTTAGTAACACTGATACACTGTATAACTGTGTTTTGCAAATGTTAGGGGTAAGAATTTTTTCATTCTTCATAAAACCATTTTTTTTTGCCCAATTGTGAATATATCTCCCACGACCTAGCATAGCCTCCTGTTTAGACACTCTTTGATTCTCTTAATGTTTTTGTTATCTTTTGTGTAGCAGTCAAGGGTATTTATTTTTAGGTTGACTCCTAACTATTTCAACTTTGGAATGTAGGGTTTAAGCCCTTCCGGTTTGGCTGCCTAGCTCCCACATGGGCTGTAGGGAACAGAGGGGTCATTGTGGTACAGGGCACCTTGGCCTCCTGGCTCCCTATCTAAGCACCTACCTGACTGCTCCACCTCATCAAGCCATGGTTTATAGGCTCTGTTTTTCCAGACATACGCATGAAAGCTCTAGTGTAATCCAAGCCCATTTTTTTTTGTGACTATAAAAGAAAATAGTATATATGGTTTTAAGTGCAGAACAGATATTTGGAGAGGAGGGCAGTGTATTGGAAAGCATTCATAATTAAGGCATAAACAACAGTAGATAATTAGTTTTTCCTGGTTTGCAACAGCCAGGATAGAAATGGATCAGTAGATGGCACTGTTTCCTAATAGATAGAAAAAACCCTATCCTAGTGAAATAGGTTTGAGGAAAAACATTTTTGTTACATTGGAATTAAGAGAAATATAAATAAAACTGAAAAAAGTTCTGCAGAATCTCCTGTGATCTACTTCTCTGGTGAGCTTAATTACAGTCAATGAAGAAGCTTAAGCACTTCAATCCTCTTTTACTTTCAGTGGCCTCCTGCTTTGACTATATCCTTCCTTAGACCAGGATAAGCTAAATGACAGCATATTGTATAGTTAGCAAGGTGAGAATAAAGTTAGCCACACAGATATGTGGCTCAGTGGTACAGTGCTTACCTTGTATGTGATAGACCTTGGGTTCAGTCCCCAGCACTGCAAAACAACAGCAACAACAATAAATAAGTATCATCCAGACAGAAGGCCCAGGTGCCTCTAGGGTGTGGCACCAGAAGTCAGTGCTGGTATTCATTTTCAGAATCATCTGTGCAAGAGAGAGTCTAGGGTGCAAGAGGAATAAAACCAAAAGCCTCCCCTTGGTATGAGGCAAAGCTGAAGATCTGGCTGCAAATCCTGTTTCTGTGGTGGTCCAGTTCTAGCTATTTGACCTTGGTAAACCATTTAATCCCTCTGACCCAAGATCTGTTATAGAAAAAGTGGTAATACCTGAATCACAAGGTGTCGTGAAGATTAAATTAGGTAATATATGTAGAACACTTAGGCCATTGCTAACAAATGACAGTATGCTATTATTATTATTCTGTGCTCTTTGGAGCTTTGAAAGGGGCATAGAAAGCTGTGTTTGTGTGCTGTAAGTGATAACTCTCACATGCCCAGGTAAAAAACATCATCAGTCCTAGCATTCAATCAAGTTTGAATCCTGCAATCCAGCCAATTGGTCTTAAACAGCAGAACCTTTACTTCCAGAGTTCCCTGAAGAACTTTTAGGATATGCCCTTGACCCCAGCCTTAGAGAACCTGATTTAACTGGTCTGGAATGGGACAGGTCCCCAGGTGACTCTAGCTGGCAGCTGTGTTGAGGGCATCCAGTCTGTGGAGGGCTGACTTTACACAATGACACCTGCAGAGGAGAGACCATGTCTCCAGCTTGTGGTGTGGTTGCAGGTTAGGATTTGAGTGACTCTGAGAGGTCATAGCTGGTGGTTTCTACCTGGGCATTGGGCAGTTGGCTTAGGAAGTAGGTTACCAACAGGTATCTCTTGCAGCAGATTCTGACTGGGCAGATGTGTGGCTAAAATATAAGAGACATATCTTCTCCTCAGATGGGCTTCCTGGAATACAGAAATAAAACTTCATGAGCAGATCAGAGACAGAACATATCAACAGACTACTTGAGTGCCCTGGGGGAACTGTTAAGTTGATGCATAAAATCAGACATCACTTGAAAATCTCTGTGCCTACCATCCTAGAACTTCTGGATTACAGAGTTCACTCACATCTCTGTTATAACCAGTGAGTTTCTCTTTATATGTTGCCTTTGTGACCACTTTTCTAGGTCATTGTCAAGTACAAGGTCATTGAATTTGTGATCCCTTTTCTATACATTTTAATACAGCAGAGCTAGACAAAATACAGTTTTATTTATGTCAAGTACAAAATAAAAATATGCTCATAACTCCCGTTACGGTTTATAATCTAGATCCTCCCCCCGACGTCTCATGCACTCATTCACCTCTGAAAGGTGAATGGATTATGGGGTGGTGTAGCTGACTTGCTTTCAGGAGGGGGCGTCTGGTTGGAAGAGGCAGATCACTGGGTGCATGACCTTGTAGGGCATATCTCTCCCCTCCTTCCTCCCATCTCTGCTTCCTGGGTGCCATGATATAAACATCCCTTCTCCCATGCCTTTCCTGCTTTAGAGCCAGAAGACTGTGAACCAAAGTAAACCTCTCCTCTTTTCAGTTATGAGTCTTGGGTATTTTGTCCCAGCAATAAGGAAAGTGACTTAAGACACACCTATTGGCTATATTATTCAGCTAAAGAATGCAGATTTTGACTACACTACTACATGGCTTCTTCTGAATCCTCTTTTTGGGAAGAAAACTCACTTCCTGATGGACTCGTCCATAGAAAGAAGAGGGTTTCATACATTTGTACCCTGTTTGCTGGGGTGAAATTCACAGTGTTCTGTTTATCTGGGTAAGTGACCCTTCTTTCCCACCTAACTGTCTCCTCATCCTGTTTCTTCTAATTTTAGATGATTTCATGCTTCTTCCCTGCTGGAACTTTGCCTGACATCCCCAGACAGTTAAATCCTTTATCAAACAGAACACAGTCATAGGGCTTCTCTGGATGTAAAATGTCTTCTGAAAATAACTTGGAATTTGAGAATACAAGTTTGCCAGGACATACATTTTATGATGTTTAAATAGAGCTTAAAGGTTTTCAAAACAAACTGTTCTGGCCAACAGGAATTAAAGAAAAATCAGGTCCATACCATGTAATACAAATAGAATACCCTGAGCTAAAGATTATGTAATAATGCCAGTGTTTTATATTCTTTTCTGAACACTTTGTTACAAATGATTACAATTTCCTTGTTTATATATAGTAGTACATTGATGTGTTTCCTACAGTGCTGTGTTTTAGAAAGTGCAGGGTAAGAAGCAGTCTCAAATATTCAAAAGAAAACAAAAGAGCTTTTGTGTTCTTGCTGCCTGTTGCAGAGTGGCCAGGTTGAAGGTGGCGCTGAGGGCTCTGTGGTGGACGGTTTTGGAGAGTTCTGAGTATCGGAGCTGGCTGAGGAGAAAGCAGAGAATGTAGGCATGGATAGCAAAAAGCTGCTGGGCTTCCTCCTGGAGAATGGCAGCAGTTGCCTCTTGATAAGAAAGGGTGCTGTGTTTCTGTCACACAATTATGGAATGGCCTTTTCTTCCTGTTGGGTAGAACGGTCTGTCTTAAAGTCTTTGAAGTTCTGTTTAGTTACTGGGCAACACTTAAACCATCTCAGAAAGCATCCCTGTGCCTGGGCTGCTATTCTCTGGGAGTGATTTTAGCATCCTCTGGGTCATTCACAGTCAATTCAGTCAATCCCCAGGTCTGCACTGGGAACTGAAGTAAACCATGGTCATCAATTCTGCTGGAGTTCTTGAAGTTTCCCAATCAATTTGAACCTAGATTGTTTTTTTGCACCTCAAAGGAATGCGGCTTTTAAAAACAAAAGTTGAAGCAAGACGCAATGATGGTCCAGTAGCATATCGTGTTTCAGGGATGGCTGAGCACAATCAAGAATTTGTTTAGTGGCACCAAGGAAATAGAGGAAAAGAAAAACAAAGGCTGTCTTGTGAAGAAAATGCCTGTTTGATTTTCTTTGAGGAAACACATGCAGGAGGGCTCTAGGGAGAACCTACTCAATTCGGGGTGGGCCACTGTGTATTTCCTTTCTCCAAGTTAGTGAGTGCCAAATAGAAGTAGAGCCCGAAACACAGTGAGATAATTTTCATCTGCTCCTAGGCCTCTCCTAAGCACTGCTTTGCGACCTCATCATCCTTGGCTTTGCTTCACAGCAGCTCTGGCACTTTTCCTTGCAGTGTTCACATCCAGTGTATATATGTACAAAGTCTTATTTCTCTGAGCCAGGAGAAGTGTAGTTATTTGGAGGGCAGGACAGCCATAAACTTAGCCTGCTGTTCTGCAGCTGCTGACTGGCATCTCTCTTTTCATTGAAATGTAAGCTTGTGAGGGTTCTTGCCTTCAGCAAATGAGTCAGGCTTCTTTTTATCTTCTTCTTGCCCTTAGGTTCTGTCCTTGGACTACTTAGTCCAGTTTTAGTAAGAATCTCCTGGATCAGTTTAGCCAAAATCTTCTGCCCTTAATATCTGATTAAATACCTCATCCTCTATCCTTGATATGTTGTCATCCTGGCCAGCCTTCTTCAAGAATCCCCCTAGCTCTGATGTTTCTTAGTTCTTGTCCATCCACTGACTCCCACCCTGCTTTATGATTACAAATCCTCACGTGTTCATATTGTTCTGGAAAAGCAAAATCTCATCTCCTGCACTGCAGAATTCATTGCAGTGGTCCTTTGAGTAAAGTCTTCCTTGATGTCTTTGACAAGTTTCAGAACAATAAAATGTCATATCGTTTTTTTTTTCTTTGACAAGGATCAGCTTGAGTTTGAATCCCCAGAATCTTATGCAGAGCCTGAGTCACGACTGGTCCTTAAGAGAGGAAGGAGTATGATAGAAATAGGTAGTTTAGCTTAACATGGCAAATAAGGCCTTTGAAGCCTACAGACCTGTATGCTGATCTCTGTTCTGATATTTACTAGCTATGAGATCATAGACAAGCTACTGAACTCTCCTGTGTTCCACTTCCTGAGCTGCAAAGAATGGGGATAATATAGCCTTTTTAATGGAATTGTTTTGAGGAAAACTTGCAGGAATGGGAGAGTCAGGTAGTTGGTATTTGATTAATAAGTGGTTATCACTATTATTATTTTTAGTAAAATAATAGCAAAATGGCCACCCATTTGGGGGGAAACATGTAATTCTATCTAGGATTTCACTACTTGTTCAAGGCTTTCCCATTCTTTTATGGAATTGGTTTTGTTCCTCTCAGATTCATATGTTGAAGCTCTAACCCCTAAGTTTACTAGATTTAGAGATGAGGCTTTTTAGGAAGAACAGTCTTCCCTTGGTATCCTCTGGAGTTTCATTCCAGAATCCCTATGGATACCAAAATCAGTGGATGCTCATGTCCCTTATATAAAATGGCATAGTGTAAATGCTATCTAAATGCTCGTTGTTCTGTATAGGTTAAGGAATAATGACATGGGGGGAAAGTCTCTATGTGGACAGATGCAGTTTTTAAAAATGTGTTTGATCTGTAGTTGGTTGAGTCCATAACATGGAATAGATATAGTGGCCTGACTATAATTAAGGCTAAGCGAGGTCATAAGGGTGGGGGCCTGATGCAGCAGGACTATTGTCTTCATAAGAAGAGAAAGAGACATTAGATACCTCCCCCTCAGAAAAAAGGGCACGTGAGGGTTCAGCAAGATAAGGTGGCTATCTGCAAGACGGGAAGAGAGGCCTCACCGGAAATCACTATAGCCACCCGACCACGCTAACACACATTGTAGGCTTAGTTCCCCACTGTGTAGCCAACAATCTTTCTCCTCCTCTCAACCTATCATTCCTCCACCCATCACTGTATTCCTTATTGACTTAATCTGGTTTTAACAATTGTATCCAAGCCTTATACCTTTTTCCAGAATTTGGCTCTTCAAATAGTATGTAATTACTTTCTCATCCAAATGCAAATTGGTATTCAATATTTCACATTTATAATTTTATGTGACCAAGAAGCTAATTCACATATAAACAAAGCCTGATATAATTAGAAAAATTACAGAGTATTGACCCAAACTGACAAGGCTTCATGGAGGAACTATCACGTGTGAAGAAGACAAAGAAATATCATTATTTTGGCCAAAGAGAAGATGAAATGTTACATTTTTAAGCACTGAGTCAGTAGATGTTTGTAATTTAACTTTTAAAAGAGTAAATCTCATTTGAGTGATGTTCCAGTTATTTATTGCCTAACATGCCACCACTTAATTTAATGGCTTAAAATAATTGATTATTTATTTTGCCCATGAATCTGAAGCCTGTTGGACAGATTTTAGCAGGGATAGCATGTCTCTGTTCTGTGTGATGTCAGTGGGGTCAGCTTCGCTGCGGGCTGGAGGATCCACCTGCAAAGGGCTGCATTCACATGTCTGGCAGTTCTGGGAGCTCAGCCAGACTCTGGAACAGGACCTCAGGTCCTCTCCACATGGGCATCTCTGTGGCTGCTTGGGCTTCCTCACAGAATGAAAGCTGGGTCTCAACAGTGAGATCTCAAGAGACAGAAAGGAAGTGGAGGCTGCCACTTGTAAGGTCTAGACCTGGACATCGACAAGCATCACATTTGCCTTAATCTTGGTCAGGTTATCATAGAGCTCAGACGCTAGGGTGGTAACCCTAGACCTTGTCTCCTGATGAGAGGGATGCCAAATAATTTAAGGGCTATTTTAAAATATGGCATAGCAAATAGTATAAGTCAGAAGTTCTCAACCCTGGCTGTATCTTATTAAAAGCATTTTGGAGTTAAAAATAAAAGACCAGTGATCACGACTACCTCAAGAGAGAGTGGTTGAATCAAACTAAGGAGAGGCCCTGTAGTCCTAAAAATGTCTAGATGATTTTGACATGCAAGCAGATCTCTGGGCCAAAGCTCTTCTATCCAAGGGTTGATCCAAATGAATCTTGAATAAGACTCCTCCTGCCACACTGAGCCTGATGGAAGGAAAGAACTCAGGAATGGAGTTGATTCAGGAATTTTCTTGTACCACTGCCTATGAGATAAATTATTTCCAAATGAGCCTGGAGGAAAAACTTTCAAGTAAATGGACTTGCTGAGATCACACACACTTTTTCTTATATGACATTTTACCTCCTGTTTGTAAATATTACAAAAAAATCAATAATGCTGCCATATTGCTGTGATCTAATTTGTCTTTTCTGATTGTGTGAAGCATGAGCAGGCATTTGGCATTGCATTTCCAGACCTCAGAGAGCAATGTTAAACATTTATGGTGCACTTAATCATCTGTCAGAAATGTACAAAGGCATAATGTCTCATTAATAATTATTAAATCATTGAGTTACACAGAAGGAGATGTTCCCTCTTTACTTTCCAGTAACCACTGCAGGTTGGGTCATTTGTGATGCACGACAAGCACACATCTGATAGGAGAAATTTGCTTGAGGAAATTAATAAAAAGTCTTATTCACAGTTGGCTTTAGACAGGGAGGAAACATGCATATGGATTGTTGCAATATTCATCCAGGGCCAGGGGATGCTCCTCCCTGATCAGAGTCAGGTTAAAATTCAGTGAGATAATTGCTGGGAGTGAAAAGATGTAAGGAAATGATCTTATTTGCTTTCCAAGGTTAGATAACCCATTTAAAAAGACCTGGCTTTTGGATTTTTATCCACGATTGTAGATATCATTTTGTGAATAAAGGCGATACATAATTTGATTTGCAATGAGGTCAGGATGCAAAGTGCCATCTGAAATTATCAGGCCTTAGGTTTTATTTCTGATGCTGTTCATGAGAGGTTGAAAATATTATAAAAACCCTTAATATCAGGCATGTTATTTTAGTAACACATAAGAAGTGATTGTATCTGCTGTAGATTTCATCTCTACCCCCAATATTCAGCCTAGAGAATTTAAAGTTTTAGCCTTTTTAAAAATGTATAGGCTATAGATATCTTTATAGCGACTAACATAATATCAACTCTTCTAGTTTTTCATTTTCAACATTACTTTTCTCGTTCTGGGTAAAATAAAAGCTTTATGATCTATATAGGTGACAGTCATATGGTCAAATCAAGCAAAGTGGGTTGTGCAGTATTGCTATGGGTGTCACATGAAGTTAGTTTTGCCCTACTCTGACCAATAACCCTCTAGTCAAACTTTTGGAGTCTTTCATACCTTGCTCATTACTATGCTAGGTCTTTGGCAAAAGCATTAAGTATACAGTGCTTACTTTTGATTCACATCGTCCACTTCGGAGCCAATAATCAGTAACTTTGTCCATTCCTGCCATTAATTGTCCCTCTGTATAGTTATTAAATACAGCCCTGAGATAGATATTTGAGCCATTGTGTGTTGAAGCATTTCTTAGTTGTTATTTGCGGGGAACATCTTGTTTGTGTTACTAAGGTTTTGGGAAGGAGGACCACATTCAAAATGCCTCTTAGAATTTGGGTAAGATCATCTTTCATGTTAGTTTGGTTGAATAAATTAATAAATTTGTGTCTTTCCTCTGTCTAGAAGTGCTTTAAATCACTTCTAATGATGGATTCAATTTTTCAAAACATCATAAATAGAAGTAGGTGAGAAGAAGAAAACTTACTGGTGGAAGATATAACAAGGAGCCAAAATAAAATGCAAACTGTATGTAGAATCTGTTACTTTTGTATCGCTCAGGTTCCTCCATAAGTATAGAAACTGAAAGAAAAGAGACATTTGATTGGTTATACTATTTGAACTTCATGAGATTAAAAATAAATACATCCTAAGCAGATGAACCATTCTTTTTTTTTTGTTTTTGTTTTTGCTTTTTGGTACTGGGGATCGAACTCAGGACCTCTTGCTTGCCAGGCAGGCGCTGTGCCACTGAGCTAAATCCCCAGCCCTGCACTATTCATTTTGATAGCATAACAAGAACAATATTCCTTTGGGATTCTCTCTAATGAGTACACTGTATAAAATAATGGCATCTTCCATGTTCTCCTTGTAGTTATCTGGAGTTCCATTTGTGGTGTCTCTTATTGTGCTTCTCAGTGTAGACTGCTAGTGTCACCCCATCCCCCCTGTCAGTGAAAATCTTTCAATTGGAGAAATATAGAGAAGTGTCTTAGTTATTTTTCTTGTTGCTGAGACAAAATACCCAACACCCGCAAGTTCAAGAAGGAAAGGTTTATTTCGGCTCACTGTTTGTAGAGGTTTCTATCCATAGTCAGCTGGCTCCAAGGCAGGGTGGCATGTCAGAGGGGCATGACAGAGGAGAAAGAGTTCATGGCATGGCAGGCAGAAGGCAGCAAGGCCACAAGCAGCAAGTCTGCCTTTACCTTTATAGTCCATCAGGCTATAAGCCTATTGATTGGTGTCACCCTCAGGGTGGGACTTCCATTATCCAGAAGTATGCTAAACTAATTTAGTTACTGTGCATCCTTAATCCTAGTATCACATGCTCTAGGTCTAGCCACTTTTCAAAAGCCCCACCTACGAGTGCATGAGGCTTTGGGGGGCGGAGGCATCTACAGGCAACCATAATGGGAAAGGAGAAAGTGTAGAAAGATCCTTAGTTCACAAATTTCTGCTGGTGTAGCATAATCAGGGGAAGACTTTAAAGTATCTGGATAAAAGGCAGAAAATGATAGATTTTTGTGCACCCTTTAAACCTTTGCCCCTCTCTCTGAGTTTGATAAATGCAGAAGGTAGCAGCAAGTTTAATGTTACACTTCTAGGCAGATGGTTAGAGTATGTGTATTTTATATTTTTGATTAAGCATGGAACCAAAGGCTCTCACAGATGGTGGCAGGAGCTGAGGTAGTTATACCCTGTGAAGACTGAGGCACTGGAAGGGGACTTTCCTGAACTGATCTCCATCCCACCCCTGCGGGAATGTGAGTGGGAAGAATATCTGTGCAAATGCAGATAAATTGTGTTTTACTACCTCTGAGCATTTTTGCAATTACTGTTGCAGGCACATGAGAATCAAAGATGGGGTGACTAATGATAATAATCAAACTGAGTCATTGCCAAAGGCAGAGGAAGTGAAGAAGTAGGATCGTTGATTTGTATAGATTCCAAGATACATCTAAATGGAGCTTTCTGACAAAGCCATTGATTCATTCATCTGTTTATTCATATAATACCTATCCATTAAGCAGCTATATGATAAGGATTGGGTCAGGTACTGGGATTCCAAGAGGAAAACAAACGGCTTGGCTCTCTCTGTTTTTTTCACTCTCATCATCTGCAGGTACACTAATGTCTCTTGCTTTTCCTGGGTGTTCTGGAGATTACAATTTGTTTTCCAGTTTCCCAGGAGCAATGACCTTCAGAGAGCAGGGGCTAAGTCTCCTAATGTAGTCATGTAAACATTTCAATTCTGTGTTCTGGTAATGCCAGAGGTCCTAGTGTCAAAGGCAGCATCATTTTCTTTCTCTGTTTTTAAAATCAAGTAATAAAACAGTGGTTAGGAATTACTGTTGCCAACACAGATAAGAAAGAGTCATTTGAAGTTTCTCACTAGAATGACTGTTGGAAAACCTTAGTTTTATGCCCAGTGATTTTGAGACCCAATTACTGAATCTGATGTTTTTTAAATATCAGTAATAGTAGAAAGAAACTATTATTCTTAAGAACTAGCAGGGAATGAATAGTGCAAAAATATTCTTATTTAAATTTCCCTTCTACTTTTCAGATAAATGAACAAAGTCTTTCTATGTTGCCATCATTTGAAGAAATGCACACATTTATGAAGAATGGCATATGGGAGGAGATCTTTACCATAATACATGGAACTCTCTATTATTAGGGAACATTCTAGCCCAATCTCTTCCCTTTGCAGATGAAGATCTGTGTTTCAGTGGGTGGGTTGGGGGTTATTTATAAACATCACAAACTTAATAGCAGAGCAAATATAGGTGTTCATCCACTTATAATGGGGCTAACACCTTATACACCTAAGGTAAATTCAACATAGCATATTATAACATGTGCAATACACCTAACTTACCAAATATCATAGCTTTCATAGCTTACAAACACGATGTGTTGGAGAGCATCAGTTGATTTTCCTTATGATCTTGTGGCTGATTGGGAGCTAAGGCTTACTGCTCCTCCCCAGCATAACTGCATGTCACTAGCCCAGGATATGGTCCAATGCAAAATTAAAGTGCTGTTCCTATTGAATGTATCACTTTCATATCATTGTAAAGTTGAAAAATTGTAAACTGGAGCCCATCTCTATTGAGTTTAGTGCTCTCTCTCAATCTAGTGGCATGCCAGTGCATCTAGTTGGGTGCAGGCTGCCCTATTCCTTCTTGCACCCACAATACGCACTCTTGTTTCTGCAATTTTCCTGACTGCAGGGATAGATGGTGACTGCCATGGTAGCCACTTCTTCTTTGCTCGTGATTGTGCTCTGGCCTGTGTTAGGTAAGGGGAGCTTTGCTGGTGCTTTTGGGGTGTTTTGTCTCCAACAAGACATAGCCCTTGAGAATAGATAGCTTTTATTAATAGCTCCTAGGTGGTGGATGGCTGTGGTCATCATGACAGCCTATTCCCTCACATCTAGCACCTGTGCTGGTAAGACAGCAGTTGGTCTGGAGCCATTGGAGTAGTTGGGAAGCTTCGGACATCTCTCCATATTTCTATTTTCTTTGTAGAGTTTTTCGTGCCTGACGGTTTCATGGTGTATGGATTTTTGACATGGTGGCTCATTTCTCTAAAGATGCTACAAGGCATAAGCCACTAAAACTCGTATAACTGACTTGAACCTTTTGTGCCATGGTTTTCATGCATTCTGCTCCTGTAAGCCCTTACAAAGACATGTTCAAGATCAAGGAGAAAGGAAATAGTTTCCACCTCTTGATAGGAGCTGAAAGAGCAAAGGGAACTGGAAATACTACTGTGGTCTTTTTGGAAGATGCAGCTGGCCACAGCAGCTGGATCCTGTATGTTTCTTCATGAAAAAATATGCAGGGGCAATGTTGAAGCCTCCACAGGTGAGCTGGTGTTTGGGCAGAGTTAGAGCATGGATAAGGGCTAAGAGCCTGGATTAGGCAGTTAAGATTTATTTATTATTCCCTATTTTTAGATGGAGAAACTAAGGCATAACAGAGTTGATAAAGACACGGTTATAAACTTTTACAGTGGAAATCTTGGTTTCTATAGTGTCTCCCCTCTGACCTCAGGTCTTTAAAAAAAAAACCAAGAGATTCTCACCCAGAATGTGGGGTGTTTTCTCACCCCAGAGTGGGTGAAATAGAATCTCTAAGAGTAAGCCTGAGGGCTTTTATTTGACAAAAGGAAATATGCATTAGAAAAGGTAAAAATGCTGGGTTAGAGCCCACTGCTGCAATTAATTGTAGACCCTTTTGTTGAGTTCTTTGACTCTAAAATCTATTGTTTTGTTAACTAGGAATCCTTAATACAAAATTACAGATATTGGAGATTCTAGAAAATGTGCTTGAATTTAAGAGGAAAAGGGAGACCTTTCCTTCATGCTTAATTCCTCAAGGAGTTGCATTGATGGAATTGAATTAGTGACTTACTGCTTTCCCCCTTATCTATTTTGTGTAAACTTTTGAGGATTATTGAATGAGAAGATTATTTACTTAGAAATTTTCAGGTCAGTAACTCTATTGAGAACCTGCTATGTGCCAGAAACTGTGTTGTGAGGACAGAATGCATACATCACAGTATTTTCTCTCAAGGACCTTACACCATAGTTAGCTGGAGTGACAAACAAGGGATGCTATGCTATACAGCTATGTATGCACTGTGATGTTTGTGTTAAAATTGGTTTTGGGGAAAGGAACTGTCCTGTAAGAGGGAATGCTGGGTAGGAGTTCCCTAGGATCCATGGGTGGGAGGTAGGCCAGATTAAAAATTACAATCTTCTGAAGCTCCATGCAATCAAGCACTGTACTGTTAACTGGATTGGTAAAGATCACATATAAAATTCATTTCCTCTCCTAGTGTATAGATTACATTTGTCTACATGAGTTAGATGTTCTTTGCTATTGTCTCCTGGCACATTTATGGGTCAGATGTAGATCTAATCTACTTTCTCATTTTGCTTAAAAATTATAAATACATAAAATGAGTATCACTGACTGGATTTCAAATTCTCTTTGTATGGTTTACAGGGCTTAAATCCCCACACTTTACAACATTAACCTTTTAAAGTAGTTTTTGTTTTGGATGAATGCAGTACTAGGTCTTCAAGGACTAATTGCTTGGACTAACTGGTTATATCAGGGAAGATTTGATTCCACTTTCAAGTGTGTTTCTCTTTGTAGTCTCTTCCTTAAGCTGGCATATTTGGTAAATTTTGCTATTACAGGAACTTCTCCTTTTCCTACAAATTTGTGGCCCTGGCGGGGGTGGGGGTGGGGAAGGATCAAGTGTTTTCAGACAGAACTTCCAGGGCCTCTGCATCTCTCTCATTTGGGATTCTTTTTCAGAGAACTCTCACAGGTGTGTCCTGTCTCAGACCCTCACCTGTGCCTGAGTCATCACCACATGTCACAGTAAGGCTGATGCCTTAACAAACATAAGTCATAACTCATGTTCTTGACAGTAGGCTGATGTCTACATAAGATACAGCACAGCCATCCTGTTGAACACGTTGCTGTGGTAAAATGAATGTTGTGGCTCTGAGTGTTCTATAAGAGAGAGAATCTCATAGATGTATTGTTGAATCAAAGCAGTGAGCTGCAGAACAATATATGACACTCTGTATATGAAGGTTATACCCATATAGCAGTGCTGTGTATTTTCATGAGTACATATGAAAGCATAAATTTCAGGACAAGTACTAGAGGGAGAGATGCCAAAGTGTAGCAGTGTTACCTTTGTGAAGAGAGGATTGTGGATGAGGGTCCAACAGGACATGGTCTTCACCTGTGAAAGTTGAAGGGTTTTGTTGCATGTATTTCGGTTGTTTATTAAAGAAATCACACTCAGGGGTTACTCACATTACTTTAAAAATTAAGGAGAAAGCAGATAAGCACGGCTGTTAAATTAGGCAACTCACTTACCTCCTGAGCCTATTAACAAGGTTGTTGTGAGAATCACATTTGATAATTTATAAAAGTGCCAGGCTCACTAAATAAAAAAAACTTCCTTTCTTAATGTGCTTATAGTTGGAACCCTGACTTCATGGCTCCAGCATCAATACTGACTTGGCTTTTTCATGGTTAGACACCCATTTGGTGTCTTATTGATCATTTAAAAAAACTTTTTTTGGATTGACACATACAGACCTGAAGAACATTATGTTAAGTGAAGTAAGTCAGGCACAGAAAGACAAACCATGAATGATCTTACTCATAAGCAGACTCTAAAGAGGTGATCTCATAGCAGGTTACAGTGGAATAGTGGATATTAGCTACTGGGGAGGACAGGGGAAGATGGGAGGGAGAGAGGTCAGGCAACAGGTACAATGTTATTGTTTGACAGGAGGAATAAATTCTGGTGTTTTTATTGTTCTTTTGCTTTCAGTGTCAGAAGCTCATGCTTCTGAATGAAGGTGTCCTGGAAGTTCTGTGGAGAGAATCTCTTTTCCTGTCCCTGCTACTACTCATACAGAATTCTTCCTGCACAGTTAATTATCTCCCTGGGGTGGAGGTGGGGGTCCTCAACATCATTGGCATCATTTATATTCCAATCCTCCATGAAAACAAAGAGGAATGTTTTCAGTTCCTGGCACATTCTGGGGCTTAATCCTCTCTGGCTTTCTCCTCCTGAAGTTGTTCTTTGTGCAGGAAGTGAGCATTTATAAATTAATAGGAATTTTGCCTGAAAACAAGCAGTAAAAAGAGACAGGCAGTGCCTGCAAAGCAGGGAGGCTTTTCTGGGGCAGAGGATCACACTGGCCTTCATCACTGCAGGACTGCTGCAGCCCATGATGGAAGAGATACTCCCATGTCAGTACATTGGAGGATCCATATGGAACAGGAAAACTTGAGTTCTTTCCTTTATACAAACACACACACACACACACATACACATATATGTGCATATATATGTATGTATATATGTGCACATTTTTTTTTGTTCACTTATATATTAATAAAATCATTTCTCTGTTGAGCTTTCCAGGCTGATGGGCAATGTGGCTTTTTAATGCCTTTTTTTTCCCTCAGAACACACTGTCTACAGAGGATTTGTACTTCATGCTTATTGATTTACAGGTGTTTGAGGCCTTACTGTCTTTACTTCTTGATAATAATATGAAAAATATGGATTTCCTTCTGCTGATGGAAATGGAGGCTTTTCTCTGGATGTCTGGAGAAATGGACATGGAGCCTAAGGATGTGTCCACAGGAACTGCTGGAATGACTGTGTCCATCTACACATGGTCGAGGCAGCTGAAGAATGGTGGGAGATTAGAGAATTTTGGATTCTTGGCTCAAGAAGCATCTCCTCTCCTTCCTCATTTTCTTGTCACATTGCTTGAAACTTTCACTGTAAGAGTCTCTGTGGGTGGGGATTGGGGAGTGGTTCCAGTAAAATACAAAATCAGTTAGGAGGGGATCTGGTCAAGTCAAAGATTTTCAAATAGAATTTGTATTACCTTGGCCACCTAAAAAGTTATTGGAAAAAAATGTCTGGTAGGGATGGCAGTAGCATTACCAAAATGTAAATTGGCATAGTAAAGGTTTAAGATGTTCTCAAATAAATCTGTGCTGTTTAACCAGGTGTTTTCCACAATACTTGATTTTCATACAAACTCTCTTAATGTCTTCAGGAACTTGTATTCTTAGAGAATACGTTAGGATATTTTGGGCTGTTAGTGACACTAACAACTAGGTGGAATCAGATTGTTATTTTCCACAGTCACCCTAGCAAGTCTCTGGGGGTTTAGCAAGTCTCCCAGGGAAGGTATTAAGGAAGATGTAGAGTTTCCTCCAAAAGGAAGTTTGTGTTCAGTGGTGTCCAGAGGTCCTAGAAAACCCCGGTGAATTAATTAGCTGCAAGGGAACCTCACGTCAAAATCTCTTAGGAAAGTTTGTATTAACTGAAAAATGTTGTGTTCAGCTATGAATAATGGTTTTTTTTAGAGTTTTCTAGTGATATAAGAAAAATATAACTCCCAACATGTTAGATGTCAAGTGTGTCAAGTTTGTGGTCCCAATAACTTCAAAGAATGAAGTCTTGAACCAAAGGAAGAAGTTAGAAGAATTTTATTGAAGATAAGGAGAATAGCTTCTGGATTTCCAGAAGGGGTTCCAAGTAGGGTGGGCATGAAGGGTCTTTGTCAGGGATATAATTTATACCCTAAAATCACAAGGTGTCTACAATATGGGGTGGAGTCAGACTACCGTCAACCTATAGGATTACAAGTATAGCTGTTCAGCTAATATTGATCCAATAGGGAAACCAGTCATGTGGGAAGGGTACATAGAACAATGGCATTTTGGGGAACAAAGGAGAATATGGCTCTGGATGGTCTGGTCACCCCTCTATGCGCCTAATGCCTCTGGGCCTACTGGGCCAAGTGGTGCTAATTACAGTATAATCTCAAGTTGTTATTTATCTCTGGCAAGGCATGTAGGCCTCACCATTGCATTTCCATCTTGCTCCACCTCCAGCCACAATCTTGCTGACATCCTTGAGGGCCCAGTCCTTCTCTGACTATGTATTAATTTCTATCTAACTTAGCTGCCCATAATATTAGCAGCTAAGGAATATTAGCAGCCATGCTACTTATATGGAGTTAACTTCAAATGGAATTATACATTAAAACAAACATCATATTTTCCTTTTTGCCCACTTCCTTTCCTTTCCTTCTTTCTTTTTTCCTTTCTGCTTCTCTCTTACTCCTTTCTTCATTTTCTTTTTATTTTCCAAATAGTTCACTCTCTTTTTCATTCGAGCTCTCCCATTTGCTTCCCAATTAAAGCCTTAATTAATTAATTAATTAATTGCATTCTCAATTAAGCAGCTTTTAATTTTTATTTCATAGTGCTGAGAATGGAACCCAGGGCCTCACACATGCTACGCAAGCACTTTACCACTGAGCTACATCCCCAGCCAAATTAATGAGTTTAAAGAGTTTGGTCACTTCTGAATTTCACTATCACTTAGACAGCTCCTTTTACAGTTGTTCTAGTTGACAGTTTCCTTCTCCTGTTCTTCCTTCTCCTCCTCTTCCACCTCCTTCTCTTCCTCTTCATCCTCTTCTTCTTCCTGAAATAAAACAGAGTCAGTAGAGATAATGACTAAGACAACAGGTCTTGGCTTCAGGCAGACTGTTCAGGTTCTGACTCTGCTATAGTGGATAGTGTTGCCTGGTCCAATCTCTATTTCTAACCATCTTACCCTCTGTCTAATTCTATTAACAAAGGTGTAAATACTAACAGCTAAAGCAGCTAGAATTAGCCACATGACATTATTCTGGTAAATGCATTATATTTGTTGATATTATTAAAAAATATAGTGGGAACAGTAGTGGAGAAGGTGATGACTGCGTTACTATTTTCTATGAGAACCATTGTATGGTCTGTTTTCATGGGCACTCTAGTACAGAATTTGTGATTTTTAAAAAATGAAATGCTGATGGAACCATTCTCCATATACTGTGGAATTTAGTACAAGTTGGGATCCACATACTTCTCACAGACAGGCCTTGGGAGTAAAGAGTCAAAAGGATTTTGGAAGATAGTACTTTCAACCATATGCCTAGAGCTGTCTGCTGCCCACTTCCAAGTTAGGGTGTTTTGGGACTGACTGTGGCTCAAGGAATAGGATCCCAAAGGATGTTGGTTGAGCCAGGGAGATAGTGGCCAGAGCTGTGGATTATCAGGCTCAGTGTCTAGAGGAATCAAAGTAGTACCCAGAGAAGTACACAGCATGACATGCCTCAGGAATGGGATGAGGATGCAGAACAGCAAGTTTGACACACCACAGAGTAGATGGCACAGAGAGAAGTGGGGTGCAGTGCGATGTGGTGACTGCATGGTAGTCCTGCTCCAGAGTGGGCCTTGTGGGCTGTCGAGTGAGAGCTGTGCACTGGCTCAGGGGAGGCATGTTGCCATAGGTAATAGCACAAATCCTGGAAGCCCTGTCTCATTGAGATAGACCATCACCAGGGAACAGCCACCAAAAGATTTTCCTGATAGGTCTCAGGTCATTGACTATGCAAAGATGTTTTGTCCTCTCTCATCGCCTGTTTCCTGGATTTGTTTTTCCAGCTCTGTATAAGCTGGTGTTATTGAATGTACCTTGGCTTTACGGCTTTGCTACTCACCCTCCAGGCATTTAAATGATCTTTTTATCATCCCAGTCCGCTAAGCATGGCTCCTTAACCCTGTGCCAAAGATCACTTAGTGAATGAGGCCAAACGCAGTAGCTTTCAGGCTGTGTTGACTCCTAGTGTTGGAGTGATTGTGTGAACAAAATGCATTGAGTGTTTCTTTGTCACTAGGCCATGAAAGCAGCTTGTCCCTGGCTTCAGCAGAAAGCTAGCATTTGCAGGTTGATGACCGGCTTCTGTTTTTTTTCCCCCTTTTACTTTAAGGTAAGATTCTAGCCACTTCTTTAGATTAAGAGAAGAGGACTTGAATTATTTTTCATATTCTCATTAGAAGACTGTGGTCTGCATTCTGCATACATGTATCTCCTGAAAGACTACCTAATGCGTAACACAAATCTGGAAATTGGCACTGTGGGAAAGCTGCACAGAATATATGCATTATCAGGGCAGGTTAGAGAAGTTGGCATCCACATCTTCTTTGTACTGGGTTTGATTTTCACCCTACATTCATCTGTTTGCTGTCTGCTTTCAGAGCTTCTACATATAGTTGTAAACTAGGCATATAAGCTGTGCAGGTCACACACTGCAAAAAGGTGCTTCCTCCAAGAGGCTCCATTATACAGATGGTTATGAAGATTCACTTTAGGACTTTTCCATGTTCCATTCTGCTTTCCAATGGTAGGAAAGTGATATGTATTCAGAAGAAACTATGAATTTTGAATTTTGAATTTTCCCTCCAGGCTAGCAATATGCAGTTTGATACTTTTGTTTGTGTGAGCAGTACTGGGGATTGAACCCAGGGCCTTCACGCTGTGCTACATTTCCAGCTCTTATTTATTCATTTATTTATACTTTTTTGAGAAAAGGTCTGACTAAGTCAGTAAATTGCCCAGGGCTGGGCTTGAATTTGCAATCCTCCTGCCTCAGTTTCCCAAAGTGCAAAGATTATAGGCATACACTGCTACTCGCAGCTGGTATATATATAACTATAGCCATATATATATATCGAACTAGGGACCTTGCAGTTGCGAGGTAGAGGGCAGAGGGCAGAACCACTGAGCTAAATCCCCAGCCTGGGCTTTGTGTATTTATAAAAAGAATTCTGGCAGACGGCTGTAAGTGTCCTGTTCTAACAAATACGGAAAATTTTCTGGAAAAGGCCAGTGATGGGCCTTGAGGCAGGGGTACATTTTCCTCATTTGCACAAAGCACTAGCTCTAGGAATCTTAAAAAATGAGGGCTTTTCCTCGTCTCATGATAGGAAGGTGGGGAAGGGTCTGTGTGGCACCACCCAGCTATTATTTAGGAGGTGGAAGCTCATGGGGGAGATGGGGACTGGGGTTTTCATGGAAGGTGAGGAGGTAACACTGGCTTGATCATAGGCTTCCCCTTGACCAAGACCGAGAGGGGTAGGAAGGAGTGGCAATCTCCATAAGAATGGAGACCTGGCCCTGCTTGGCCGCTGCACCCCAGGTGGAATGGTGGCCCCACTGAAGCACGGAAAAACAGAACTGAAAACTTTGATACAGGACTTCTGAGGTCCAGCTTGGTAGAGGCCAGAAACTTTTCATTTTCTAAACAGGCCTTGCCAACTTTGGCACTGAGCATTTTAGCAAAAGGGATGCCAGGACATCCTCAAATTTCCTGGTATGTGCAAGCCATTTGTCCTTCCCTAGGATTTCTTTCCCCCACCCCTAGGATTTCTATAGGAATGTCTCTGTGACTAAGTGTCTCACCGAGCTGTCTGACATGGAAATAAAGCAATGTGGTGTGTCTTGTGTCCAGTTCCAGCTGAGCAATATACGCTACACCTGAGAACAGATGATGCGTCTCAGAATCACAATATTCCCAAAGCAGGTTTCTTGTGCCTGTCACTAGAAGCAAGTGGCTTGGGTAAAGTCTGTCTTCAGCATCTTTTCACTTTCTTCAGAAAATACCCTTTCATATTAATTTTCATGGATCTTTTCACCCCAGAAGTCCAGCATCCACCTTGTGCATGTTGATAGTCTCAGGTCCCTCTTCTTGCAGGAGTCACCCCATGCTCTCCTCCCTGCCTCCCTCCTGAACTTATCCAAGCATACATGTCCTGTGACATAACCCTTCCAACTTACCTTCTGGCCACAAAGGCAGGTGATGCATTAATGATGTATGGTGAATAAATTGGTTATCCTACTATCAAAGAGAAAAAACAAGTCTGAGACCAAATTAGCAAAGGGTGTGGATTTATGATCTTGCAGCTGCAAGGGAACCACTTGCTGTCATTTTTCTTTCAGCAGGAGTTTGAAGGGGCTTAAAAGGTTTTACAGCATGAGGAGGAAGTCTTGAGACAATCTTTAATTGGTGAACATTTCGTTAGTGTGGGTTTCTGACAGATTTTTAAGTACTTTTAGTTTTCATAGTTTTTAATTGGTCCACTATCAGTTTTTATATGACTGGGAGCTTTTTCAGGCTGGAAAGAGTTGGAGAGACTTTTCCATCATATCAAGGTTATCAAGGTTATCTTACATATCAAGGTAAGCAGTCTACCACTGATCAACAGCCCCAGCCCTCTTACTTCTTATGATATCTCTTAACTCCAGAAGGCAGAGTGAGATATCTGGGCCAGACAGAGACCAAGCAAGGCTTCTTTCCTCCTAAAAATGCGATTCTTTTCTTCTAAGAATGTACTTCTTTTAAGAATTCAATTCCTCTAGAAATAGTTTCTCACTGGTGGGATTCTATCTTTTCTTCAGTTCTATTTCAACAGTAGCAGTAGCAATAACAAAAATGAGAGAGAAAATAGCAAATCACTATTTCCTGAGTATTACTAAATACTGATACAAGTTAGGTGCAGTGATTTCCATTTTAATGAGAAACAGGCTTCGAGTAGTTGAATGAACTGACTAAGGGTCTTCAGCTGATGAACTAATAATCAGAATTGAGACCTAGGACTAGTTGCTTCTGAATGCCACAGTCTTCCAAGTACAGTGTACCATTTCCTCATTGGCCAAATGGGTAAGAAATCCCACTAGCACCTCTAGGTCAGTGGTGGCGAACCTATGTCATGTGTTATTGTGTTTTTCTTTTAAGACAAAGACATTAATGTATGAGTTGTCTTTTCTAAATTAAAACCTCAGTATTTAGGTTTAATTGCAGTGTTGGCACTTTGTGATAAATAAGTGGGTTTTGTGTTGCAGTTTGGGGACTTGGTCTCTAAAAGTTTTGCCATCAGTGTTCTAAGTCACACCTGTAGGATGTCCTTTAGCGTCTTCTAGATCATGCCTCCTGTTTGAGCTGAACTTTCACAACCTGCAAGTATCAATAACTTTGCATGTAGACACTGTGTATTATGAAATATAGTATTCTTCAATTTTGGGCTATGATTGTGTTAGAGAAAAATTACCGAGGGTCATTGGAAGAATGGGGAGTTAGCTGGAGGGCTGTAGGTTCTGGAAGGGACAAAAAGACTACAGCAACCTGATTATTATTAGGCACATTTTGTTGCTGGCATGGGGCATTAAAACCTTACATCTTTTGGCAGAGGGTAAAGAAAAATGTTTTAAAACTTTTAAGAGAAAATAGCTGTAGAGATGAGTACTTAAGTTCCAGACTCTTACTCCTTTAGTATTCAGCTGAGTGCTTTACTTTTTGAATTTTCAGCTCAGTCACATGACTCCCCATAGTCCACTTATGGAGTTATTTCCTCAGCAATTTGATATTAAGGTAGGATGATAGGGAATTTCATTAAAACAGCCTCACAGGAATGGGGAGAAGTGACAGCAACCATCCAATAAAAAGTAATGTTCTTTTTAGTGTATATCTGATGGGACTTTACTATACTTTGTGGTGTGTAGTAAAAAATCTTCCATTAATCATTCTTTTGTCCTTGGGGACCTGATACCCTGAGATTCTGAGCTTGCAAGTCTTGCCCTAGAACTCCCTTCCCAACCCTTTTGGTTTGTATACTTAGAAGGGGATGTGGGCAGACACTGGAGGGTGTTTTCCAGATGGAAAACACTGGCTTCCCTTTCACCACCAGGATGATTCTGTTTGTAAATAGGTTACTTCATTAAAATTGAACACCACCAAAGAAACTGGGTTTTGGTTACAGCCTACTATGAGGCCCTTCTGGATGCAACAGGAGATCTAGACTCAGGTGTTCAGTTAGTGAAGAGGTTTTAGTTACAGAGTAATTAGAATTTCCCATCACTTCACCCAGATGCCTCATGAATGCAAATTGGTGACAGGAGACCAATAAACAGATGTCCCTGTTGTTTGTGGATTTTATTGTGGAGGAGAAAAAAGGTTATCATGTGAATTTGAACAGAAAGCCCATGCAAATTATGCATTACATTTTAATCACCACCAATCAATCAATACTCTTTTCCCAATGTTTTGTTCTGTGCTCACCACTGAGAAACCTACACCCTCCTTCCCTGGGGGATTCTCCAGTCATATTTGGAAAGTGCAAATGACATTCTTTCTTGAAGCAGACAACTCCCAATCTTGGTCATGAGCCATAATCCTAATGATACCAGAAGGATCCAAAACCCATGACCCTATTCTTTGGCACCAGTGGTGTAGAAAGCGGGACTCCTGGCTACATTGAATGCTCTCTGAGAGTTCTTAGCTGAGCTCTTCTTGCTTCTTCAAAGTGTACAGAACCATTTGTATTAATCTGAGGTTCCCTGACCTCTGAGATTCAAATGACACTGGCTCTCGTCTCATACCAGAGGCAGTAGGAATACCCAGTCATTTTCATATATTTTTTACATTATTTAATTCAACATTTTAAATTTAAAATTATATTATTACAATTGACAATAGATTTTACATATGTATGGGGTACAAAATAATCTGAATAGACATTTCTCAAAAGAAGATATTCCGATGGCCAAGTACATGGAAAAATGCTCAATATTACTAATCTTGTCAGAAGGGAAAGGCAAATGAAAACAACAGTGAGGTACACCTTACCCCAGTTAGAATGGGTTGGTGTATGAGTGTGCAGGCTGCCTTTGGCTCCAAGGCTCTGCTCTCCTGGAATAACTCAATTTACAGAGCATGTTGCTGTCCTATATATTGTGTCATGTTCCAAGTACATCATCTGAGTTGCAAAACTCAGGCTTCTTCTTGTTTCACAAACTTTTCCTTGCATACTCACCCCAAGGGTCTCCTGGGGTAACTTGACTATATTAATCTGCACAGGCTGCCATGGCAAAGTACCTCAGATGCGGGCTTAGACAATAAAAATTATTTGCTCCATTCTGGGGGCTGAAAGTCCAAGATCAGGATGTCCACAGGGTTGATTTCTTTTGTGGAGTCTCTTTGGCTTCTCTTTGTGTCCGTACATGATTTTCCCTCTGCATGTTTGCATCCTAATATCCCTTTAGTTTGAGAACATCAGTCATGTTGAATAAAGGCCCATTTAAAGACCTTAGTAACCTTAATTATCTCCATAAAGACCCTCTCTCCAAATAGTCACAGTCTTAGGTACTGGAGGTTAAGAATTTAACATATTGGATGGAACCCGTCTCATGGATGCCAGCAGGTGCACTGGCCGGATGGACCATGCCTTGTGGGCCACTCTGTATCTGAATCCTCACAGCAGAGGAGCAGCAGGGGAGGGCCATAAAGGGCATGGTTATGAGCCTCAGAAATTAGAGCAGAAGTGAACAACAGAGAGGGCCTCTCTGAGGCTCCTCAATGAAAATTGAAGCCCACTGGGAAAGTGAAGAAAATCCTCCAATAAAGGCACACTGGACCATCGTGGTTGGTAAGTTGGTGAGATCAGCACCTCTCATAGAAGCCTGGACTTGCTTAAAGGGGAGGACAGCTGGAACCTGTGATAGAACCTTGGAGGGTTTAATCCTACAGGAGGTCAGGGACCTCTACTTGGGCCTCGCAGCCAGAAATCAGCCTGAATCTCAATAGACTACAACTGGTTTGCTGAGACTAATCGACTTAGACCTGCACACTGCTACTCACATTGTCTACCAGGACAGCAGAGACATATCCTGAGGGAGATCATACATACATATATATATATATATATATATATATATATATATATATAATTTCTACCCACCCCTCCTGGCTCTATTTCTCTCCCTTTTTATTCCTGTTCTTGTCCCATTTTGAATTTTCTCTCTCTCTCTCTGTACTCTCGATTGTCACTATTATGGGAAGGTGAATACAATTTCTAGCTTCCCTAGTGTTCTTAGTTTGTTCTGTACTTGTCTCTCTTCTTTTGCTTGGTCTTTTCCTCCAGTCTTCAAAAGAGTCCCACAATTTGCATGATCTTCCTCTGTCCTCTAGCCTCACCTCTAACCTTTCCCTCTCCTATCTCTCCATCCCTCCCTCCCACCCCCTTCTAAATCCTTATCCCAAAGGGTAAATTTCCCATATTGAAGGGTTTATTTATTACAAACATATTTTGGGCTGACCCTAGATTTTGATCTAAGTCATGTGGTTAACGGTGACAGATTAACTGCTACCAGAAATTGTCATTTTCTAAGCTGTGTTTGAGGCTACTGCTGATGCTGATTGTGTCAATTGGGCTAAGGTGTCATGGTCGATCTAATCAGTTGTCCTCCCTAGTATATTGAAAATGAGATTGCCTAAGAGTTATTAAAGACTCAAAACCTAAAAAGGCCAGCTATACCTGGAAGATATCCCTAAGAAGCAATCACTCCATCAGGGCTCTAAACACAACTAACAAATATACGATAAAAAATATTGAAGTATCAGCCCAAGAAGTAAAGCCAAAACCAGCACCAACAACAAAATTAAAAGTGAGAAGACACCTTAGCAAGACACAAACCCAGACTTCTAGCTCACCAAGGGCAAATTCTGGGGGAAATGAGGAAAAATATGATAATCAACCACCTGGACACCCTGAACTGATAGCACAGGAAGTAACAAAACAGATGAGTGAGGCTCTAGAAAAATTCAAAATAGAAATAATTTCACAGATAACTACAGAGATGGTGAGCAGAATGAAAGACATGATTAGAAACTCTGGAACAGAAACAGATATAAAAAACAGATGAGCTCACAACCACGCTGGAACCCATGAATGCCTAGCATAGGAAAGAAATGAAAAGCATGAACACACAACATAGGAAAGAAATGGAATCCATGAAATATATTCAAAGAGATATCCAGGAGATTAAAAACTCCATTGAAAGTATTCACAGTAGATTGAGCAAATGTGAAGATAGAATATCAGATGTAGAAGACAGGATTATAGTTAGTGACCATGAAAAGAGAGATTTCTTAAAAATAGTAAGGAACCATGAGAAATCAATCCAGCAGCTGCTAGATGATGCAAAGAAGAATAACATAAGACTAACAGGAGTCCACAAAAAAGCAGGCTAAAGTACAAGTGACATAAAAAAACTGTTCACAGAAGTAATAGTAGAAAACTTCCCACACAGAGGTAAAGAATTTGACATAGATGTAAGTGAGGCATATAGAACTCCAACTAGCCATTTAAAAAAAAAATCTATACCTAGACATATAATAGTCAAGATCTCAGAAACCTAACAGAAGAACAAAATCCTACAAACAGAGAAAAGAAATCACATACAAAGGAAAGCCCCTGAGAATCACAGCAGACTTCTCAACACAAACCCTCAAGTCAAGGAGAGCCTGGAATGAAGTATTTCAAGCCCTAAAAGAAAATAACTTCAAACCTAGACTGTCATATCCTGCAAAATTGGCTTTCAAGATGGACGGGGAAATTAGATACTTCCATGACAACACCTCAGAAATTTCATTAACACCAAACCAGAACTCCAAACAATTCTAAACAATATCCTAGAAAAAGACAATGAAGGTCACAGCTCCATGGGGCCCAAAAGAGTGAAGCCACCAGGCAAGGCAAGAAAATAAAGGGAAAGGGGGAAAAATAAAAAATAAAAGAGCCAACAACAGTAAAACATCATGACAAGGATGAGTCAATATTTATCAATTATAACCATCAATGTTAATGGCCTCAATTCACCAATCAAAGAAATAGATTGGCAGGATGGATTAAGAAGCAAAACCCAACACTATACTGTATACAAGAAATACACCTAATTCAAAAAGAAATTCATAGGCTGAAAGTAAAAGGATAGAAAACAGTTCTCCATGCAACAGGAACCTGGAAAAAAGCAGGATTAGGAATCTTATTTGCAGACAAAGTAAATTTCAAACCAAAACTTATTAAGAGAGACAAAGAATGTCACTACATCCTTGTAAAGGGAAAAATCCAACAGGAAGAGATGACAGTCATAAATATATATGCACCAAATATGAATGCCCCAACCATCCAAACAAATATTAATGGACATGAAAAATCAAATAAGCACTAATACAATTGTAGTGGGGGACCTCAGTACCCCACTATCACAAATAGATCATCTAGGCAAAAAAATCAACAATGAAATACTAGAACTAAACCAAGCTTTTGAACAAATGGACTTAATTGATGTCTACAGAATGCTCCACCCCACAAAATCAGAATATACATTCTTTTTGGCTGCAGATGGGTCATTCTCCAAAATAGACCACATGCTAGCTCATAGGACATGTTTAAGTAAATGCAAAGGAATTGAAGTTATCCCCTGTATATTTTCAGATCACAGTGCAATTACATTGAAAATCAATAGCATAAGAAACTGAAAACCCCCACAAATACATGGAAATTGAATAATCTCTCCTGCACAACCAATGGGTCACAGAGGAAATTAAAGAAGAAATTAGACAGTTTCAACAATTAAATGATAATGCCAATATAACATACAGGAATCTATGGGACACAATGAAAGCAGTTTTTAAGAGGGAAATTCATAGCAGTTAATGCTCATATTAGGAAAACAGAGAGAGCTCAACAATCTAATACTGAACCTCAAGCTCCTAGAAAGAGAAGAGCATGATAAACCCAAAGCTCTTACAAGACAGGAAATTATAAAGATCAGAGCAGAAATCAATACAATGGAGACTAAGAGAATGATACAAAAAAATCAATGAATTGAAGAGTTGGTTTTTCAAAAAAAAAAAAAAATCGATAAACCCTTAGTCAACCTTATCAAAAGAAGAGAAAAGGCTCAAATCCATGCAATTAAGAATGAAAAAGGTGAAGTCACAACAGATCCAGCAGAAATCCAGAGGATCATCAATACCTACTTTGAGAACCTGTACTCTAATAGAATGCAAAACACAGAAGAAATGGACAGATTTCTATATACATATGAATTAACAAAGTTGAATGAAGAAGATATAAAAATTCTAGACACCCCAATTACAATCAGTGAAATTGAAAACATAGTTAAAAATCTACCAACAAAGAAAAGCCCAGGTCCTGATGGCTTCACTGCTGAATTCTACAAAACTTTTAAAAAAGAACTATAGCCACTACTCTTTAAACTTTTCAATGAAATTGAAAGGGAAGCAATACTTCCAAATTCATTCCTGCCAGCAATTGTTACTTTGATTCCAAATCCAGGGAAAGACCCAACCCAAAAAGAGAACTACAGGCCAATCTCCCTAATGAACATAGATGCAAAAATCCTCAACAAGATACTGGCAAACAGAATACAAGAGTGTCATCAAGAAGATCATACACTCTGACCAAGTAGGATTTATCCCAGGGATGTAGAGATGGTCCAACATACATAAATCAATAAATGTAATACACTATATTTACAGAGCCAAGGACAAAAACCATATGATCATCTCAATAGATGCAGAAAAAGCATTTGACAAAATCCAGCAACGATTTATGATAAAAACCCTACAGAAAATTGAAATAGAAGGTCTTTATCTCAACCTGATTAAGGCTATCTATGAAAAACTATTAGCCAACATCATACTAAATGGTCAAAATCTGAAAATGTTTATGCTAAAATCAAGAACAAGAGAAGGATGTCCACTATCACCACTCCTGTTCAATACAGTTTTGGAACCATTAGCCACAGCAATTAGACAAGAGAAAGAAATAAAAGGAATAAAGATAGGAAAGGAAGAAGTGAAACTGTCGTTATTTGCTGACGATATGATACTCTACATAGAAGACCCAAAAAACTCCACCAAAAGACTTCTAGACTTAATTGACAGATTCAGTAAAGTAGCTGGATACAAGGTCAACACTCAAAAATCGATAGCCTTCTTCTACACAAATGACAGACTTACTGAGTGAGAAATTATGGAAAAAATTCCTTTCACAATAGCATCCAAAAAAATGAAATATCTAGGAATTGATCCAATGAAGGAAGCAAAAGACCTCCACACTGAAAACTACAGCACATTTGAAAAAAAAAAAAAAAGAGATCGAAGAGGATATAAGAAAAGAAGAAGATAGTCATGTCTATGGTTTATTCCTTGTTTGCAAATGGGAAAGAGATATTGGAGATAGTACATTAATGTACATTAAAGAAAAATGCAATCTTGGAAATCAGATGGGGATGAGCTAAAGCATGGGCTGAATATATATTTGTTCAATTGATAATATTTGATTATTGCTAATTGAGCCTGTGATTGTGGGCATGATACTGTCCTCATCTGCAGAGTGGGTACGGGTAGTCATGAGACTTAAAAGTGATTCTGTATGTAAAGTTTCTAGCACAGTGAACAATACAAGAGAGTGAATCCCTCACTTGCCTCTTCCTTTCCTCTGCACAGAATGATTTCTATGCAAGTAGAGATACTAGAACTGGGTTATAATTTTATAGAGGACCCCTAGATACAGGAAGATTGACTCCATGCTCTTTCTTTCAGAGTCTATTTGTCCTCTAGAAAACATCAGAGCTCCTCATAACTGATAATCCTAAATGGACACTGAGTGAGATAACTTTTTGTTAGGGAAGCCATGGAAAAAATCACTGATCTTGATCATAATTGGTCAGGAAGCAGAGGGGTCTACTCACCTGTAGCCCTGGTCTGCGGAGTGACATTGATCTCCATGATTGGCATGTAGAATTGCTCTTGGAAGCAGCTGGATTCTATATCAAATCCATACCACCAAATCGAATATCGTTGTTCTCTTGGGGAGACCTTCTTTCTGGGCTATTTAAAATTTGTGCCTTCCAAGTGTCTCAAGACTGCTTAGCAATATAGAACAGGAAAAGTATTATTGAGAAGAAATGTGTGAAGGAGATAAATTCACCATGTAATTTTTAATTTTCTTCAATAATCTCGCTTGCAAATCCCTGCTGATCTTAGAATGATTAAGGTAATAAAGAAGCTTTGTCTTTTCATTGACCTATAAATGACCCTCATGAAAACATCATCAGGAACTTAAAACTTTAGTATGTAGTTGCTAGTACCATTTTAACTTTCCATATTCTTTCCTTTCTCTAATAATTATGTTGGTTCAGATAATTTTTTCCCAGGTACATTATATGTAATTCCCAAAGTTTCAAAGAAACTTTCTACTGGGATGAAAGATTATTACACTCTTATAAGAAAAGCATGTGGTTTTTCTGCTCAGCAGAAGTATCCTTTTCTGTGTCAAGAAAAGTGCCTTGGTCCTTGGCATTTCACTGTCTTCTTCTGGATTATCTAATATATCAATGGGCAACCGCTGGATCCAGACCTGAGGCTCTTGAAAATGGATTACTGAAGTACAAGTACAATTCAGAGCTCACTTCTGGTAACAATGTTTGGGCTCCAAGACAAGCTCCAAATTAAGTTACTTTTACCTATTATAGTTTTCAGTTTATATAAGCAATGACTGGTATTATTTTACTTAAACAGATTGGGTCAAATTATACCCATTATGAATCCTGACTTATTATTTATTAGCACATTTTTAATTAGTTATATAATTTTACACCTGAAAGGAAATAAAATAGATTGTCCAGTTCTGGCATTGTCAAATTTTTTCTTAAAGGAACAGATAGACAATATTTTAGCTTTCATAAGCTCCTGATCTTTGTTGCAACTATTCAACTGTGCTACATTAGCTAGAACACAACTATACACAATATGTAAACAAATGAGTATAGTTATCTTCTGATATATTTATAAAATAGTGGACTCAGATTGTAATTTACTAATGCCTGATCCAGTTGAATTTTTCTCTTTCACCTAGTGAGGAAACCTAAGGCTATAGGAGTCAAGTGACTTGCCAACAGTGGACCATTTAGTTTCTGGTCAGACAAGGCCTTTAACTTTTGACATTCCTCCTGTGCCACGTTGCCATTCCTTTATAGCTGTATGCATGTGTGAAGCTGAATGAGCTTGTGATAATGTAGAAGCTTGATCTGTATTCTTGAAGCTTCTGCCCATCAGGCTGAATGAGATAAATCCTATGTCCAGTGAGTTGAACCAGGTGATCCGGGTGTTTGGAGATTGTTGAACATTCATCTTTGTTTACTAGAATGATTCACAGGAAAACCTGGCCTCTCTAAAAGGCCAAGTTAGACTCCAAGCACTTTCTAAAATGAAGTTGTTTTCATATGGTGAGAGTAATTGGATCTTCTCATCTACTTTCCTTGTAGAATGATAGAAGGTGGGCCATCTCTTATCAATTCTATACATTTACATTTGTGTCTTTGTTTTTCTCCTAAATTCTCTCTTCCCATCCCCCCTTTGCACAGATCACATTTTCCATAAAGCCTTACATTACTGACCTATTTAATCCTTTGGTCACCTCTAAGCAATTAGCCTATATCTGGGAGACATTGTAAGAATTTGCACTGTTGACATATTCCTTTGTACTGTCTTCTTAATTGTATATTTGTATAGACATTGTATATTTGTACAGTGTATATTTCTTCACATATACACATACATGAGCACTTGCATGAAAGGCCTTTCCCTCCAAACAGAAGTCAGGAATGCTGGCTTCTATTTTTTAGTTTACATTCCCTGCAACAGTGCTTGAATGTGGGATGAGTTTGTAAAGGCTGTCTGACACCTCACCGGTCCTCAGTGTGCAGCACTGAGCCTAAGGAGGTGACTCAGACACAGATACTGTTTCTAGATGGAAGCAAGAGAATGTCACATGACACAACACTAGATTTTTGTGGTCCTTTGTACAACAACAAAGCAAAATTTATGATGGATTCCAAATAGAAAGTACCCATATCATTACTATAGCCTTTAGAGAAACTGCCTACCCAGCTAAAATAAAACTTCTAAGGAGAAATTCAGTCATTTAGGATGAAGAGACAGAAGGCTACAGTACTATGCAATTACTCCTCAGATAAACAAATAAGGGAAGTTTGCTTCCAAACACCTGCAGGTGTATGAGATGTTAGTTGGTAATTTTTAATAGATTTCTTGGAATGCCTCATGATTCCTCATGAAGAATCTAAAGCAAGAAGAGATCCTACACAGAGGGTGTGGACTGGTCAACTTGGGATCCACAGAAGTCTCCCCAGGACCTGGAAGAATGTAGTCTACCCCAGGACTTTGCCCCTCATCTCCACTGGTTTTGTTAAATATTTGGCACATTGATATTGAATAACTACTACGTCACAGTATCATTCCTAGTTTCTTGGTATGAATGAAATGAACTTGGATTCCATACTCATAATTTGTGGTCCATTAAATATTCACATGTACAGTAAATTTTACTTGTGTTCAGCATAGTATTTGACCAGCCATTTGGAGAATTCCTTTATATCTTTTTAATATCATTTATCGAAAATCTCTAGGCATTATATGTCAGACCACATTCAGGTGCCTTGATTTGATGATCTTGATTTTTTTATAGTTTTGGGTTGGTATCTAGAGTACAGATATGCTTTCTGCAATATTCTATCTTAACAAGACTTATTTCTATCCAGCCTTCTATCCATTACACTAGCACATAAACAGACTACTATCTTGACATATTTTTTCATGGCTTCTATGGAGAAATTTGTGTTGACAATCTTTACTGCTGAAGAGTTATGTCTTGTGTCTATGAAAGGCTGGAAAGCAATTCTTCCCACTCTAGTCATTCATTCCCAAATAACATCATCCAGTTCTTTACTTTTCAGAAAAGCACCCTTTTTTCCAGCTGGTTTTGAGAAAGTAAGATCTAAATCTGCAATGAATCTAGCCACTGCATTGCATTAATCCAGATTATGAATTGCTCCAGAAGGCTGGTCCTAAACAAAGCACTCTCCTGGCTCCCTTGGCTCCTTTCTCAGCTGCTATTTTTCCTATGTGGAGGTAGAAACTCCATGTCTTCTGATGCCCTAATCAGCACTGTATTAGAGTATCCCCAGCCACCTTCTTTGTCAAGAACGCTTTTGTCTGAGGACCAACATTAATGGAGTGATCATTGTGTGCTAGACATTTTGTTTTGTTATTTACAAGAAGCCCATGAGGTAGGTTTTCTTAAATTTAATTTACAAATGAGGACTGTGAGGTTGGTGTGTGCAGTTAACTTTTTGGTTCAGACTGATTTGAAATCTTTGGCTTCTACTGCACTTGAGAACTAAATATTTTATACTTTCTTCTTTAAATACAGCAAAATTGTGTGCCACCATCTATACTTGGGCTATACTTCATATTTCCCAAACCCATAGTCCTCTGGGGTCAGTGCTAAGGTTTTTGGTGAGGAGTTGCTGCCTGATTTTATCTTTCTCAGGTGCATTAGTGTTTTGGCATTCATGTTCACCTAATTAATATTTGCTAAATTGCTATTTAATTATTATAGAAAAGCAGTAGAGCATAGCTGTTAGGTGTGGGCTCCATGATGATAAATTTCTGGGCAAGTGTGGGCCATAATTTAAAAAAATCATAATCTTGAATGCCATAATCCTAAATGTTGAAATCCAAAAGATCAAAATCTCTAATGTCTACAATCCTTAAAGATAAAAGTACTGAAAGTAAAAAAACATATAACTCTGGAAAAAAATCTTCTAACATATATTTATTTACTTTTTTTTTGAGTGCTAGAGATTGAACTGAGGGCGTCTCATGTGCTAGCTAAATGCTCTGCATTCCTGGCCCTACTTATGTTGTTAAAAGGAAATTTATTTGAGCAACATATAAAAACACTTCCTAGGTCTCTCTACACATTAAAATAGACAATAACGTACATATTTTTACCTGCATAAACACAAAGTTATACTTCTGATAGTCACATCATATGATAATTATGAGCAGATAAACTATATTCATAAAAAATAGGTCAAAAAGCAGATTATATAAATATATATCCTTATGTTTCATAATGTGTAACTCATTTTCTAGGTCACAGAGTCTCAAACTTTTGCTGTATCAGCATCACCTGGTGGGCTTGTTGAAAATGGATTGCTTGGCTCCGCCTGGAGCCCATGACTCAGGACCTGGGATGGACGGGGCCGAGAATCTTCATTTCTAACAAGCTTCTGGGTGCTGCTGGTGCTCTGATCTGAGCACTTTGGGAATCACTGACTTGTGAAGGTTTGGACTGTGAAAATATTAGCTGACTGCATTAGCTCATATAATCTTCAGCAACTCTATTAGGGACCCTTGTCTGCATTTTACAAGGTGGGGACCAGAAGACAGACACCTGGGATTTGAATCTTGCATGTTGACTCAGGATCCACCTGGACAGAACTGCAGGTCTTGCCTGGCATGTTTACATGTGATGCCAGCCCAGCTTTTCTGCACAGCTACCAGTCAGAGTCTTAGTCTTCTCCACACACCATGACCTTATTTTGCCAATTAGAAATAGAATATTTGTTTAAGTTAGTGGGGTCTGCATTTCAAGAGACTTGTCTGGTTGAGCAATGGGACTCCTGCTTGAGGCTGCTGTTTCCAAAAGCAATACAGAGGGAGGAAGTTGAAGGAATTTGGCTAAATGTGAATATTTATACTTTTCTGGATAATTAAAAATGACAGCTTGCAAGTGAAATATTTGCCAGTGCTCATGAACATTACCCAGTGTAATGTTATCTTTTGATTAAACAACATATGCTCTCTAATAATGCATATGTATGAGGGATAAAGAGAAAGTTGCCAAGATACTCATAATTCTGAATTTCTTAGTTTGAGTGGGTGTAGGCCAGATTCTTATGTATTTCAGGGATTTCAAGGTAGAAAGAGGGGCTACAATTCTATTTTTTCTGCACTATTCTTCTTCTAATATAGCTGCAAACAATACTCTTAGTGTTTGTAATGTTGGTAATACTACATAGAATTTGGTAGTAGAAAAGTGTATTAGTCAACTTTTGGCCAACTTTTGAAGGATTCACTCCTACAATAACCTAAAGACCTCCCACTAAGTTCTGCCTCCTAAAGATTCTACCACTTCCTAGTAATGCCACCCTAGGGACCAAGAGGAACACAGAAGCCCTAGGGAGATATTCAAGATCCAAACTATAGTAGAAAAAAAATGGGAAATTTCATGAACTTGGGGTTTGGCTTAGCTTCTCATTGCAACTCATTTTCTAGGTCAGCGAGTCTCAAACATTAGCTGTTTCAGCATCACCTGGTGGGCTTGCCAAGCACTGATTGCTTGCCTCCACCCAGAACCCATGACTCAGGACACCTGGGATGGATGGGACCAAGAATCTTCATTTCTAGCAAGCTTCTGGGTGCTGATGATGCCTGGGTGTGAGCACTTGGGGGAACCACTGCTATGTGTCAAGGCTCAGACTGTGTAAAAGAGCACACGAATATGTTAGTGGACTGGAGATCCCACTGAGATATCCAGGATGGGCTTATCCTAACCTATTGCGAGGAATTCACACACAGTTTCCTATATCAAGGGTACTAGTGGTCTGATAAAACAGTGTCTAGCATGAAATGAACTTGTTACCCCCAAATTGTAAATTTATTCTTAATTAAAAGTTGCAAATTATTATTATAAGTTTTTGCTCCTATCATCAGCAAATTTTCAAAAATACATAAGTGGACAGCACCAGTGGAAAAATGTCCTTCTATGGGTCACCACAGTGCCCCAGCAAGTGTTCATAAATTTTGTTACTGACTGGCTCATTGGTTGGTGCTGCTGTCTCTACTCTCCACTTTTATCAGCAACTCCTCAGTGTCTCATAAGATCATTGTTATTCCCAAGAACGGTCCCAAAGGATGAGACCATTGCACAGTTGTTGTTTTGGTTATTTAAATGATATTATTAATACCAAACCATAATTGCAAAAATTATAAAATATCTAACTCAAGTCAATTCAAACATAAGAATATGACATCTAGATTGTTCATACCATAGCTCATGAAATGGTGCCTGATGATCAATGAATATTATTTCTAGAATGAGCATTAGAACTATGGTATGCAAGACCTAGCATGATGAAAGAATTCCCTAAGAAATTATGGGTTTCTTCTCTTAGTTCATTCTCAGGTGACTGAATCAAAGTCATCTTCCTGGACTTTTACATTATATTACAAGTTTAACTCCCTTTTCTGGCCCAGGGTACTATGAAGAATATATCAGGTTTAATCAACAAGTGAGTTGTACAGGCCACTGGATTCTGAGCAACCTGGCACTGAAGGAGTAACAATGTGCAGTTCTGGGATACTGACTATTTTGAAATAAAAGCACTTGAAAAGTAGCAGGTGAAGAAGACCACTCTGGCCTTCCTTCCGTTTCTAGAGTGGGGATAAAACTCCCATGTCAAAGATGCCCTGCCTATTCCAGAAGGAAAGCATTAACTTATCATCAAGGATGGAAAATTAAGGCTGAGAGAAATTTGTACAAATAAGTAAGTTTATCTTCATTTATCTTGTAAGTTTATCTTGTAAGTTTAATATTCATTTTTCTAGCTACTTCTCCATCTAATTAACGACCCTAGGGCAAGCCCTTCTTTTCTTGTCACATTTGCAGCGTTTACCAATCTTGGTCTAATTCAATATATACATGTGTTTGTCTCTGACTTCATCTTTGGGTCTTCATTTCCTTATGAAAATTCCATACAATATAAAACCTATATTAAATTAATTTGTATGCTTTTCTTGCATTGATCTGTGTTATGTCTATTTTATTCTCAGCCCTAGCTGAAAAATCCTGAAAGGTTCAAGGTAAACTTTTGCCTCCCCTACAACACATAGAATTAACATATTTGCCTAGGCCAAATCCTCATTTGGGGATGTCTTAGTCACTTTCTCTTCATAGGGACAAAATACCCAATGCCCACAATTTAAAGGAGGAAAGGTTCATTTTGGCTCATGTTTTTAAAACAGGATTTATTCCAAAGTTAGCTAAAGGCAGACAGGGCATGGTAGGTAGGTCTGGTAGAGGAAAGCTGCTCCTGTCATGGTGTCCAGGAAGCACAGAGAGAAGGGAGAAGTCGGAGAAGAAGATAAAACCTTCCAGGTCATGCCCCCAGTGAGCTTTCTCTATCCAGACCCCATCTCCTAACAGCAGAGTCAGCTGCAGAACTCATTAGTGAGTGAATCCACTGATGGGTATAGCATCTTCATGACCTAATCCCTTTCCAAAAGCCAGGGCTCTGAGCACATGAGAGTTTTGGGGGGCAATCTAGATCCAAACCATAATGGGGCCATTTTGCCTGCCTTCAGGAGACATTGACATCATCTGGAAACACTTTGGGCTGTTATAACTGAGGACTGGCTCCTAGTGGACAGAGTCCAGGAATATTGCCAAACAACCCAGAATGCAAAGGATACCCCAAACCACAAAGGACTATCTGGCCCCCAAAATTAATTGTATTGAAGTTGAGGAAATTCTGGGCGTGGGGGGAAGGAGATGAGAAGTCCTTACTTTTTTGGATGCCTTAGAAAGTGTAAGTCATTGCAGCCTGCAATGTCTGAGTTTCCAGTGAAAGTATCCAAAAGACCCACAAGGTGGCTGGAGAGCACCTGGTGAGCCACTAAGGTGGAGATATGTGCAGGTAAAGAGGTCAGCCTGGGACACTCTGTGAGTCAAGGCTGCAGCTCTCATTCATCAGTGTGGAATCCAGCCTTAGCAAGCGACGTGGCATTCACTTCAAAGTCTGAGAAGCAAACAGGCCCTTTCCTGTTTTCGCCATGTGGAGCTGCAGAAGTCATTAAGCAGCAGTTTGAAGGGAGGATGATGATTTCTTTCCCTTCAAACATCATGTTCAGTTAATTTATTCTGACTGAATGTGGAGCGACTGAGTGTTGGACAATGTGTGGAAATACATGCCTCATCCTCATTATCTCTAATGGGAGTTTCAAAGCCACTCACAGATTTAGTATCCTATTTGGTCTGACTTGTATAACACCTGTCAGTAGGCTGCTTTCTTCCTATGTTATTAATATTTAAATAATGCATTTTAAAGGTCAAACTGTGCCTACAGCAATATTCAAATGCAGCATTTCATTTCTGTAGATGATAATGTGAAGGACTGTGAGTAGAAACTTGCAGGAGATAGTGGAAAGGTAAAGCCCTGCAAAGGAGAGGGAAGCCACATGTATTTTCATTGCATCAGTATAATTAATAAATTAAGAAGCCTTCCCCTCTTGTCCTACTGCTCTTCCTTCTCCTCCTGTCTTCTTCTTCTTTTCTTCATCTTCTCTTTCTCTTTCTTCTTCTCTTCTCCTGTACTTCATACAGAAATCTATGATGTCAGGTTGAGTTGTTGCAAAGTCAACTATAGGCAGTGCAATCTACCAAAGACTATCCCTGAGTGAACAAGACAGGCTGGGGTCTTACCTTCAGGATTTTCCCAAGGCTCCTGTCTGCCACTGCCATTGACTGGCCCCTCTCTTCACTTCCTTTCTTACATTTCCTCCATACTTCCTTCAGTTCTTTCCTGGGAAATGCCTTAACTCAGTCTCTCTACCCATCTTTGCCTACTGTGCTACTCATTCTCAGTAGCTGATCTCATCTCTGACATTGTTGCTTTGGGAAGGGACTGTGGTATAGTCTGAATGTTTGGGTTCCTCAAAATTCTTTGTTGAAATCTTAACCTCATGGTGATGGTATTAAGAGGTAGGGCCAGAGTCTTTGAATGGCATGTACCATTCAGGGAATAGGACCGGTACCCTCATAAAAGAGAGAACTTTGCCACCCCTTCTACCACACGAGGGTGCAATAAGAAGGCACAGTTAATGAGGGTGAGCCCTTTCCCAGACACCCAACATGCTGGTACCTTAATCTTGGATTTCTTTAGCCTCTAGGACCATGAGAAATACACTTTTGTTGTCGCTAGGCCACCTAGTCTATGATATTTTGTTATAGAAGCTTCAAAGGGAATAAGACAAGCTCATGAATACATTTATAAATAATGATAATAAGGAAATTGCAGTAAGTATTTGTCACTGTTTGGCCACTCAGCATCCAGCCACCTCTCCTTTCTTTACTCAGGTCTTAGTGTCTGGCTTGTACCATGAATGACAGATTCACATTCTTTTCTAATTAAGGAGACTTCACTATCAACAGAATCTTCTTACTTTTTGTGTGCTACAGTTGTCTTTGTTCTCTCTGTAACCAACCTGGTCATTGATTCTCTGAGCTTTTTGATGCTTTCCTTTCAAGACTTTTCTTTTGCCTAGGAAAACAAAATTTTAATTTTGAGTCTTTTCCTGTCATGTGAGAGTTATTTTTTCTAAATGTCAAAGCTGAGAAACAATGTTTGACAAACATTTTACAAAGCCCAACTAGTTTTGTGACCTTGGCCCTCCTGCTACCTCTTGCTTTTGTAAAAAATGTTGTCTTGGTTATCTGTTGCTGCTGTAACAAATGCTTACAAATTTAGTGTATTAAAACAACATAAATTGTTTTATTTTATAGTTCCTGAGATCAGAAGTTTAACATGGGTGTCCCTAGGTGAAAATCATTGCTATCAGAGGGCTGTATTACATGTTGGAGGCCCTAAAATAGAATCCTGTTTCTGTTTTTTCCAGCTTCTGGACACCTTAGCTCCTGTCCTCCCTTCCACCTTGAAAACCAGCAACCTCATCACATCTACTTCTCTGACACTGCTTTTCCTGCCCCATATTTTTACTTTTAAGAACTCCTGTGAATGTATTTGCCCCATCTAAATAATCCAGTGTAATTTCTCCATGGCAAGATCCTTAATCACATATACAAACTCTCTTTTGCCATACAAGGCGATATATTTGCAAGTCCTGAGAATTAAAAGGTGGATGTCCTTGCAGAGCCATTATTCTGCTTACCATATCAGGGAGAAACATTTTTCTAATTTGTTTTCTACATAATTTTTGTCTTGCTTTTCTCCTTTTTCTGTACATTTTTTAAATTGTCAAATAAAACACAGATCCAGACGATCAAAACCTTTGACTAGTGAATTATTATAAAACAAAGAGCTCTTAACTCTACCTAGGTAAAGAAATAACATTTTGCCAGTTACCATGGAAACCCTCTGTATGTCCATTCCAAATCTAGGCCCCTTCCTTTCATGAAATATAGCCTAACTGTATAGTAAGTATGATGTAACATTTTTTATGAGGTTATCACTGAAGTGTTCATCCAGACATTATAGTTTAGTCTTGGCCATATTAAAAAATGCTTGACATGCCTTTTAAATCCCTTTTAATTTGCAAGTTCCTCCCGTCCTTTTCTTTATTTTATGATATATCGGTTGAACTCTTTGACCCATAGAACTTCCTGAAGTCTGGATTCTGCAGGCTGTATATGCAAAGCATAGTTCAAGTCCCTCTGTTCCAGCATTTCCTGAAAACTGGCAGCTGGATCCAAAGGCTCAATCAGTTGCTGCTTCAATTCTTCTGGGTGAGGCTAGAGGCAGTCATGTGTTCTCTCTCCAAGAGCCACATCATATATGTTTTTGGTCCTTCTTTGTCAGCACAGTTGTTGCTCAATGCCCAGATTCTAACTTGTTGGGGGTTATAGAATGGTGATGTTCTAATGATGTCAGTATTTTTTTATGCTAGCATGAAGGAGGGAAAGATTTTTGGCTTATGAGCATGTGTAGATCTGAGGCTTATACCACACCATGGTTGCCTAGTTGTGTGAGAAGGACTTCATGAAAACTTCTCTTGAGCACATCATAAGTCCTCTTCTTGTTGCTTCTAGAGTAAGGACCTGGGAGAGTCTTCAGGAGAACTTGAAGTATTTGGGGATTTGTGGTATAAGATATAAAAGACTTTGGTTGGAATTGTCTCTGATAGCAGGGTAAGGAGAGAGGGCTCCAGTGGAGCAGTATGCTATGGTTTCAGTGGGTAATTTGGCCCTTGCAAAGGGAAGCTAGGCTAGAGCTGTCTTGGGTGCCCCACCTATGAGGGCTGTCTAGTAGGGCCAAATTCTTAAAGCAAAATCAAGAATTTTCAAGAGTCTGGTTGGAAGAATTGCTATGGGGCCCAAGAGGTTTGCTGAGAGGCATTGTCTGTGCCTGTATGGTGACCTGGGATTGTTCTTTCCATTCTTTCATGTCTACATCATCTCCCACCCTCTTAACATTGCTGTTCTTTTAGAATGGATATGGTGCAAGCCAAGCCTAGATATTCTTTTTTTTCTTTTGGTACCGGGGATCGAACGCGGGTCCTTCTGCTTGCAAGGTAGACAGAGGAACCACTGAACTAAATCCCCGGCCCTAGCCCAGATATTCTTAAGGATGGCATTTCTCATTCTGTGGATTCTTGATGACTGTTACTTTCAGCCTGTGTAAATAGAGATGAGCCCTAACATCAGAAAGCAAGAAGCTTGCATTTCCAACTTCAAAAGAATGCTGAGTCCACTGGCAAAAATCATATGCAATGAAAAGACAGATTAAATATTTTCTCCTTTGATTACAGGAATAATTATCAATTATGCAAGCAGTTTATTTTATCAGCATATCAGCAGGTCTCCTGACTGGAATTCTTAAACTGTGTCCTTTCAAAGCATCAATAGCAGATTTCCACTTCCCTCTCTCACTCTCACACGCCCACTGTTTCTTCACCTAATGGAAGTAATTAACTGTTGTCCCTTCCCTTTTTTATGGATGTCTACAAATTCACAGATGTATGACCTGGGAAGAAACCCAGTGTAGAGAAGAAAGTAAAAACCTTCTCAGTGTATCTTCTCAAATGTAAGAAAAACATCGTGGCATACATTGCTGAAAATTCATCTGTTCTGGCATATCATCAAAGAAGAAGAAAGACTTTTAATGAGGTGGGTGAATCTTTGTCAATTCAATAGCTCCTTTGAAAAAACCTTCACATTTCCTGCTGCCATAGAAACTGTCTTTTTCAAGTAGATTGTAAATAAAAACAGGGCCCTCTGGCTTCACGCTTAGATTAGATATGTATTCCCTTTTGAATATGAAAAGTATACTGAGGTGTGTGGTCTGATGATCTTATTCCCATTTTTGTGTCCGATTGTGGTCCTCAGGAAAATTTAAGTTAGTCTTTCTGGGTTAAGAGATAAGAAACATGGAACTTAAAGATGCCAATATTCATTTTAATGCAGTCAGAGCCTTTGTGTTCCCAAGGGCCTCTGAATCATGGAAAAGAATTATCAAAAAATGCCACCCACTCTCCCTCTGCATAGTTAAAGCAGTGTCATAGATCTCTGTGGAATTTCTCATAGATCCTGCAATGCCAAGGCCGTTGCTGTTTGGAGACATTTCATGTGTTTACTACAATTTGCTTTTCAAGGAGAATCAAATGTTTCATTAGAGCAGGCACGGTTGCCTTCAGGTGGGTATTTGCCCTTTGCCGATCAGTCTTGAGTCTTGACTGGCAGTTCTTGTTGAACAGCACATCTGGGAGAGTTCAAATCGATGGGAGGTGGGTGGCTGGGCTTGCTCTTGCTGTCAGCCAACACCCAGCAGAGGACAGACAGCAGCAGCAAGGCATTGTGGGAGCTCTACGACTTGAAAGCTTTCTTCACTAACCTTGAGGTAAAGCTTAAATGATTTTGCACATTTAAAATGCACCTCAGGAAAAATGCAACTCAGGAAAATGTCACCTTCAAAATGCTGCCTATTCACCCTCGGATTTAGCTAAACGTTCCTCTTTTGCATTTCCGTAGACTCCATCTTGTCACTCAGAGAATACTGAAATTCTTTGTTTATGTTTTTGCCTCACCCACCAAATTATCCACTCTCTAAGGGCACTGACTCTGTCTTATTTATTCTCATATGCCAGTACCAAGTCAAACAGCCTGCACATAATAAATCCTTGAGAAGTATCCTTCAGACTAAGTTAAAACTACTTGAAAAGCATAACCTGTTGCCTAGAGTAAACTTCTCAAGGGCAGCTACTACTTATTTTTGAAACAATAGCTAATATTTATTAAGTACTTATTTTTATATTATCACTTCTAATGTTTATTTCAGTCTTATAAGTTATGTTGTGTTATTGTTCCCATTTTTCTTTTCAGACAGTGAAACTATGTAAGACATATGATTTACTTGAGTTTATGCTTCTGGGAAGTGGTAGATCTGGGATTTGAACCCAGATCTTCTAATTCCAGAGCATGTAGCAAGTACCATGATATTATCCTGCCTCCCAGGCCCAAGTTTAGCTATATTAATAGATGTTTGTTGAATAAATAAATCTTATAGAAACTTTGGTAGTACAAAGTTATTAAATATGTCTAGCTTGGTTTTTTTTTAGTAGTAATCAACAGCTAATTTCTCAGAGTTATACTTCTTGACATTAGGAAACGATTTAGGCATTCATGAGAGATATTCACAAATACTTAGTTTCCCATGCTTCCAGGTACATAGTAAAATTCACTTCCCTATTGCTTTCTGTAACTCATGGCCATGTGACTTACCTTAGCAAATGAAATGTGAGCAGAAGGGATGCGTGTCAGTTCAGGCAGCAGTGTTGAGGGCCAATGTGTTCTTCGCTGTATTCTCTTACCCCTGTGGTGGTGACTGTGGACGTGGATGCCAACATGGTGCCCTTCTCAGGTGAGTCACCGTGTGATCTCAGTAACCGTTCATGCTGATCACATGGAGCACAAGGGATAGACTGTGACACAATCTACTGTGTACTGGTTACCAACTTATCTGAGACTGTTGAGACAAAGCACTCCTCCTCCCCAAGGTTTACATGAATCAGATTCATTACCTACAGATAGGCAACAAGGAATTGTAGAAGCCTATGATTGATTCAAGGAAGCTGTCAAAGGCAGGTGGAATCCCATCTGTTTCTGCCTCCACTGCACTGCAGCTAAGGGACCCTGGAAAACAGTATGCCCTGGTGGTATATCAGGGGCCACAGGACTCACTGTTCTGAAGTCTTGATGGTCATCTTGTTGCTAAGGAGGGTGGAATGGGTGCTAGAACAGAGCCAGGGGCTATCTGACCAGCTCTACCTTATCCCAGAATGTTGCATTCCTAGTGAGAATTACAAAGAAGAAGCAATATCTGGGTCAGTCCAAGGTCACCTGGAGAATGGCTGGGCAGAAATAAACCTTCCTTTGTTGTGAGTCATCAGCATTAGAGGTTGCTTGTCACTACAGGATACCTTCACCCTAACAGGCACAAATATTAAATGATTGCTCTTTTCTGAATTCTGGAAATCCCTGGCGATGGTGAGAGATCACAGTACCAGAAATCTTTAGAAGATCCTAGGGAGTTCACCAGTTATTAAATTATTTTTCCTACCATCCTCTTTCAGTTGTCAAGGACAGAATTTTGTCTTAATTTAGAAACTCTTGATGGTAACTACAAGACACAGCTCCTTTTGAAGATGTTACTAGTATTGTTGTTTTTTGGGTATTTTTTTTTGATTTGGGTGTATCTATCTTGTGTCAAATTCTCCAGAAACAAAGATCCAGAAATGAGCATTTATGAAAGAAGTGTTCCAGGGGAGACCAGCAAAGGAGGGCAGGAGAAGGATGGAGAAAAGGAGAAGACAAGTCAGAGCATGGTCTCAGCCTAAATCTTCAGCAAGATCCTGAACTCTGAAAAGTAAATACTTCAGCACCTTCTCATCTGGAGCCCAAGGAGATTGTCCCCATTCCCTCACTTGATGGTGGTCATGAATAGTCATCTCAATTGGAGTACGGGGGCAGGTATCAATTCCCAGAAAGTGACCTTCTGGCAAGACAAAGACACCCTTTCAAAATGGTATGCAGCATCTTTTAGGTTTTGGTGGAAAGGACAATGATATGAGAGTGGGGGAAGCATATTACAGAAACAGTTAATTTTGTGATTTTTTTTTTTGTTTTAACCTATTTTAAACTCTTTCTTGGACATCTGTCAAGGAGAAATGAAAGATTGGCCTCTCCATTTCTGTGTGACAATGGAAGACAAGGCAATGTAGAGGTGCAGAATGACTTCCTGTCATCAGGAGGGCCATCACGATGAAGGATGAAGTTAGTACTTCCAACTTGTATGTGGCATCAGAGAAGTGCCCACTTGCTTCTGGACACTCTTGGCATGAGAGATGACTGCTCTAAACTATAAATGGGCTTTACTTAATAAAATTTAACATGCAGAAATCTAAATGGACCACAGAGACAAATTAGGGCATGTCTACTTACATTTCTAAAGCATTTACTGAAGCTAAAAGGGCAAACATAAGCATTCCTGGAAACAGGTTCCAAGAAATCGAAAATAATAATCTTTGTAGGAGGTTAAAAAAACAAGGTTACTAAAAGAGATCAGAAATTTATTTCCTTTTAGATTTTTAACAATGACTTATGTGGGGCCATAGGGTTATTATCCTGGATGGAAGGTGGAGGAAATGACCTTGCAAGGTTGCTCAGATGTGATCAAACTGTGTGGAAATTGAGATTTCACCTTTGTGTGGTAAGAGCTGTTTATGTGCCATACCAAGCAATCCAGAGACATATGGAAGGATCACCAAGTGCTGACAAATGTATAAATCATAGCGTTATGTTTGTGTGACTTCTGCTTTATTCATCTGTCACAAGGAAAGAATGAAGCCTGTGATTATCTTTATCTTAGACTGGCAAATGAATGTGTGAAAGTTGAGAAAAAGGCAGACATTGTATTTGCCAGAAGCTCATAAGCCACCAGAAGCTATAAGTAAATGTGTGAGAATCAATTTCTTAGTGCTTGGGAATGTTATCAACATTTCAGTTGTAACTGCAAATAATGTGAGATTTAAAAACAAATACCAAATACATTTCTGTTTGGAAATGTTTTAAACTCTGGTGTTTATCAATAACTAAATATTCTCACTCCACAAAAAGTTCTGACATTTTACTTCCAGAATATTTTTTTCTCCTGATATACATCTCTTCTTTTCCATTACTCCTTTTTGTAACAAACAATTGTACAAACAGGCAGACAAACAGTAAACCCCAGCCTTTAGTTGTGCTATGTTGGCTCCAACTTAAATGTTATCTGGGCTTCTCAGCAGAATCATTTCAACATGTTGTGTTTTAACTTTCCATTCTCATGCTTATGTGGTTATTGTTTTTTTTTTTTTTTTGAGAAGGAAGAGTAGGAGAAATTAAATCCATCCTTTATCATAATTTATTTTTTAATGAGCAAACAGATGTGCAATTGGCCTTTTTTCTTACAGCTTTTGGATTGCCTGTCTCATTGTGCAGTTTTGTTGGGTGAATTCTGGGTCACTCTTGCTACTCAAGGCCGAAGGTCATGTAGTGTGATCCCTGGTATGATCAGCAGGAAGTAGAGCAGGAAAGCTGATGGACACAAGTAGATGTGGGTGTAGTGGTATAAAGTTATGTCCACCAATTCTTTAATTTTCTTCCCTTTAAGAGATGGAGCATAATCTGTGTCTTCACTCAGGATAGAACTTGCTTTTAAAGACTAGAGTAAGGCAAGAGTGACAGTGAGGGTGCATGCCTTTAGAGTGAGGAGATAAAGTCCCCCACCCTGTTATTCATTCTGGGGCATGCCAGCCAACACATGACACCAGGACACTCAAGCAGCTCTACAGAGAAGGGTCCATGTGGCATGGAACTGTGGCCTCCTGCTGGTAGCCATGGGAAAAATCCACTTTGGAAGTGGATTTTCCCTCAGAGGACTTACAGCCCTGTTTGATGACAGTGAGACTGAGCTAGAGCTACCCATCTAAGCTGCTTCCAAATTCCTGACTCACGGAAACTGTGAGATAATAAATGCTATTATTAAAATTAGTTACTGTAATTTTGGGGTAATTTGGTACACAGCAATAGATAACAAAACTGGGTTTTGAGGGAATCAGAGCAAGTGTTGTATGTTCTGGTTTCTATGTATCTGTCCAGCCATCACATATGGAAACTTCTTCATGAGAATGTCAGGGTTACACGTGTACCTGGGGAATGGAGAAGAGTGTGTTTTCAACAGAGGGAATGAAACTCCACTGGGCTGGAGATTCTCCATTTGCCTTTCCAGATCAACTCTCCACTCTTTTCACCTTGCTCTGTGTTTAGGAAGGCTGCGTTTCCTCCATGGGTCTCTCTTGTTCTCTGGGTTCTGTTGAATGTGGCCAGCAGGCAACAGCAGCAGGAGGTAAGAAGGTGAAGGAAAGGGAGAAACCAGGGAACTTATTCCCCTGGCTCCTTCCCTGCTGTCAGAGAGTGGTCAGTCTGCATTCCTTGATGGGCAGACCTGTTGACAGCCTTCTCTTGCGTGTTCTTTCTAGATGGCTCTTTATGCCAAGCAGTGGTAAGGGCTCCCCACTGTTGCTAGCTGTGGACTGCTTGGTTAACTGTTTCTAGTTTTTCTTAATTTTGCTCAAATCCCTTAAAATGGTCCTCAATCATTCCTTTTAAGTATGTTACCTGTTTCTGGCCGGAACCCAGACAGACACCTCCATCAGGGATTTCTTTGGTATTCCCTGCTGCATATTTACCAAGTGGAGAACATGGCTTTGGCTTGGAGGGCTGTATATTAATACTATTCTTCTTTATCTTTCACTTTCTTCTCCCTATTTTAGTATTTGCAGTCTCCTTAAGAATAAAATTTTATGCTGAACACCAAAAACATAACACGTGTAAAATTGTGTGGAGAGGTCTGCTCAGGTTGAAGTGGGTCAGAAGAACAGGAATCCCATCCATATGCTCTTTTCTCTCTCTTTCTCTAAGAAGATCCATTTGGGCCCTACTGAGGAACCATAGAGTTATGCAGAACCCAGTGAGAAAACTAATACTTTTGCATGATATAGTGCTGGGGAGGAAGAGGTTGCAATTTCCAGATATTGTGTTGACTATGCAACCTCTTTTTCCTCTGCCAACTTCTTTTCCTTGGTGTCTACCACTTGAGATCTCAAACCCTGAGCTTCTCGCTTTAAACACAATCTCTTTATTTGATAGTATATGTTAGGAAGTGGGAGGTTTAGGACTCTATGTTGGCTCCACCATCCTCAAGAACACAGATACTTTCCACCTCAATGTTCTCCTATACTTTGAGTGTGGTCTCTACCCTAATGGTCCACAGTGGCTGCTTGAGATCCAACCATCATATTCACATTCCAGGAAATCAGTTGCAAAAAGGAGAAACCAGGCACATCTTTCTGTTTATGGACATACCCCAGAGGTTGCGCACAACACATCACTTTATACTTCACCTAGGAGTTAGTGCTATGTCTAACAATCTGGAGAATTCAGCCTGCTTTGGGCAGCCATATGCCCAGCTAAAATATCAGGGGTTCTTATCCTAAGGAAGAAGGGAAGAATCACTGCTGGGCTACCATGCTACTTCCTGATATCTCTGTGTAGCCAGCCATCATTTGCCTTTCTTCTTCCACCCAAGAAAACTGAGTTCCTCCTCTTTTCCCAGGCTGCATCATTCAATGGGCTCCATTCTCACCCACTCCAAAGCCATTCCAAACTGCAGTCCTGTTTTTGGCATTATATTAAATATGTTCATTTCTCTTTGTATTTCTGACAACAGACATTTCCCCTGGATCTGTCATTTATCACATTTGATTTCTTTGAAGCTGAAGTTAGTCCACAGAGGTTTATTTACTGTGCTAATAAATAACAGAAAATTAATCTTCTGCCTACCTCTTACTCTTTTAGATCTATTGAACTTGGTTTAATTAAAAGAAGTGATGGTGTATAATTTTTTAGATGTTCTATTAATGCTGCTATTTTAAAGCCATCTATTGATTTGGAATACATTATTTCAGGAAATAGTAAGCCTGTTCTGTTTCATTTTGGCTGGGCCCTTCAGATCTAAGAGATTACCTGTAATTTCAAATCAGAGAGGACTCTGCAGGGAAATTTCCATTTCAGATTAAATATTACCTGGGGCTATGATCTGCGCCTGGTCTTCTAAAAGTGACTCAGTCACTATGCAGAAAGCCCAATGATGCTGTCAGAAGAATGCTTAATACTTATATATCCTGGGGAAAAGGATGCCATGCAGGTTCTCCTGGGGAGTCCAGTTTTTGATCTGGAGGCAGAAGCAGGAGTGAAAGGAAATGATGGCTTAGAGCTTTTATTATGGCTGCTGTAGGAAAGGCCAGGAGAGGCAGGGTAAAGAGCTTAGGACTGGGTAGTTTGAATCTATCTGGCAGGCTTTGAGCATAGTGGTGGTCCCTAGCTGTCTGGGTCCCAGTCTTGCAGTGATCAGCAGATGAATATCACCTCCCAGAGTGCAAGAGCCACAAAAAGAAGGTGCTTCGGAGTATGGTCCCTAGTTTGTTCAGTATGATTGTGCAAAGACCAGGCTCCCAGTTGAGCCCTTTGTTGTGTCTAAGAACTGGCTAGCCTGAGGACAGGCAGTGTCTCTCTCTCTCTGGTGCTCAAAGTTCTGAAGGTGTCAAAATATCATAAGATACAGAAAATTAAAAACACAATTCACAGAACTCACCATCATTTTCTTAGATCTCTTCTAGTTACCTCACTGCTTCTCTTTTTTCTCTTGCTGTCAGTTTGTGCTTCCTCCTATACTTCAGTCTTGTACCCTCTGCTTCTTCTTTTTATTTGTTTTTATTTTTTACATATTTCAGCCTGGTGTTGACCATAATCAGGACCTTACTCAGTGCATATCCAGGATAGGCATGTGGGCTTGGCCCAGGCAGAGTTTTTCTCTAGACCTCTGCTTCCCTGTCTGTCATTTTTCCTCCAATCAGTACCTTTCATCTCAGAGTTTGTAACCAGTCTCTGAAAAGAGACATCTTCTAAAGAGAATGAGTAGAGGATAATCTTCATCCTAAAAGTGTTTTCCTTGGATAACAGAGGGAGGAAGATAGAATATCTCTGGGTTGGACAGGAAAGGAACAGGAGGGAACATATTTCAAAATTCTCCCCTATCCAGTTGAGTATACAACACTCTAACTCTGCTTATTTCCCTAGTATAAAAATCCAAAATCTGAAATGCTCCAAAATTTGAAACTTTTTGAGTGTCAACATGCTACCACAAGGGGAAAATTCCACACTTCACCTCATGTGACAGGTAGCAGTCAAAACACAGATGCCCTAAAACTATTAAAAAAGATTACCTTCAGGCTATATGTGTAAGGCTTATGTGAAGCATAAATGAATTTGTGTTTGGACTAGGATCCTATCCTCAGGATATCTCATTATGTTTATGCAAATATTATAGGATTTGAAAACATCAGAAATCTGAACTACCTGTAGTCCTAAGTATTTCCAATAAGGGATATTCAACGTATTTATTATTCCCTATGATCATTCTTTGTTGGTCTCCATAATACTAATGCCTATGATTTCCCAACACAAGCCATTTGTAGCAGGGACATAGGTCTTTGTTAATTGTCTTGCTTATTTCCACCTCTGGGATTGTTCCCATGCTATCCCCTCTGCCTTGCATACCTTCTCTCCTTTGTCTTTCCTTTTCTGTTTATTCCTCAAGGTCCAGTGTTTGTGTTCCTGATTTTACTGGCCTATACTGAGCTCTACTTTTTAACTTAGAGTCAGTTCAAATATAACCCTTAACTAATGGTAGTTGTTATATATGTATTAACTTTCCAAAGGTAACCCTTAACTAGTCCTCTTGTTACCTATGTACTAGCTTTTAAAATTGGGTCCTAAGTTTTGGGTGGTTGGGGGCCACTCCTTAGATTACCCTGTTGATGCTGGGTGTTTACCATTTGGTTTGCATAGTCCACTTCCTGCTGTAGGTCTCCCAGTGGCATGCTTCTATCCCTCCTCTATCAACTGAGAAAGTTTTCTATAATGCTGTGCTGTTTCATAATTCAATCTTTTTACCTATATTGGCTTTCTCCACCATCTTCATCACTGTTTGGTTAGCTCCCTTTTGCTACTTTGCAGCTCCATCAGTTCTGTAAGCCGCATTTTACTTACCTGACTCTCCTGAGGCTGTAAGCCCCTCAAGGCAGCAGCTTGCAATGCTTGGTATACAGCAGGTGCTTAAGAGCTACACTGAATACAACTGAATAAAAAAAGGGCCCATCTGGCTTTTTACACTTTATATTCCCCTCCATCCAGACCTTGTCTCATATCTTGAAGGCTGATGTTTTACCAGCAGAGAGGGACAGAGTGTGCCATGAATTATGGATTTCATCTGAGCCTTGTGGAGACAATCTGAATATTTTCCCTGTGGGTGCTTGAGTGAACCAAATTAGCCCCATGCTTGTCAGCTTCCTCCCTCTCTTTGTGCTGCAGATGAAAGTATAAGAAGTGAAAACAGGAACTCTCTTGACCTTTTCAAGTCTTCAAGTAATGATTTTCTGGACAGATAAGGCTAAATTGGTATTGGATCTCAGCCTGGGAGCCAGGAGGGTGGCTGCTTGTGGGCTGCAAGCATCTTGCTCACTGCTTCATTTTCTTCTCTTCTGCTGGATGGAGGAAATTAAAACTCTGATGGTCAGATTAGGTGGTTCTAAGTCGTTGGCCCTTGCCTGCTGCTGCCAATGTGAGAATTAGGCTTATCTACTGGTTGAGGTGAAGAGGTCGATAATTCGAACACTTGAAGAAATAACTGAGGTAATAAGATCCTTAAACTAAAGGACTTGTGAATTGTTTAAAAAAGGAGCGGGGGGGGGGGAACGCCACAACTATAACCAAACGAAAACAAAAAAACCAAACATCTTCACTCTGAGTTTCCCAGCCACAGAGCAAAAGGTCACCTACCTAGAGTAAAGTAGAGGGAACTGTTAAAATTCTCTCCTTCCTAGGGCTGCCTTCCTATCTGAACTGCCTCTATCAGTCATTCCTCGGAGCTAAGTGTCCACAGTGGGCCTGTGTGGTCACCAGGGACACCCTGCTGTTGGCTGTTATTAACATTACTCTCATTAATGTGCTTAGCTAGGCTGGGCCTGCTGGACCATGGGCCAGGTAAAGCTGGCATGGTGGCACACACCTGCAGTTCCAGCACTGTGGGATGCTGAGGTAGGAGAATTGCAAGTTTGAGCCCAACATGGGCAATTTAGTGATTTAGAGAGACCCTGTCTCAAAAAATAAGAAAGACTGGGGATGTAGCTCAATATGAAGGCCTTGGCCGCGATAATCCTCAGTATTGTGAAAGGAAAAGAAAAGAAAAAAAGGAAGGAAGGAGACGAGGAGGCTGGTCAAATCCAGAGGTCAAGAGCTATTGTTGAAGGCCTGTTTTTACTGTATCACCTGGGGAAAGCAATTGAGGGGACTTGTTGATCTCCCAAAAAAGAACAAAAAAGAGAAATCAGTATTAGGAGGAAAGGTCCTTAAAAACACAGACAGCCTACTTCTCAGTGTTGCTCAGATCAGCTAGCACTGGCCTTGAAAGCATCTTTATCAAGGGCTATTAGTTAATCCTCATTTACTGAGTGCCTTAGTGTCTTGGAGGAGTGACAACTGGAAGGCCAAACAGAATATTCAAGTGCTTAGCCTTTACTCTGCTTACAGGTGGGCATCATTACAAAATGCTCTTTTCCTGTCCTGGTTCCTCTGTTTTACTAATCCTTTTATGGGGTGGTTTTTAATTCCAAATCACGTAGTATTTCACAAGTATTAGGGGAAATAGACTTTGTCTCTGTTCTGTGGCTGAAGAATGCTATTGTTACATCTGACTTTCATAACAGTGTGACTTTTCTTCAAAAACCAGTGGAGCAGGACTGGCTTCTTTTTTGTTTTATTTTATTTATGCTACAAACATTAATATAATTCTGCATAAGTGAATGAAAACTGTCTGGGCCCAACCAGCAGATCCCAAAGTCCTTGCCCCTTTGATTTCCTCTCTGCAGGCCTGCGGGGATACTCTTATATTCTCCTCTTTTCTGAGCTGGATCACAAGCGCTTCTCCATATTAGTATACCCTCACCCCCTTTTAAAAAGCAGCATTTTTTCCTGATCGTAAAAATAGTACATGCTCTGGTTATGTGCCGCTATACAAGTAAGGAATCAGTCACAGTGGATCATTAGAAAAAGCATAAATAAGACATTACAAAAAATACTAATGAGAGGCAGTGTTTTCTCTCCATCTATTAACCCCTTGCTCTCCTGCAATATCTCTCTTTGTCTCTGTCTTTCTGCCTCTCTCTCCTGTTTATAGAAGGAAGAAGCCTTCCTAAATATTTTGTGGCCATTTTCATCTATAACTCTTTCATTTCACTAAAAACATCTCTCCTTGTTGGGCACAATTAGGCTCAGAGCAGCATTTACAACTTCTCTTTAATTTCCTTAATCAAAGATGGAATTGTTATTTATGTACAGTTTATGTGCACAAGCTCAATATAGTAAAATTGTATGACCCATCTATTCAAAAGCTGACCAGTCCTAGCTTGCAAAGTATCCAGGGCTTTGATAACTGTAGTTTCATATCATAGAATCAGTAAAAGATGAGGCAAAGGAATTTCACACAATTTTAATAGTGGTTTCTGTAGGTCTGATCACATAATTCAAATTACTGTTTGTTTTTTTTTTAAATTAGTACTTTGGGCCGGGGATCTAGCACAGTGGTTCTGCCGCCTGCCTCACAAGCGCAAGGGCCCAAGTTCAATCTCTGGTACCAAACAAGACAACAAAATAAAATAAAAATCAGTACTTTAAAAATCAGTTAATACAATAAAAGTTTACTTTACAGCAGTGTTTTTTAAATCTATCTGGAAGGTAATTTTGCCCCCTTCCAGGACACATTTGGATTTCTTGGGATATTTTAAATTGTTGTGACTGAGGGAAGCAGTGTGTACTACTGACCTGCAGTGGGTAGAGGCCAGGGATGCTGCTAAATATCTTACAGTGTACAGGACCCCTGACAGCAAAGAACTGTCAGCTCTGTGTATCAGTACTGTCTCAGCTGAGAGAGCTTGCTTTATGGAGAATTTAAATATAACAAGAGTAATAAAAATTGCCCCAATGACAAAAGCTGTATGGATTTGTAAAATACCACACCTTAAATAACTGTTAAAAAAGTGAAGATAAACATTGAAGAATTATGTTTTATTTTATGTGGCTCAAAAAATGTCTTGGTGGCAACAAATATTCTGTCAATAATGTGTGTGAAGGGTTCTAAGAAAGCTATTTCATAAAATGTGTGAGTGGACAAAACAGTATTTGCAAATAAATGTTATTATATATAATATGTAACTTTAAATACTGATTTGTAACTAATCTAATAAAATGAATTATATAGTCACAATTATATTTGCTGAAAGTTGATACACTGAAATGGATCTGAAGCTTTTTTTGTGTGTATGTGGTGCTTGGAATTAAACCCAGGACCTCACACACGATAGACAAGTGGTCTGCCATTCAACTACACACCAGCTCCCCAAATAATCTTTGATTTTGTCATTGGGATTGTGGCTGCATGTCTCACATTGAGATGAGGCTTCACATGTGTAGAAAGTCTAAGTCTGGGGTCCCAAATTCTGTATATCTGTGTTTGGTCATTGCATAAATTATGAATCTGAGAACAACTTCCAAATGAAGTCAGACCTTTCTTACACTTATTTACTTACAAAAATTATATATTTTAAAATCCGGTATATTGTATGAGTTTTGACAAATGCATACAGTTGTGTAGCAACTACCACATCATGGTGCAAAACAACCAGGTGTGGTGATACATGCCTGTAATCCCAGCACTTGGGAGGCTGAGGCAGGATGATTGCTTCGAGTTCAAGGCCAGCCTGGATTACACAGTGAGTTCAGGGCCAGCCTGAATGACATAGAAAGACCCTGTCTCAAAAAAAAAAAAAAAGCAAAAGTGTTCTACCTTCTCCCCAATTCCTTTATGCTGCCCCTTTGTAACCAACTCCTTTCCTCCATATTCTTGCTTTTTCAGTTTAAACTTTTTTACACTTTACAAATGGTATGTCTAGTTTCAAAAGAAACCCTTCTGCTGAGACCTAGATGTACATCAGACTCCTGCAGAGCTTCTTGGGACAAAGTGGGCTGTAGAGCTCTGACTCCACCTGTTCTGCCTCTCTCTGGCCCCAACCAGGGTCTTGGGGATTTGTCTGGGAAGCTGGTCCACTGTAGAAGAGGCAAGATGCTGACCAGTTCCTGCACAGATCCCCTGTTTGGTGAGCTGGTAATGACAGTGAGCCAAACTGGGAGTCGTGGAGAGAGGGATGAATTAAACAGATCTGGTCCCTACCCTTAATGAGTTTATAGTACAGGTAAGTCAACATGTAGACAGATATTGTCAGCTATCTGTATCCACAGGTCCCATATTTATGGACTCAACCAAACTCAGATGGAAAATATTTGGAAAAGTATTGTGTCTGTATTGAACAAGTATGGAACTTTTTGGGTCATTCCCTAAAAATACACATATGACAACTATTAATGTAATATTTATATTGTTCTTGGACTAGGTATTGTAAGAGCCTAAAGATGATTTAGCTAAAGTATGCAGTAGGATGTATGTAGATTATCTGCTAATACTATGCCACTTTGTATAGAGAACTGAAGCATTGGATATTTTGCTATCAGTGGGGACTCCTGGAACTAATCTGCATGGATACTGAGATGTACCATAAGATGTAGAATTCAAGCTTTGATCAGTGTGAAAAAGGAAAACTATGTGGAGCTTTGGGAGATGGAGTTAGCTAAGCTGAGGCAGAACTGTGTCTTTTCTGAGGGAATTGTCCAGGTCATCATTCATTTTTGGACAGTGGGAAGCTTCCAGAGGGCCCGAGGTGGAAGGTGCACTGAAGAACCAGGTCAAAGCTGTGTGGCATGACAGGCAGGGAGCCCCTGGAGATGTGGGTAGGGGTTAGATTGAACAGGACTAATGTATGTGTGCCATTAAGACTTGTAAATAATCAAATTTAGCTCAAGACTTGAGGTGTGCAGAATTGATTGGTTTATGAAGCAGGCAGATGTGGTTGTGAAGGAAACAGTAGAGAAGCTGAGGTTTCAGCAGCACAGGTAGGGATGACAGTTGAGCAAAGAGGTGGAGGTGAAAATAAAGACAAGCAAATGTTGTGAAGGTCCATCTGGAGGGCAGCGAATGACAGCTGTCGTGGGCTGGATTGAAAGTGTCAGGGCTCCACCAGTTTCTGGCCCAGGAGCTGCCTTTTTGGAGGTGGAAGCCTCTGCAGGCAAATCAGGCTTAGGAGAAGACAGATTGGGGTAGATGGGAGACATGCAGAAGGAAGTGCCAAGGAGGCAGACAGAGATCCAGTTCTATAGCTCCAGGGATTACCTCCCAGGCATCAGTTATTTATGCTTTGCAAAAGCTCACCACCCTCTCACTCCTGAGATAGTTACTGGAGCAAAACTATAGAGGTGATGTGGTATCTAACCTGGGGGCTCTGAATTTGGAAGTAGGATACATTTAGATTAGTGTTGTAAAAGAAATATGATGGCACAGTTATGGGAGCTCAGCAGAAGATACCATTTCTTTTGCCTAAGGGAGTCTGGAAAGCTGCCTGTCCAGCTTTGCTACATGGAAGGATTTCCTAGATGGAAAGTAGGAAAGACAGGAAGATGGATAGTCCACACAGGGAATTTCACATAGGCAGAGTCAGGCAGCAGAATTTTTGTATCTATCTTGGGGTGGAGATGGGACTTCGGGTCCAGAGTGTTGATCTTGTGTGCCTTATAAGGGAGAAGCCAGGAAGGACTGTGACAAGTGGAGGAACACCAATGGATCTGTGGCTTCAGACAACAGTGGAGAATGGAACGAGGAAGACTCAGGTCAGGGAAGTAGCTGGGAGGACATTGTAGGTGGCCAGATGAGCAGAAGAGGGGCTCAAGATTGTGACACTAGGGATGACGAGAAAGGGATGATTTAGAAATTGAGGAGGCCAAATTTAATTGCTCTTGGTGACATAAGAGATGGATGGAAGGGACAGGAGATTGTGTTGTTTCTGTTTTGAACAAACAACTTGTAGTATTGCTCTTAACTATAACTGCAAGTTCCAGATGGGAGAGTTTTATAATGAAAGGTAATGGATTCTGTTTTGTGTGTGTGTGTGTGTGTGTGTGTGTGTGTGCGTGCGTGCATGTTGTGTGTGAGTTCCTGAGGGGTTTCCATGGACTCCAGGGGACAAGCAGGATGGTGAGATCCTCTCCATTTGCTGGTATGTTGTCAATGACCAGTCCACACTGCATTGCATTACAGTGATTTGTTTATGAAGCTCCCTTTAGATTCATAGATATTCTTGAAGAAAGAAACTGGGTCCTACTTTCCTTTTCCCTTCAGTGGATATGTTACATAGATGTGCCTTTCAAATATTTCCTATTTCCTCTCAACGTAAAAAATAAATTTTACATAATTCACAGTCATACATCTAAAATAAAATGAAATATTTTATAAAGTACTTAGCCATAGCATCATGTGCAGTGTACTTTTATCTTTGTTCTCTTCTGTCCTCCTCCTTTCCCCTCATTTCTCTTCTAGTCCCATTTAGACGCCATTTTCCTGTATTTATGTTAAGACTAGTGAGTTGTAGTCTGTAGTGGGTAAACTGCTGAGGCCAAGCACATGGTTAGTATCTTGGAATTTGTGGTCAGACAGACTTGGATTTAAATTCTCTTCTGTCCCTGAATAGTCTTAGGGTCCTGGGAGAGCCATTTAACCTCTTGAAGCCCCAATTTTCATATTTATAAAATGGAAATGAATGTCTGACTCAGTAAAAATCAAGTAAGAAAGTGAATATGCATAGTCAAATGTAACCATATTAGTATGTTTTACTGTTGGAAATGAATTACCACAGAATTAGTGGCTTAAAGCAACCTAGACTTGTTTTCTTACAGTTTTGATAGTCAATCTTTCTGGAAGCTCCAGAGAAGATCGTTTTTCTAGTTCCTAGAAGCCAGCTGCATTCATTTATCTGTAGTAACAGCTACAACTTCAAAGCTAGCAGTGAAATATTCTCAAATCTCTCTCAGACTCAGGCCTACTTCTTCCTTTCATATTTAAAGGTCCTTGTCTACTTTGGAGTCATTAAAATAATCTGGGATGATCCTCTTGTTTTGAGGCTAGCTCATTGGCAGACTTCATTCCACTGGAAACCTATCAAGCCCTTGCCATTGGACGTATGATCCCCAGACTCTGGAACTGGGATGTGGATGTCTTTGGAGGAGGCAGTCGTTATTCTGCTACCATAATAGGATAGCCTCAGGGATGTTCAGCGAAAAGTTGGCGACACAGAGTTCTTTTGAAACTCTGTGGTTCTGTGAAATTAAAAAATATATAACCAATGCTACATAAAATGAAACAATCTAACTTTTTAGTACATGTTCAATCTTAAACCAGATTTCTATTTTACATTGGGAAACTGACATTTAAAACTATGAACAGGACTTCTTAGATACATTAGACTATTATGTATGTATGTATGTATGTATGTATATATGTATGTATTTTGTGTTACTGGTATAGCTAATCCCAAGGCCTTTGCACTAAGCTACATCCCCAGCCCTTTTTATTTTTATTTTTTATTTTGAGACAAGATCTTGCAAAGTCCCTTGCCAACTTATTAAGTTACCCAGGCTGGGCTCAAACTTGTTTCCTTTTCTAACTGGAAGCAGTTACAAGTCTCAGTGTATGGCAGGAACTTCCCGAAGAGAACCCCATCTGCATGGACCCATTCAACTGTCTGCCTCTTTGCATCACAGGTTTGTACAGGGCAGCACTCTCAGGCTGCCACTGTGAATGGTAGTTTGACCTAGAAAGTACCATGCAGCTCTGTGACAGAGAAAGAGCTTGGAGAGTTTCAAGGTTTCAAATTTTGAAAGTATGTTTGCATGTAGTAGATGCTCAGCAAATATATGGTGAATAAATGACAAAAAAAATAATAAAAAAGAGCAAGTTGTGTTTTGTTTGTTTGTTTGTTTATTTTTAGAATTGCATGAGACAGTTGCTTTTCCTGGGGATCAGTGTCTTGGGAAAAAAAAGGACAGTTATGTGGGGGGCCTTGCCCCCCCCCCGCTAGAACTCTTGAGTGCCTTTTACTGGCATGTCTAAGCCTGCTGCAAGTCTACCCGGCAACAAGGAAGTAGCCCCAGTACCCTCCCCTTGCTCCCTCCCTCTAGCCCTACGGTATATATGCTGTAGCAGCTTCCGCAATAAACGAGACTTGATCAGAAACCTGTCTTGTCTCCATCTCTCGTGTCCCCTGTCCTTTGTCATTCTCACTCCCTCTCTAGGGTCTCCGTTGACTTACCCGCGGGCCGGGACACAGTTACAATAAGACCAAATCCCCACAAATGCTAACATTATTACTCTACATGTTTTCATCATTTCTCCTAGACTATACTTGGAGCTATCTGTAAAACTCTTGCGTTTTTTACTGGAAAATCTGCCTCCCCTGCTGATGAGATTAAAGAGCTAAATCCCTATATGCTTAGTCAGCTGCAATCAGGGAGGCACCTCGTTATGCAGAACCTTGAGTGCAAGAGATTTGGAAGGAGGGTCAACAGCAGCACAAAAGGACACCAGGAGCTCTGGAAGCAGTTTCAACAGCAGGAGGAAGGGTACATGGGTGGTGACCAGGAACTGAGAGGGTGAGCTTATCACTTCTTCTTTTGATGAGGAGTGATCTAGCAGGACAAGGTACCTCACAGCCAGCTAGAGGTGCAGGACATTGCCACTCGTTCCAGGGCAACCCATAGCATTGAGTAGGAGGGACTTCATGTGCATTTACATGATGGATGGGCTTTGTCAGACTTCATTTGTCCTCCTTCACTTGTGAAGAATCAACTTTTCATTTTCCAGATATTTTGGCGTTTAGATGAATGCTTGACCTGCACAGTTATCAGCCTATGTCTGACATCGTATTGATTCATGTTGTTCTGCTCTTTTGAAACCATGAGTGGGGCCTTGTGGGGGCACATTTGTGCAACTCAGTGCGTTTTCTCAGACCCTTACTAAATTTTTGTTAAATTTGACAGGTAATAAATTCAAATCTTTCTCAACACTTTTATGCTTATTTTCTTGACTTCTGGTCGAATAATTCTATAGAAATGAACACTGTTTCTTTAGTGAATAAGATTTTATGGTGATAAGAGTACAATCTTTGGAATTAAAGCATCATCAAATCTACTTTTGGGCAATTATTTATCACAAGCTATGTGACCTTGAGAAAATTATTTAAATGATCTGAATCTTAGTTTAGTCATCTGTAAAATGGGAATAATAATGTTACTAACTTTATAAAATGATTTTGAGAATTAGTTAAGCTGTAAGGGAGACACTGATTGGGCTAATGGGGTTGTTTCCACTGGTTAGACATAATGGATTGTAATGTGAGGTTTTCATCTCCCCTGGGTGTGGCTCTCCACAGCATCTGTTCTTTTCAGGATGCTTGGGATATTAGGTGCTGGAACCAATAGATAATAAGCCAGAGAGAGAAGCCCCTGGAAAATGGAGTGAAGAGAGTCCACCCCCATGGCAGTTTCCCCTACTGTCTGCAGGGGCTTCTTTGCAGGAAATTTTTTACACTCAAGGGAGGACTTTGAGTCTCAAAAAACTGTTTCTTAGAGTGATGTTTTTTGCGGCCCTTTGACCATCTTTATCAAGATTATGGTTCCTAGAAAGAAGAGTACACTGGGGAGAACTTGTGATTGAAATTTGCACAAGCAGGGTCTTCAGAGGCCTTGGAGGGATTGGTGGCAGAGCAGTCAAACTTAGGCAGAAAGTAGATGTGGCAGCATAGCGTGTTTCTGCTTACCTGTTTGTCCGCTGCCCCACAGTCTTCCAGCCTCTGGTCAGACCTTTTCTCCTTCATGAGGCCCTGCCCCTGACATCCTGAACTCCTCTCTCCCAGAGTACTGCCTTATGAAGACTGAATTGTGAGAGCACAGATAGCATCTGAAGCTCCTTGGAATCCCTGGCCCATGATAGGAGCTGCCTGACATTTTCTACCCAGAGTTAGGATGCTTTTTGGTGCAGTAACAACCCTCAATGAACACTGGCTTTATTCATAACAATGTTCACTGATAATTTACAAAGCAGTGTAGAGGAGGGCAGTTCCAGGCTCTTAGGTTGGTTCAGTAATTGCCATGGGTACCCAGACTTTCACTGTCTTTCTGCTCTGCTATCTTGGGTGGACTCTGTAGCCTTGGCTTTACTAGATGGGTGCCTCAGTTCAGGGTTCTATGTGATCAAAGCCTTGCCACAAGAAGGGCGGTGCCAAAGAGTCTTTTCAGAGGGTCTCTGTCTTATCGTTCTACACATGAAGGTCTTCCATAGATTTTGCTCATGAGTCATTGGCCAGAACTATGTTCATCCCACCACTAACCTCTGACTAAGAGGAATTGTTTGTTCATTGACTTAGATAGTTATTCCTATCCTGGAAGGTGGGTTCTTTTTTCCTTCATTTTGATCAAGGAGTCTCTGCAAATTTTGCAGGAAGATGAAGGGAAGTCTACTGGCTGATGGTGAACAACATCTCCCATACCCTCTGCATGTTCTTTTCCCAGCTTCTCTGCCCTGACTGAATCCTCCTCAGGTGCCTCCTCAAAGGTCATGCCCATGACCTTTGTTTCTTCTGGAGGTCAGACTCTTTTCTCTGACAGTTATAAAAGGTTAAGAAATAACTTTCTGGAATGTTTCCCTTGTTTTGCTTAGGTGTTCTAGCTCTCTCAATACAGCATAGTTGTTAAGGATAAAGACTGCATCATATTCATTTTGGTCTCTAGTACCTAGAACAGGTGTGTGATGTACACATACATGTACATGTACCAACTCCCCATGAAGAATGTAATCATTATATACAACAAACATGTACTAATAAAAATTTTAAAAAATGTTTACTGGAGAAAACAAGTGTCTAGATTCTGAATTTAATAGAAAGCATAGTAGATTAGGATACAAATGTGGTTCCAGTTCATGAAGAACTCATGGTTAGAGAACAGAAGAATGATGTGTCTGAATACAGGGCTAATGTCATATATTTCCTGCAATGAGAATGCTGGGTCACCACACAGGAAAGCTCAGTACACATTTGTGGCTGTGAATTGGATTTCCTAAGGAGAGAGAAAAAAAGCATGAGTGGCCTCCAGGCTGCACTAAGGCTCACCTGCATGAGAATTCTTTAGCCAGCTTTGGTGAAGTCATCCAGCATTACTTGAAATGTCATTCACAAAACACGAGTCATGTTCTTTTTGTTTTGTTTAGTCTTCCCTACCTTCTGCATTGCTGATATCTTAAGCACTCCAGCATCCCTGGGGTCATAGCAATGGTTCTTGCTTGAATTGGAGAATCCTTTTAAAAAGTCTTTTTTTTTTCTTTATAGGCTACAATGGTCCAGATTGAGACTCACCTTGGTCCTGTTACCTCACCATCTGAATTACCACCTGTTATTAAGGATGTCCCTTCTCTTACACAGCTAAATATATTGTTAGTTCAGTTCATTAGATTTCTATCAATTTACATATCTACACATAAGTAATTCATGCAAATTATTCTGAGAATGAAGAAGGCTGGAATTATGGTATGACACATTTAATTGATTTGCAGGAACTAGTGGTATTCATGGATGTGATAACTCAAGATTTACATTATTCTATGGTGCAGGAAGTAGGAAAATAATGAATAGACCTTACAGTGGTGAAGATGGAAGCAAGGAAAGCAAGCAAGTGGGCCCAGATTAATCCTGAATCAGTACATTTTTTCACCTATGCCCCTATTATCCTTATTTTCCATGTAGTGCTTTGGATCTGGACTGTCTTCCAAATCTTTCATGTGCTCAGAGGTGGGGCTTTTGGAGGGTGGTTAGATCAAGAAGGTGCTGTACTCATTGGTGGAGTTATCCATTGGTGAATTCCACAGCTGAGTGTATTGTTAGGAAGTGGGTTCTAGTTGGAGGAGGCAGTCACTGGGAGTGTGACTTGAAAGGATATGTCTTCATCCTTGCCTCTTCCCTTCTCTCTCTGCTTCCTGGCCACCATGATGTGAGCAGCTTTTCTCCATAGCAAGCCCTTCTACCATGCCATTTCTGTGTTTGAGTGTGCCAACCATGGACTGAAACTCCTAAAACTGTGAATCAAAATAAAACTCTCCTTATTTAAGTTGTAGTTGTTTGGTATTTTGTCCCAGGGATGAGAAGTGACTAAGACAAACCTTGTAGATTTTTCCATGTATCAAGGATGGAGAAAGTTGGGTGCATAACTGATGTATTTTCCCATGGAAGGCTTGAGTTTTGTAAGCACACAATGAGATTGGATCAGTCAGTGCTTACTACAGAAACAGATTTAATGCATGATAAACAAATATACAAGAATTTACAAGATTGGTTTACAACGGCTGCCCACAAAGTCAGGTGTGGAAGAGTGCAAAAGGGCTATCTGTGTGCTGGAGATCTGAAGGATCCAGTCAAAGGCCTGGGCTCACTGTAGTGTCCTGCACAAGTCTGTATCAAGAGACTGAAGGGTCTGTGCTAGAGGCTGAAGAGTCTATACTGAAAGGGTGAAGATGACATCCAAGGTAAAGGTGAAGACTGGAGCTCCTCCAAAGATACAGAAGCAGCAGCATTCCTTCTTCATTTCCCTTTTATACCAATCTGGTGACAATCCTCTCTAGAGTGGGTCTTCCACACCCAGAACTGTGTTAAGTCCATTTAGTTAGATGTTTCTTACACAGGTTAAAACAGTTAACTGTCACAAAGATGGAAAAGAATTAGACTGAAAGGCATGCAAAAAATGATTGCCCAACCTTTTATTAATTTAAGCATAATATCCTTACATTTCTACAATCAGGTGAAGAATACTAATTCAGATAATTGTCCTATATTAACCACTGGATCCATTATTACAGCTTTCTGAATTGTGTCAGGTGTGGAAAGAATGAATTTATGCATTTAAAAAATATATTTGGTTTATTTTGTTTGGGATGAATAAAAAGTAAACCATGTACAAGAGAAGGTGATTATGAAATACCTTATCTGGATTCTAAATCGGACTCCCCTAATGAGCTGACTTTGGCTAAAGCATTTAGCGTTTGAGGCTCAGGTTCCATCACATGAGGCACTGGGACATTACCATTTATATTTTAGCATTCTTGAGCGAGTCCAATGAGGTTATATATATAAGCAAGATAAAACAATGCCTGGTACTGCTCTCCTCAGCAGCCTGTGGTTCCATCTCACTTTGTTTCTGTTCCTCTTTTCATTCTGGGCTATGGCATTCTTGTCATCTAGCTTATTTGTCAGACCTGGTTCCAGGAACTTGCTGTTAATTGTAAAGCTGAACTGGGAATGGAATGTACTGCCTTTCAGATAAGAAAATGCCTTCACAAGGAGTTCACCACCTCTGGTTGGCACAATGGCACCAGCCTGCCCCACTTAAGCTCCTGGGAAATATTGACTTTTGCATATATCCCCTAATTTGCTCCCCGTATAAATATACTTTCCTTCTACCCAAAGACCTGAAAGGGGAAATTTGAAGCATTGATCTGTCTCTTTTCCAGGTGGCTGGCATCCTCGACAAAATTTCTCTCTCCTCCCTCCACAATACTGCTCTCTCAGGGATTGGTTTTCCATGTGATGAGCTTCCAAACTGAACCTGGGTTTGGTAACAGTTCCTACCAGGAACTAGATGTTGCTTCTATTCATTGTATTTTGTAAACTTTTAAAGTATTAATGCAAGTGTAATGGGTTGTGTTAATAGGTTTTTCTTTTTGTCTCCTTTTTAGTTGAGGTATAAGATATTGGATGCTAGAAGCCACTATCTAGTTATCTTTATCTGATAGTTAAAAAAGACTTGCCAGGAAGTTTAAATGCTGGTTTGATCCATAATGGTTTCATCCATGCTTGGGCTGTGGCTGAGATGCAGATACTTAAGACTAATGTATCTTGCGCTTTCCTACGTTTCCTGGCTTTCTTGTAATTAGGCAGCACAAACATGGCTAGTTCTGGCCAATGGGCTAGGAATGGATGGAACTCTTGTCACTGCTAGGCCAAAATGTACAGAGTGGTTGTAGCTTCTCCTTAACCATGGGGATTGTGATTCAGTCACAGAACTGAAGGTAGAGATCTTCAGTTCATCTGAGGGAGCAGCAACCCTCAGGAGACTTGCAGGTTCTCAGAAGGCTTTGGATGAGAGCACAATGAGGTTTTGCTAAGCTACTGACATTTGGGTGCTTAGTTGCTATAGCAGCATAATATGGAGAAGATCCATATTAGCTTCTCAGTAAAGGATAAGTTAAAAAGTTAGGAAAAGATTTCTTGGAGGAAATTGTCAAAATTTGGAGCATATTCTTTACCCTGTCCTCATGGAGAATGTCAAATTAGTGCTTTCCTTTACCACTGCTCAGTGAGAGGTCTGATTCTTAGCGAGGAGACCATGTAGAATCCTGATGTGTTCATCTGGGCCCATGGTCGCAGAGCAGAAGGCAGGAGGTATTGTGGCTGGTTAGGGAACTGGTTTAGGACAAGGATAGATGAGACACAGTATGGATGAAGTGGAAAAGAGCTGACCTGGAGGTTTTCTGGAAGGACCTAACCCAAGAGAGCCACTTTTAGGGGGTTTAGGGTGCAACAGAAGTAGGTATGTCTGGTCAAGTGCAGAGGGCTGGAGCTGAAGAGGGATCAGAGGTGGCCTGCAGAAGGCCTGGGAAATACCTGTGAAGAAAGGGTTCCTGAGAGAAAGCATGGGCCTTGAGTGTCTGCTGCTGCTGCAGGAAACTTTCAATTCTAGAGGAGGCAGAGGCAGCTTCCTGAGTTGAAGAGAAAAGCAGATGACTAGGTGGGCTCCTGGAGAATGTGGCCTTGACCTTCCCCTGCACAAGGGAGGATCTCTCCTGTCAAATGCAGTTGAGAGTTTTGATGCTAGCTTTGGATTGGACAGTTTTATTATGAAACATGATTTTGAGTCTGAGAGTAGAGGATCTTTTTAAAATGACAAGAGTGACAAGAAAAATAGAAAACTTTAAAATACTCTTGTAAGAAAGATTTTTTTTTTTTTTAATAAAAAAGCAGGTTTGAAAGAGCAGAGGAAATTTTTTTCCTGCATTCCTTCTTGCAAAGGTACTATTGGATAAACATCCCATAACCACAGTATGGAGTGTATTAACACCAAAATACCTGACACAAAGCATAATCTCAAATGTGTCATAGAGACACCTTTTCTTGAACTATGTCATAGAGTATGAAACGGAGAGTACCATCGCGTGCTCCTAAATAATACAGAATAAGATACTGAGTCACAGGCTCACAGCTTTCTGAACACTTAAAACATTCTAAGACATCATTTAATTGTAATGCAAAATTGCTTGATAGAGCTCAAAGAAAAATTTAACAAGTTTCCTAAATGCCTTTCAATGTTGGAAGCAATAAAAACACCAAAAGTATAGAGAATTTACTCTGCAAACATGTTCCACGAAGAAGCAGGTAATTATGTTTTTATCAACTATACTTCCTGCATTTTTAAAATGGTTGTATTTTATCTGCCTCTAAAGTGTTTTGCCTTATCTACTGTTCCAGGTAAGAGCAGCAAATAGAGCAGTGATAAGCTCGATTATTACAGACATTGTAGGTTCTGGAAAGTTTTTATGGTTGGAGTCAGCTGGCAGCTGTTATTAACTGAGGCCAGCCACTGGCCATGGTGCTAGGTTAAGTGTTGTAGACTGAATTTTAGATGGCCATGATGTGTCTTCCTTCTTAGTGTAACATAGTGGGAGGTGGTGCTGGATTAAAGGTAAGTGCAGGGGCGTTGGCAGTGAGATCCCTGGCTCATACCTCTGCCTTCTATGGGCAATCAAGGGCAAGCTACTTCACTTATTTAAGCCTTGGGTTTCCTCTGCCTAACAATTATATCATTACCTGCCAACAATTACTCTGAGGGTTAGACATAGCAATATTTGTGAAGCACAAACACAGTGCCAGGTAAACAACACCAAAAGACTAATGCAATAGAATTATATTAGAATGACACAGTGATAGCAAACAAAATGATAAAAAGAACAGATATTATTACAAAGATAAAACCAAAATGATGAAATGACAGTTGGATAGCATGAAGAAAGACAATGATGAAATAAAGTAAAATTTATAGAATTATTATTATAACAAAATGGGCCTATGTCACAATCCTGACACATTTTTCTTCTTTGAAGTAGTTTTCTAACTATAATGGGTTTGATATTCCCTTTTAAATTTTAGAAAAGAGTTAATTATTGAAGACATATAGGATAATGTTTTGGTTCCTTTTTTTGTTTCTGGGACAAAATGTCCAACACCTACAACTTAAAAAAGGAGAGGTTTAGTTTGGCTAACATTTCAGTCCACTTTCAACTGGCTCCAAGGTGGGACCACATGGCAGAGAGGCCTCTCACAGAAGAGCTGCTCATGGCATGGTGGACAGGAAACAGAGAGAAAAGGGAGGAGCCCAGGAGGGAGACAAACCTTTGGAGGCCCCAGTGACTCCCCTTTTCCAACCATACCCCACTTCCTGACAGCAAGTCAGCTATAAGCCCCCACAATCTAGCCACCAAAAGCCTGCCTATGGGCACATGGGGCTCTTCGGGGGCATCTAGATATAAACCATAGCAGATTATTTCTTCCAAAATACTTCATAAAGTGGCTGGCACATGGGAAGAGTCAACAGAATTTGCATAGGTCTCCTTCTGTTTCCTTGTTGGATCTGCCTGGTTCCAGCAGAGGATGCCACACACTCATGGCTTTGCTGACAGACTCTTTCCTCCTGTACTGGTGAAGGTTGAGCTGTGTTTGAGTCACCTGAAAAAGGCGTAGGCACGCTTTTCTGAAGATGAACTGATTGCTCCACTTAGACTCCTGTTTCTACCCAGAGATATGTTTACAAGTCTCTCACTTGCATGTGAAGACAATAGGTGATTGCTTCTAGCAGAGGGTTTGAGTGTATGTATTATCTTAATGAAAAGACTGCAAAGTCCTAGAAATATCCAAATGCAGCTTATTCCCTACTGAGTGCATAGATCCTAGGTTTCTATCTGTCAATATTACTTGCAGAATTGGACACTATTTGCAGCTTTGAGAATTGGCTGCAATTCAGGCCCATGCTGAGACTGTTGAGCATTTCCAGGGGAGGTGATTTGTATGGGGAGGAGCTGTAGTCTCTGAAGGAAAGGCATTGTGTGTTTGCTTGCTTTTTTATTTGTTTGTTTGTTTTGTTTTCTTACCAGCTATGTTGTTAAGGCTGTTCAAGCTTTGCAGGAGAGATGAGGCAGAAGGAAAGAGTGAAAACATGAAAGCCCAGTGACACAGAATGCTGCTCTCCATTGTACTGGTTGGCTTTTGCCCATCTGAGTGTTCTCTGGATTTTAAAGTATTAGGCCTTTATCTTTTCTCTGTCCTTCTCTAGACAAAGTGCCATCTGGCTTTTCCCTTTGTGTGCCATTTCTCAGGCAATGACAGTGATAAATAATAAACATAAACCATCCATTTTCCTCTGGCCAGCAGCTTTCTAACAACCATAAAAGCATATGTGTGCACTTAAATACGTGGAATCACCTTTTCGCTCACTCATTTATCTGCTTCAGCTTTTATTCCACTTGCTCTTGGTTTATCTCCTTCATCAGTAACCTCTCAGAGAGCACTTTTTCTTTTAATTGTTTCTCTTCATTATAAATGTATACTAGTTCAGAAATTTGGCATTTTTAGAAAATTGGAAAATAAGTCAAACATCACACTATTCTGTAATCCTATCCCTGAGAGATATGGAGATTTGTGTGTTGTGTTTTTATCTTAACTTTTCCCTGTGCACATATATTTATGTAAATATTTCTATATATTTGGAATTTTATTATATATATTATTATGTCTTGTTTTTTGTTGCATTTTCTTTTACTGAACATTATAAACATTTTATTATACTAATAAACATATTGTTCATAAAGTTACTGACACACAATATCTCATTGCATGGATATTTGTAACTTATTTAAACTTCCCTTATATATACCTGCTTTTTCACTGTTGTAGATAATGTCACAGGGAGCCTCTTTTCCCAGACATCTCTGCTTCTGTAGAGGTTGGGATGTACAGTGCTATACTGCTTTCCAAAAAAGAACTGTATCCATTTAAGTTCCTTTAGCACTGTGTAAGAGTTCCAATTTTATCAAGCTCCTCTATCACCATGAAGTATAATATTTTGCCTATCACAGAAATTTAAGAAATGGCATTTTAATGTTATTTGAATATATAATTCCTTGACAATTAGTTGCTTTAGTTACAGAGGGTACAAATGTGATCATATCACTCTAATTTCTCCAAAGGATTATTTAAGCATTTATAGCCACTATTTGGAGGAAGTTCAATTTGTCCTTCTTGAGGCTGCCCAGCTGCCCATCTCTTCCTCATGCAAGAACCATGGGGTAGAACTACTCTGATTCCTCATAATTTGAAACAGGGTACCTGGAAAAACAAAACTGCCCCTCTGCCAGAGGCTGTCCTGAAGGATGCAAGAAAAGACAAACTCAAACAGTTCCTTTGCTGATATGTGGACTCCACAGAGGCTCTCCTTTGTTTTTAAGTCCAGCAGTTAGACCAAGCTCACTGTGCTGAGAGGGTGAGGGGCATGTTTATAGCGTTGTCGGTATTACCCAGATATTGTATTATCTCAGAACTCAGGGGTCCCTGCTGTACTGGGCCATTAGCTGCCTTCTCCCTCCTGGTGGGGTCCCTCTGATACAAGATCTCCTTCTCTCTAACCCTCAAAGAGTCAGGAACACTTGGTCCAGCCAAGATGCAAGTTCAGAATCTGAGAGCGGGGTGGGGGAAAGACTTTGATGTCAGAAAGGCTGCTGGACTCCATATGCAAATGGATCTGCTCTTTCCAGGAGGTCTGCCTGCCTGGGGAAAGTGGCTTTTGTAAAGTATTGGGGTTTATAGCGTGCTCTCTGTAAATGATTCCCTGACTTTGAATTTGTGCTTTACCATTTTTTTTTTTTTTTGGTACTGGGGACTGAACTCAGGACCCTGTGCTTGTGAGGAAGGCACCAGAACAACTGAGCTAAATCGCCGGCATGGGCTTTACTAAAACTGATTTATTTGGGGTAATTTTCTTAATCTCTTTAAGCCTCAATTTTCTAATCTTGTAAAGAGGGATTAGACAAGCACTTTTTTCTATGGGATCCTGATGAGGCTTAAATGAGATAATCCATGGAAGATATACAGTATACCCTAGTTCCGGGCTCAAAGATACTCTACAAAGTTATTATTCTATTAATATACTAAAGTTCAAAAAGGAAGCTTTGCTCCATTATGTGGAGGAACTGCTAGAAACTTATTTCTTGCTAAAAAACAAAAAAACTGTCTTGGCTACAATGATTAGTAATATTAAACTTTTTCTATCAACTCTACTTGCTGTGTTTATTTGCTCTTCTGTGACTTGTCCCTTAAGATCTCTTTGGCTTTCTACTTTTTTAATTAAACTTTTAATTTTGAGATAGCTGTGTATTTACATGCATTTTTTTTTCTCATTGGGAATTGTACCTTTATATAATGCATCTTGGTTCTTATTTTTTCCCCATTCCTAGCCCTCCCTTCACGCCCTCCACCCCTCCCTATTTACAAAGACTTTATTTCCATTTTTTCCATTTCTCATCATTTTTTCCTTTCCCTTCTTTCCTTTCCCCTGCCCCTCCCACTACCCCTACCCCTTTGGACCTTTTCTTCCTATTTTACATTATCGATTATTCATTCTAATCATTGGTACATTTTATACAACATAATGACATTCATCATTGGAAATTTGCACCTTCACATAGTCTCTCTTGGTTCTTATTTTTCATCCTTGCCCAGCCCTCCCTTCAACCCCTCTAGTCCTCCCTATTTACAAAGATTTTGTTCCTATTTTTCCATTTTGTCATATTAATCCCATTCCCGTCTATCCTTTCCCCTAGCCCTCCCACTTCCTTCCCCTTTGCCCCTTTTCTTCCCATTTCACATTACCTATTATACATTTAGTCCTTATTTACATTTTCAGTTTCTCACACCAGAGAAACTATTTGGTATTTACACATTTACATGCAGTATTAAGAAATTATACAGACAGCTTGAGTGTCTATATTTTTTTCTCACTTTAAGTATTCTTTTATTCAGTCTAAACAAGACCAATTACTGATCAGCAGAACAGTTACTGAGGCAACATTTTGAGTTTTGGATTAGATGTCTGGATAAAAAAGATGAAGCTCTTAACTACCTGAGTAATCATAACTTTAGTCTTTACACACTACTAGTTTTCCTCAGGATTTTTACTCATGGTGAAAGACCAATCATTCCTTCAAGGTAAAGAGGAAGACCAAAAATATGTCTTTCTTCTTCTTCTTTTTTTTTTTTAACTTAAAATAGTTATTGTAGAACAAACAAAGTCAAATTTGTATTTCACCCAGGTCCTGACCTGGATGTCAAAAATTTAAATCTCAGAATCTAAAATTATGAACAAAGTTAACTCAGACACAATTCTTTATTAAAAAATTAATACTAGAGAAGTGCCTAAATAATAAAATAAGCACATATTCAGTTATCACATTTACTTTTTCAGAGGAGAGAGCATTTATATCATTAGTTTATTTAGACCTCTAGTATGCTACATTAGTTCAAGAGTTTGATTCATTCCTGAAGAGACTGAACCTCTGGGGATATTCTTCACATCAGTTAAATGGATGAATCAAAATGTCCTCATTTCTTAAGTAGTTGGTGCCTCACTGTAAAGAATGGTGCAGCAAATCCAGATCCAAAGTACAAGGTCATCATAATTAGTAACCACCACTTATTTTCCACTGAAAATAGTCAATTTCTCCTTGGCCCCTCCTACTAGTGTCTGTGATAGACCACAGAAACTGTGAACCACTGGATATTCTGTCCTAATATGACACTGCTGGAACCTCTGTGAAAGACACTGAGACCAAAGCCCGTGTCTGTATTATAAGATATCTAAGTTCGTTGTTATCAGAATCCCAGGCAAGAAAGCCTGACTCCAGAGGTCTCAACAGACCAGGTCTGGCTACTCATCCTAAAGCAAACGAAGAGACAAATGGTGGTGCATCAGAAAGGAATTGATTTCAGGGTGCCCAACACAGGGGAGATGGAACTAGTGACCTAGTAGTGTCCTCCAGGTACTGGCAATAGCTCCAGGATTACACAGGGAAAGAACAAAGACAGAGTCTGCGAAGAAGATAGCAATCTTGATCTGGCTGCGGGCTGGAGATAATTATCTGAGGTTGTCCCATGGTGGAGTGTCTGCCTGCAAAGCTCCCTGTTCTTGGAACTTGGGATAAGCTATTTGCAAAGAGAAAACAGGTCAGAGGAACTAAATGGAGTCACTTAGGGTTCTCCATAGATATATGTATGTATATATTTCTGTTTCTCTTTGTTGTTTAGATTGTATAATTTCTATTTTCTAGGTTATTATTTCTTTCTTTCCTCTGGCATAGACATTCTATTGTTGCATCCATCTACTAAATTTTATTTAGGTTAATATACTTTCCAGTTCTAAAATTTCCATTTGGTAATTTTTTTATATCTTCTTCACTGAGAATTCCTATTTCTTTGATGAACTTTTTTCATCTCTTGCTCCCCTCTCCTCCATGAAAGTTGAGATTTTCCTGGTTCTTTGTGCAGTATTTTTTCTTAATGTCATGCTTTTATTTTTATTTTTCTATAGTTTTTTTATTTTATGAAAAAATAAAATTTCCTGGCCAGGGATTTAGCTCATTGGTTTCGCTGCCTGCTGCTCAAGTGCAAGGACCCGAGTTCGATCCCTGGTACCAAAAAACAAACAAACAAAAAATAAAGACAATTTAAAAAAAAAAAGAAAAAAGAAAATTTCCTAACAAAGTAATAAGAGAATAATAATAGTTAACACAAAAAAATTGACAAAAAATGATTCTTTTTTTATGAAGAAGAAAAAACAGATAATAGCACAAAACTTTGTCAATGCATACCCATGTTCATAGCAGCAGAATTTATAATACTAGATTTTGGAAACAGCATATATGCCCATCAACAGATGAATGGATAAGGAAAATATGGCTTTTATAACAGAGTACTACTCTGCCATAAAGAAAGGTAAACTTGAGAGGCATTTGTAGATAAATGGATACAATTGAGAATATAATGTTAAATAAAATAAGTCAAACACACAAGATATAATGTATGTCATTTTTGTATGATGATTTTAAAATTTGAAACCTGTACATACTTGGTATTAAGTTATAAGATTCTGGATCTTATTTAGACTTCCATTTTAGGTATTTTTTCTAACTTGCTCTGTGAGGGGCCATCATCTCAGTTCTCAGTAAGATGGGAATCCCTGTCCCTTACTTGCCCTCTGTTGACCCTGAGGGGATTGAGGCTCCATGTTACCGCTGGGCAGGATTTTGTTGACTCCAGTTTACAGGAATGAGGAGGGTGCCTTGTTATGTTCCTACATGGCCTCTAGTGGTAGCACAGTGAAGGAGGTGCATCCATTAACACTGGATGGTGGTAAAAATCTTGTCTCTCCCCTCATCCTCCTCTGACCCCACCTGAAATGGAGGGACTGGAGTAGCTGGTAACTGCTAGGTGGCTGACTTGTCACTGATGGAGTCCAGGCTTTCCAGTTGGTCTTCACTGACATTGTGGGTGTGGGAGATCATGTTATTTCCCAGCAGAGATGAAAGTCTAGCTTCCAACTCTTCCATCTCTGACACCACCCCCATAAGTGAGTACAGCACATTTTCACACATTTATACAGCATGAAGAAGTTGGAAGTCAAAGATCCTGCCAGCCTTTGCTGGCCTGGGTGGGGTGATACTTTTTTCTGTTGTGTTTGATTGGAGTCAAATGATTTATTGTTTAAAAGTCATCAGCCTTTAGAGAAGCTGCTCCCTTTTGGGAGCCTTTTACTAAGGAAAGTAGGCTTTTTGGATGGCTTTTGTGTTTGGTCTGTTCTTACTGGCATTTCCAGGTTGTTGGCTTCTTCAGCACCATGTCTTGTATAAGCAGCAGAAAAGATCTGTGCAACTTTCCACTGGGTTGTGCCTCAGACACTGAGGTCCCTAACCTGTCTGCCTTCTTCTCTCTACCTTTCAGGGTCTTTTTATGTTTATTTCATATGTAATGTCTAGGATTTTAACTTGTGTGTCAGCTTCCTGTCACTATAACAAAATGTCTGGGCTAGCTTATAGAAAGGTAGGCTTTATTTTGGACGCTTCAGTCTCTGACGGTTGGCTATAAGTTGCTTTCAACTTGTGGCCAGGTGGTATATCATGGTGGAAGCATGTGTTAGAGCAGAATTGCTTACCTCATGGTTAGGAAGTAAAAAAAGACTAGAAGTTTGGGGTCCCACACTTTTCTTTGAGGACATACCTACAGTGATGAGAAAACCTCCTACTAGTTCCCACCTCTTAAAGTTTCCATTCTTTTCAGTAGCACCAAGCTGGTGACTATCCCTTTAACACATGGGCCTTTGGGGGACATTTAAGATCCAAACTACAGTATGTTGCTCTTAGAGGGAGGAATAGGGAACAGGGCATGTACTCCACCTCCCCAGACGAACAGCTGTGTCTCTGCTTCCTTTAAAAAAATCAAGTCCTATTGCTTTTCTTGTGCACTTTTTCCAAGTAAATATTAAGTATATCATCCTCCTGACTGTCATGATTATAAAATATATATATTTCCCCACATATGATTATTTTATGCTCTTCTAAAACATATGGGACATATTGCTGGACACTTTACAAAAAGTAGCATATTATTGATGGTGATGGTGATGAAGTAAAAAACATTGGCTAAAATGAAGTATTTATATCTTTGACTGAACTAAGATATCTAGGTTGCCTCCTGTTGTCATGAATAATTGAGAACTAGTTCCAGGAGACCTCAATTTCAGTGGTAGTGTTAAGGTTTACACATTCAAGTCCTCAAGTTGGAAGTGCAACTTTAAGGGACCGACCAGGAGGCTGCTGGCAATTTTGAAAGTTGTCAATATCAAGACAGCGTAACTTGCATCAAATCCAAATGAGGTTAGGAACTGACAGCCCTCATGTACACATGCCTGTGATTATGACTATTACAAAGACTCTGAAGCTTTTACACAGAAGCCTGTAACAGACTTTTTTTAAGGACTTTCTGAACTGTAGCTTTCTAAATGTCACAGAGACCACTGGTTGATACAGAAAAATACTTGCTTGCCTGACACACTGTCTCTGCATTAATGAACCTACAGCAACTCCTGTGATAAATCCCTGGAATTGATGTTCTCTTTATTTCAAGACAAACTACACGTGCTTCTCTCTTTTGCCTTCTTTTGTTTGTTTTGTTGTGCTTTTCTCTTTTGCTTTCTTTAGTTTGTTTTGGTACCAGGGGTTGAACTTGGGTCCTCACGCTTGAGGCAGGTGGCAAAACCATTGAGCTAAATTCCCAGCTCTCTTCTGCTTTTAAGAGATTCCTCTTGCTTTAACTTCCTTGGGTTTGTTGATGGTTCCCATAGCATGCAAATTCCAGATTTCAATCCTCTGTTACTCTGAATAAACTGAGTATTACTAATGGGAGTCTCTTTGTTATTTAGGTTGAAACAACACAAACAACACCTTAGCCTCCAGCTGGGCTGGAGATGGTCTTGTTAAAAGCTCATGCTGGCTCTGCAGATGGACTTTAATGAAGTTTTAATGCTGTGGATAGGTAGAGCTACAGTGAGCAACTTGCTCCCTTGCAAAATGTTGACCTGTACTTCATGATGGAATGCGGCAAAGTTGGATTCTCTTAGAACTTAATGACTCTAAGTTTGTTACTTATATGGCAATTCCAGGTAGTTTGTGGGCTCTCTGGCTTCACAATTAGGGGATGCATTCAGGAAAATTGTGGTCTTTGGAATGATGGTTTTGGATAATTCTACTTGTATTCTTTACCTTGACTCATGAATTTGTTTATTCCATTGTTTGTTCACTTATTAAATTACTATTGTCAGGTAAAAGGGCCGAAGACCAAGACCAGACCAGGCCACACCAAGCCTTTATTAGGGGAATAGATCTACCGGGCTGTCTCTGAACAAAGGAGAGACAAAAGCAATATGGCCGGGGCAGGGAGAGTCTTTTATAGGAACTGGGGTGGGGTTTGTAGGGGCAGAGGTGGGGTTGAGTGAGGTAGTGACTAGGGAATGGAGGAGCCCATGATGTCACTAGGTGGTAGGAGGTGAGCAAGTATTAGGTTACTTTCTAGGCGGGAACAGGGGCATGCTGGGAAGAAGGGTTTTTCTAGGCGGGAACAGGGGCATGCTGGGAAGAAGGGTTTATTCTTTGGTGGGAGCAACCATCTTGGCATGATGTCACACAGGGGAGGGGGCAAGGCACCATAGGAAGAGGGCAGCTACTATACATAATAGCTGCTGAGGTGGTGGGAGACCTATCAACTATGTTATTTTCAGGAAGCACAGGGGAAAAATAAATGAAAAATATTCTTTTTTCCTGACAGGATTGATAGATTTCCCTCCGATTTAGGGTGGCTGCTGTATATAATAGCTACCTTTTTTCCAACATGCCCCTACTCCCACCAAAAGAGTGACCTAATACTTGCTCTCCTCCTAGCAACTAGTGACGTCACAGGCTCCTCCAGTCCCTAGCCACTACCTCACTTAACCCCACCCCAGCTCCTATAAGAAGCGCCCCCTGCCCCAGCAATATTGCTTTCATCTCTCCTTTGTTCAGAGACAGCCTGGCAGATTGTCCCTGCAATTAAGGCTTGTTGTGGCCTGGTCTGGTCTTGGTTTTCGGCTTTTTTTTAACTGACAAGGATGATAATGGTTAAGAACAAGAATGGCTACTAAATTTGGTGCTATGGAGGAGGAAAGTACACAATCATCTCAGAGTGCAAAGCAGAACAAGCAAGGGCAGTCAGGGAAGGCTTCCCTAAGGAGGTAGTGTTTGTAAGACTTCACCTGAGCTGAGTCTGGCTGAGTAAGCACAGTTGGGAGAGTGGAGCAGGCCACTGTGCTAGAAAAAGTAGCCAGTATGGAGAGGATCCAAGACTGGGAAACAAAAGATGTGTAGAGAGATGAGTCTGGAGAGAACAAGGAGGTTAGGTGATGGAGATCCTTATTGTCAAACTATGATGTCTAGATTTCAGCCTGAAGACAATGGGCATCCCTGTAAAGTTTTTATGGAAGGCAGTAACACAACGTTTCAGAAAGATTATTCTGTCGTATGGAAGAAGAATGTCCTCGGAAGAACTTTTGCTTGGTCATGCCTGTCAGTCTTGGAGGGATTCAGTATGCTTATTGTGCTAAGCTGTAATAACTTTATATGAACCCAAGAGCAGTGTTTTGTTTATGTGCTTATTTGTTTTGTTCTTATGAATGAGAATTAGGAGGATGTAAGATAGGTCCAATTTTGTGGTGAACCCTCCAAGCTGTACTAACTAGACAAACATATATTTGCTGAAATTTAAGAGTTGTGGACTTTGTTCTAATCCACAGATAGCTGAGAGCTGCTATAATCAGAAAACTTCTTTTCCATCCATTTGTGTAAATAACAAAAAGGTCCTTTCTTGTGTGTTGTGAAGATTATCATGAGTGAAAAAATAGCTGCTTTTCAGTGCATTGGAAAAGTGATAGGAGTGCTGGTAAAAGAGGGGGAAATGAAGGCCATTTCCTATTCATTTCCTCTCTTGCATCAGAAGCCATTAAAATGTAAATTAAGCCACTGAACACCAAGTCTGGCAGAAATGGGAAAACAGGACAAAAGGTGTTTGAAACAAGACTAGTGGGGTTGGGAAGGTGTGAGATGTGGGGATGTTGGGGTATATTTGCTGTCCCCAAGAAACAATATTGCTTTCATCAAGAGGAAGAAAAAAATAAATTCTCTGGTTTCCTGTGTCCCGAGGCTCAGTTTAATTAAAGCAAGAAAGGGCAGAGAGATGTGATAAATAAAACAAAACCTAGATCTGTAGGAAACTGCCCTAGAGAAGTCAGAGGAGCTCAGGGTTGGTAATCATCACTACATGAGGGATGAGGTACATCAAGGATAGAAGGTGTCATGTGGACAGCATAATGAAGCGCCATATGGAGGGAGATAGTAAAATCAAAACACCTTTTATAATATCAGAACTAAGATGCAGGGAGCACGCTTGAGCAGAGGTTCTCTGCAGTTTGACAACACAAATCATTGATGTCTTCTTTATCAACTTGGGAGATGGGGAATGGAACAGGTGGTACCTGCAGGTGAGGTCTTTGGACAGGAGCCACTTAAGAATTTCACTGGAAATATGAAGGAGGAATAATGGATAAAGTAAATGGTAAGAATCACATTTCAAGTGGTCTTGGGGCAAATGATATATGGGCAAAAACATAACAAGAGATTATAAGAATACTTGAAACAAATGAAAACCTAGTTGCCGAAAACATTTTAGCAAATCCAGGTTTGACTCTTTGGGACTTGGGTGACTTTAGGTAAGTCATAGTTTCTCTATTAGTCAACAAATAGGGCTAACCTATATTTACTTAATTTTAGGTATTGCTACCATGTATATAAGGCATTTAAGTAGCATCTGACACACAGAAAATACTATATATTTAAAAGCTATTGGGTTGAGGTCTGTGTACCTGAGTCATTGGACTATCTGGGGACTCAATTTGAGTTAGTAGAAATTTTAAGAAAGTAACCACACAGCACTGAGCCAACATGTTGAAGAATCTAGAGTTGAAGCAGTGAGAAATCAATACCAGAATCCAAGGCCAATAAGAAGGATCAGGATTATATATGGGAGGCTAAGTCATGAGCCGGGGATGGACTGGAGACAGCATGGGTTCAGCGCCAGACTGGGTAAAGCTGTGGGCAGTGTGTAAGCTCCAGGAATGAAGGGATTTATGTCATTATTCATGTTCTAGCCCATGGCAGAACAGTGCCTAGTAAATAGTAGAACTCTCTAAGCATTCGTGGAGTGAATGGCTGAAGTGTCAAATGGGCCATGGGCATGTTGGCCTGGTAAAAAGGAAAAGAAGCAGGATGGGCAGCCATTAGAGAGAACTGCCTTGAGAGTCCTACAGTAAACAGTCTGGGTTATCTGAAGTGCTCAGAAGTAGAAAATCCTGAGTTTGAATAGTAGAAGTAACCCAAGATAGAATTAAAACAGTGAAATACTACTTCAGAAAGTATTTCTGAAGAAATAAAGGATGACTTAAAGGTCTAAAACTGCTGAGTGAGAATAAGAAAGGTTGGGGAACACAAGTTATTCTCTTTCTCACTCCTTCCCTCATTCGATTTGGTTTTCTGTCTTTCATCTGCCAGTCTACACTGATATGAAGAAAGTCATCTCATTTTAATCTTCCTTGTGGCTAGAGTAAGGACATAGTCAAATGAGTTTAGGGTACAGCGGAGGGATTTCAGTTAACTTTAAAGAAGAGTTTCTTGCAAAAAGTGCTCAATCCTGGAATCTTGTAGTTACTGAAGCAAAGTGAGGAAGTCCTCTGGTCTGAAAGATAGCTGCCAGTCACACCCTTTCTGCATTCTCCAGCGTGTTCTACGATCCTAAGATCCTACATAGAGCAAAAGAATGAAGAGAATGACCTCCTGAGATCCACTACCCTGGAGAATGTGAGTGTGAAGACTGCCTTGGGAGGTCCAGGCTTGCAAAGTGAAACTGGGAGGTGGGTGGGGAGCCGAAGTGGTAAAGAGAGTGAAGCCCAAACACACATTCAAGGCAAATCACAGCACTCTCTCCTCCACAAAGCAAGGATGAGAGGATGTAAAAATTTGGCCTGTTTGTGATTAGTTACTTGTAAGTTTTTAACTTGTTTGGGATATTGTGACAAAGATATGTACAATGGTGCTGTACAAAGTACAATGGTGCTACAATGTGTGTAGGTGCACGTGAGTGTGTGTATATAGATTTATCTGTGTGTGCATGTGTGTGTACATATGAGAATAAAAAAGGGATCTAGATCATCAAATGTTGCTAAAGTTCTCAGAGAACCTCTGTGAGTTTCCATGGAAACATGAGAGGCTAGCTCTGAAACAAATGGCAAGACACTGGAGAAAAGGGCACAGATAGTCACATTTAATGTCTTTTTATAATCTCACTGTTTTAGCACATTTGTGAGGACAAGCAGGCTAAAAGAGTGATCAAAATATTCAGAAATATTTTATATTTTAGTAGAAAAGGAGGAAATTGGTCATGTTTTTGCTTTATATAGGTTTCACAAAAAAATAGAGGTTATTCCTAAGATTCTCTCTTTGATTTCTTACTTTATTTTAGCTTGTGTACCAACTGATTCTTGTTAAATATTTATGGACAAGATTAAAGACTTTATAAAACTTACCAGCTGTCCTCGCCAAAGGATAAAGCAGAGAGTTTTCAATTTAATTGGGTAACTATGTGACCAAAATATCTGACCTGCGAGGGAAATACAAGAATTAAAATATGTAAAGAAATTTTCCAAAGAGAAAATGGCCTTTTACATTTTGTAGCTTATACTTGTATTGCCTTTGGTAATTTGGTGTGAAGGTGTAATTATGGTGTTATCTTTTATAGTTTCCTGAGATTGGAGACACATCTCCCTGTTTCAGAACATCTTCTCATAACACACAGAGAGCAAGCACACAATTGCGGATTGTGTGTGACACACAAGTAGTTATCATATTTCACTTCTAAGAATATTCAATGTAGCTGTCTCATGTCCAATTTACAAAATGACAAAGTAAACTAAAAAGAATGCAGGAGATGGGGAAATCTACTCAACTATCTGACATTTAATGTAACAAATGAAAGCTGAAAAAGAGTTTTTTTCACTTTTAAACCAATTGCCTGGCGTTTAATAGCCACACTTTTTGTGTTGAGCCTCTGATATTGATGTAATAGACCCAGCTGATCTTGGACAAGTCGCCTTTCCCTCTGTGGGTGTGATCCTTGGCTGTAACATGTAGGGGCTCAACAAGATAACACCTGAGATTCTGCAAAGGTCTAAATGTGGAAGCCAAGGTGGGCGAGCAAAGAACCATAGCCAAATCCCTCCCATTAACTGCTGAGTTTTGAACAGCCCTGAGAGCTCAAAATGGTTTCGGCAGTTTTAAATGCTTGTGGGAAAAATATATGGAAGAATAATTTTTTTGATATGTGAAAGTTAAGTGAATTTTAAATGTCAGTGTTAATACACAAAGTTTTATTGTAACACATTGTAAGCTCATTTGCTTATGCATTGTTCATGACTGTTTTCATATGCCAATGACACAGATAAAGTATCTATGACAGATACTGTATGGCCATGAACTCTAAACTACTTAACTGTTGATCTTTTACACACACAAAAAAGAGTGTCAACCTCTATCTATATGACTCTGAACCAACTTAAGAAAATCAAATTTGCTCGTTTGAATAGTAACTTCTTTAATAATAGTGATAATTATGTATGGACAAGGTCTTCTTGAAAATTTTGCTGTGTTATTAAAGGAGAAAATGTGATTTTTCTTCTATCAAATCAGACATCTACATGGATCACTTTCTGAATGATTTTTCTTCTCCTAGCCTCACATGTATAGTTAGCTGTACTCCCTGAGGAGTGGGATGGGTGCATAATATAATACATAGACCAAAGATTTCAAATTTCCTTTTTCTTTTGTTACCTTATGCTATGACTTGAACATGTCCTCATGTGTTAGAAACTTAATTTTCAATGCAACAGTGTTGGAAAGTGGGAGCTGTAAGAGATGATTGATCTGTTCAGAGATATCATGAATGTATTGATAATGCTAGCACAGGAATGAGTTTGTTACAATGGAAAATGGGCCCTTGATAAATAGATAAATTCAGTCTGTTCTCTCTCTCTCTCTCTCTCTCTCTCTCTCTCTCTCTCCTCTTGATTTTCTATACTCCCTCTATGGGACGATGAGCAAGAAGATTGTCATCAGAGGCAGAAGTCTGGACTTTGGACTTGGCAGCCTCCAGAACTATAAGAAATAAATCTCTATTCTTTATAAATTACCCAGTCTCTTGTATTTTATTATAACAGCATAAAACAGATTAAAACATCTTGAGACAAGCTCTCTCATACTTACAGTTCTCAAAATCAGGTCCTGAGAAAATATCTTGACTGGCTGAAATGTAAAAGAAACTAATTATTAGCAAAACTACTGCAGAACTAAGATTTATTGATCCCTTGCTTTGTGCCAGCCACATTGTTAGGCATTTGCATATATAGCATTATTTGTTCCTTCTAACAACCTCATCTCCCAGGAGAGAAAGCCTGAAATGTGGAGAAGTCAAGCAGCTGGCAGGTACAGAAGGGTGGATTTGGGCCTATGTTTGTCTGACTTCAAAGCTTTTGGTTTTACAAAGTCAATTTAATATTTACAAGAAACACTCTTCCAAGAAAGAAACTCACCCAAAGAAAGAAACAAACAAAAATGCTAGAAGACTTGTAAATTCTGGATCCTAGCATGGTCCAGGAACTTTTGTCAGTCTGTTTGGAGGCTTCTCAGAGCCAATGTTGTCAAAACACTTTCTAAATATTTTCCAAGTTCTGTTTTCAGTAGTCAGAGGTGTCCTTTATGGGATTGTTTTCTTTTTTTTTTTTCCCTTAAATTCTTGTATTGGTACATTTTAGGTACCAATGCATTTACATTTATCATTGGATGCTTGTACCTGTACATGATGCATCTTGGTTCTTATGTTTTTCCCCATTACCTGTGCACTCTTCACCCCCTCCAACCTTCCCTATTTACATAGACTTTGGAAACAGCCCAAGTGCCCATCAACTGGAAACTGGATAAAGAAGATGTGGTTTTTTTAATAAAATGGAGTACTACTCAGCCATAAAGAATGAGAAACTAGAGACATTTATAGCTAAATGGATGGATATTGAGGCCATACTCATAAGTGAAATAAATAGGACACACATGTTTAAATACTGAACTTTCTCTAGTGTGAGAAACTGAAAGTGTAAATAAGAATTAAAATGGTTAAAATGAATAATTGATAATTTGAAATAGGAAGAAAAGTTTCAAAGGGGTAGGGGTGGAGGGAGCAGAAGGGGAAAGGAAAGGAGGGAAAGGAAAAATTATGAGAAAAGAGATTGTTTTCTTTTAAAATGCTATTCCTTCTGCCTAGAATTACCCTCTGCTGTCACCTTGTGTTGTTGATGTCCAAGCTGTATTTCAGAGCTACATCTCGATATGCAGGGAGGAGCCCAGAGGCTTAACACCATTGCTGACCACCCAATCTGTTAGATACTTTTCTTCCTTCAGTGGATTATAGCTTCCACTAGGGGACTGATAAATCCGTGTCTTCTTAGGCTCAACATTCTGCCATGCAGTCACACCAGATCCTGTTCTTCTTGAGATAAGGAATAGTGTCTCAGATCCTCAGATCCTGCAGCACTGAGCATCTCCCTTGTGAAGACAATGGACATTTGTTGAGGAAGATTACATGGAAACCCATTCTATTCTAGCAATTTGCCTCATCGTTTATCTTCTGAGTGCCTCGGTGTGCGAGAGCCTACAAGAACAAGTCAAACGAATTCTCAGGTATTCGTGCTCAGCAGAGAAGGCACAGATTTGAGCTGAGACATGGTATGTAGACACTCTTTGAGAGAGATTCTTCTCACAGGGATGAAATCTTTCCTGTGTTACCTGGGTAGGTCTTCTTATTGCACTGGCCCTTCCTTGCAGAATGGATGCCAGCCCTGCCCCTGTTTAATAGCCCCAACTTTCCAAATTCTGATCTTAATCCTCTTTGGACCTCTAGGGAGTTATATGAACATGGTGTCTTGGGGTAATGAGTATATGCTCTAAAGTCAATACATTTGTGTTTTTAGTTCTACTTCTGTCATGTTCAAGCTGTGCAGCCACGGCATTTATTTAAATTTTGTAGACATCAGTTTACTCATTTGTAAAACACGAGTACTACTGGCATTTACCTCAAAGATATTGATCATAAGATGGGAAAATACACACAAAGCACTTATTGACAGCAATCATAATTATGACACCTAGGTAACAAGAAAACTACCCAAAGTTGCTTTTGATTAGAGTACATGTAAAGTCATAATGACCCAACGTGTCATATTTTCATTCACTTTGCAGATGGCTGATGTAGACATTTGGGAGGGAAAAGATAACAGAAGAAAAATTGAGAAGGCCTTTTTACCTCCCTCCTGTCCTCCTCCTTCACTGGCCCCACTTCTAGCATTATATTGTAGGCAGTAGCATTTAACAGCTTCCAGGGAAACCTTTACCTTGTTGGCCTGAGCCATTTTAAGTGTCTGCTCCTTCAGAGAAGTCATTGGCATGGTGACACTCTGTGGAGGGGAAGTTCATTGTTAATGAACTTTCTAGCTGACAAGGTGGGTCGGGCTTCTGTCACAGCCTTATCCACACCTCATGTGCATTATGGGCTGGGATCAGGATGGGGGTATGGCTGTTCTTTCCATCTGGGTTCTAAGAATAGAGTAATAACAAACCACATAGAGCTTTTGCTATATGACAGACTTAAGAGGTTTTCTCCTACTTAACTCTCATAGCCATGTCCATTTTAGAGATATGAAAACAGATACAGAAAAGTTGTGTGACTTGCCCAAAGTTACACTGCTGGCAGAATCAAGAATCATACCTGAAGTCCTCTGACACCAGGAGCTAAGGTGAGGCAAACCTAAGTGGTTCAGTGTTTTTCAGTTACTAAAACTGCAAAATCTCTGGCAAAAAATTGTGCAGCCTTCAGTGATATACTTTGACTCAGGAGCTCTAGTTCTAATCCTCAGCTTTGTTTTCTTAGGGAAAAAAAATCCAATTGAAAAAGGATTGCACTTAGAGTCATTTAAAAACTAATTTGATAGCTATAATTGTCCTTTAGAAATAAAACCCTTTCTCACTTTGAACTCCATGAACCTTTATTTCTGAGTGTGAGGTGGTGGGGGAAGTGGGAAATTGGAGGTGGGGAGTCAGATGAGCTGAGAAAATAAGTGGATTTTCTCTGATGTCTAATCCACTAATTATGTAGAGCAAAATTGGATCACAATTGTAATTCAGTTTTTACTGTTTGCATTAAGAAATGCTGTTGGCAGAGTTGTGAGCAGGAAAAGGGAGAAGGACATTGCAAATCATTACTTAATGTGAACAGAGTGAATGGTAGCTTTATTTTGGGTGGAGGTAGTTACGATGTTGCATTTGGACTGCTCAATTTAGCTAATGTGACTGCAGCAGTAATGACTAACGTGGCAGCAGAGAATATTAAGGAAAGTAAAGTGGGAAGGTATTTGAATAGAAGTTATAATGACTACTCTGTGTTTGCATACAGGATGAGGAATTTGTTTCATTGAATTTAACAGAATTTTGACTTCCAAATTGACTCTAATGATAGAAACTTCAGGAACATGATAAATCACTGGATAAAAATTTGGAGGTGGCCAGTACTCTCACCCTCCTTCAGGTTTGCCTAGATCCCAGTCATCTCCTCATCCTCCTTGTGTAGTAGTGCTAATCCCTATTGAGAGATCACTTTTCGCCCATCAGCTTGAAGCTAAGTACTTGAGGGTGTTCTTAGCAAACCAAAACCATCAAATGATAACATTCTGAGGGAATATAAAGGTGAATTTCTTCTGACTTAGAGAAGAGGAAGAGTGGGAATAAAACAGCCCATGGGAGGTATGGCTGGGGTAAGCGCTAGTATATTTTAACCTCTCCTATATTTTAACCCATTTTCCATTTTTACAAAAGTGCAACTTGCTGATAGTGTCCATTTAATTTTACATAAATGTACTCTTTAAGGCTGAAGCTAATCCGACTGGTTTTCAATGTGAAAATAAAATATAAAAACTATCCTTGGAGTTATTTCTAAAGAATTTATCTGTAATCCCAATGCAATAGAACTGTATATGATGATCAGTATTTAACATCATGCATGGAATTGGTATATTTTTTTCTAAATAGAAATACCACTATCAAAAACACAATGCTATAAATAAATAGATGTCTTTTGTTTCCAAAGACTATATACTAGAGGCATGTGGAAATAATCATAAAGTTGAGATGTTTTGTGGCAAAGTTTGGGGATTAGGCTAGGATTGCAATCTGGGAGTTATCTTGGGGTAAATGCTGTAGTGGCAAATGCTACTGGTGAGTAATCTTGGGGAAAATTGGACATTTAATAACTTATGGTGATCTTTTAGAAGGCAGTTTTCCTTAAAGTCTGCCATTTATGTTTACACAGTCCTCCATGTAGCAGAGTATGTTTTTCCCACCTACCTACCAAGCTGGCAGCAAACCAGCAGATCGGATTATAACATTTTGTACTTAACTTGCCCCCTGAGCTCATGTCCTCCTTTTCAGTTGGGTATTTCTCTTCTAATTCTCAGGGAAACTCATGTTTTAAAGCCACTTCCAGGAAGGGCAGGGCAGTTGGACAGATTGTTGACCCTAGTGCGGTTCTGGAAAGAAATGGCAACTCCCCTTCCAATGAAGACTGTTGAGCCCCAATAACCAGGGTGTGATGTGGACCAAAGAAACCAGGAATAAGGCTCTAAAGACTTGACTTCCACCAGCTGATGAAAACACTTTACTCACTCCTTGCCACAGCTCAGGTGATTGCTTGAAAACAGCTTTATTATGACATACCATAAAATTCATCCACTTAAAATATGCAATTTACTAGTGTCCAATTATGCACAGACTTGTGCAAACATCAACACAATACATTTTAGAACATTTTCCCCTCCCTCCAAATCCCATACCCATATCTGTCACTCCACCTGTTTCCCTGCCCCACAGCCCTGGCAAAAACTAACTTACTTTCTTTCTCTATAGATTTGTCTATCTTGGAAAGCTACAGTTTATGTATTCTTTCCTTTACTTAACAAAATTTTTTCAGGGTTCATTTGCATTGCAGCATGTATCAGTACTTCATTCCTTCTTATTGCTGGGCAATATTCCATTGTGCGGATATACCACAATTTGTTTATCTATTAATCTGTTGATAGACATTTCAGTTGATTGGACTCTTTGGGCTTGGGAATCTCCCAGCACAGGATGGTCACTACGCATGTGCATGCCCTCACTGCCCTGTACCATTAACAGATCTTCTGTTCCTCTTGTGGCCTCTTTTCCTGTTTTGACTTGTGAATTTTCCAGCTGGTGCCTGCCTGGAGCCCCCATGAGAGCACCCCAGGCTCCATGCTCCTCCCTGGCCTGAAGTGGGTGCCCACTGTCTTCCTCTCATCCCAGCTCTGTGCTGCCTCTCATGCCCTTACCTTCTTGTTGCCTATTGGAACCAATCCCAAATCAGTCAGATGAGACCACATCCTTATTAGCTTGCTGCCTCCTGTATCCCACTCCCTTTACTCCTGTTTCCCACTCCCTTTACTCCTGTTTTGAAAGCAAGCTCCCCCAAATTACTAGAACAAGAGTCCCTCTCTCAGACCATAGACAAGTCAACCTGAGCACCTTCCCTCAGAATTGTCTACAGTTAGAACCTAGCCCTCTTTATAGCTGCCAGTCTCTACCCAATGAAAATGGATCATATCAATAATTAATCACAAATAAATCCTCCTAGTACATTTGTAGGGTAATGTGTTTCTTTCCTGATAATGCCTTAATTTCACAAAGCATTTATTTTTGGGTCTTGCTTAAGTAGCAGACATAATGGGGAAATGCCAGTGAATTATTATGAATAGAGATGATAGTGCCTGCAGGGAGAAGAAAGGGTACTAACAGGTGGGGCTTTCAGCATCTACAATGATTTGACTGGGGTTTATCTCCTCCAAAAATTATCTTGCAGTTTGATACACATTGTGTGGCATTGAGAAGGTGGGAACTCAATCCAACTATGGCATCTAGAAGTGGGGCTTTTGAGGGGTTACATAAAGTCCTAAATGTGGGTTCCTCATGACTGAATATTTGGGGATTTATATGGAGAGGAAGAGAGACCAGAAGACACATGTACACCCCTGTATTTTGCTGTGGAAGGCCCTGTACCATCCCTGGACGCTGCCAGAAAGAAGACCATCACCAGATGTGACCAGAACTGTCAGCCAAAACAAACCTGTTCTCTTCATAACTGATGTAGTCTGTGATGTTGTATTATTAACAACAGAAAATGGACTAATACAGCAGCTATCCTAGGATTTTCTGAATTACCCTTCCCTTAATCTGTACCCACCAGGGAATTGATCTCTTCCTCTTTGATGTCCCCAGTTTATGTAATTGATGAGTGTTTTTGTTTATTGCACTGACCATATTGCATTGCATTTGTTTTCCTGGTTGTCTTCTGCTCTAGACTGGAAGCATCTAGAGAGGAAAGACCTTGTTTTATTCATCTTGAGATCCTCAGTGCTTATCAGAATACTGAATACCCAGTAGGAACTCACTTCCCCCTCCATTGTCATATACATCGGACCTGGGCATACACATGAATAACACATATTAACATGGTGGGATAAGAATCTATAATATGAATTGATTTTTTTTTGGTATTTTCCAAATTTTCAGACTGGAAAATTATACTTTAGAATGAGGAGAAGAGAATAGAGAAGGAGATGATGAGAAATAGTAAGATAATCAGTCTCTAGAATAGGTTTCGTGGAGGACATGAGGTAGACTAGTCAGATCCAAGAACAGAGAGTACTGGTATTCTCCCTGGTAGATCCTCTTGGAGGAAACAGGACCCATGAAGTGAGTCTAGATGGAAGGTTTCCAGTGTGAATACATTGGGCCTAGAAGCAACAGACCTTTCTAAATACAGAGTCCAATGGGTGGGGTCAGATATGACTCAGCATTTACTTGTGTTTGTAAACTGGGACTATCCGGCTGGAAAAATCTCTAGAACACAGAAAATTCCAAAATCACCAAAATTGTTTAGCTATCTTTGTAAGATAAGAAGTCAAACAAAGGAATGAAATTGAATTATAAAAAAATACAAAGTTATATTTGGTGCAGAGATCAACTTTGGACTAAAACTTTATGAAGAGTAAAACTAAGAACTCCAGGCAGATAAAACAAGCCAACAATGGACATATTGGCCAGAAGGATTTAGGCTAAAGGAGGCTCTGGGTTCTGGAGTGTGGTGTTGCTGGCTAGCATGAGCATGATGTGATACTGGAAAGTAAAACTAAAGCATGAATTTGCAGAGTACAAGATTTAATTGGAAAGTAGGAGAGAAGATGGGAAAGGGCTCCAGCTTAAACCGAGAAGGTACACTCTGAAGAAGAGAATCAGACTGGCCCACCTATGAAAACAAGACCCAGGGTTCAGTTGATCATTGCTTCAGTTTTAGTTTTTTAGCTCTGGAGTAGTCCTCATGGCCTGAGGGGCGGTTCCATTCCCATGAGATAATGGTCTTTGTTTGCAGTTGGCTTCAGTCCCAGGAGGCTCTGTTTTGCCTCAGATGGCAGTTGACTATTGATTAAGGACAATGGCGAGAGACTTAGGTGTCTGGACCTGGATGTTGTAAAAGTTGGTAACTGGTAGTCCCCATGAATCTTGAAAATTACTTTGGTAATTTTATCTTGTCTTCATTTTATCTTATGTTGATGTCCTCTGTCTTGAAAGGGGATGAAATAGACTAGGCAAATCTAGGGCTGAGCAACTTTGCTCTGTTGATTTTTCTTGAATGAGTAGTAACATCTATTCAAAAAAAATTTTTTTTAGCATAAATTCTTTTGGTACATTTTAGGTATACAACATGTTTACATTTATCATTGGGTACTTGTACCTGTACATGATGTATCTTGGTTCTTAATTTTTCCCCATTACTTGTGCGTCCTTCCCCCCTCCACCCTTCCCTATTTACATAGATTTTGTTTCCATTTTTTCCTTTTCTCATAATTTTTTCTTTCCCTTCTTTCCTTTCCCCTTCCCCTCCCTCTTTCCCTATCCCTTTGGAATTTTTCTTCCTATTTCAAATTATCAATTATTCCTTGTAATCCTCTTAATTCTCATTTACACTTTCAGTTTCTCACACTAGAGAAACGATTCTGTACTTACATCTGTGTGTCCTATTTATTTCACTTAAGAGTATGGCCTCAATATGCATCCATTTAGCTGTAAATGTCTCTTGTTTCCCATTCTTTATGGCTGAGTAGCACTCCATTTTATAAAAAAAATACATCCTCTTTATCCAGTTTCCATTTGATGGGCACTTGGGCTGTTTCCAAGCTTTAGCTATTACAAACTGTGCCGCTATGAACATGGATGCACATATATTGCTGTGTTATGATTCTTTTAATTCTTTTGGGAAGATACCCAGTAGGGGTATAGCTGTGTCAAATGGGACCTCTAGTCCTAGTTCTTTGAGGTATCTACATACTGATTTCCACAGTGGTTGCACTGGTCTGTACTCTCACCAACAATGGAGCAGTGTTCCTTTCTCCCCACAACCCCACCAGCATTTGTTATTGGTTGGTTTCTTAAAGGAGCCATTCTTTCTAGGGTGAGGTGGAATCTCAGCATTGTTTTCATCTGCATCTCTCGAATGACCAGTGATGTTGAACATTTTTTCATATGTTTATTTGCTATTTCTACTTCTTTGTCTGAGAAATATCTATTCATTTCAGATGCCCATTTTTGAATTGGGTCTTTGAATTTGGGGGTCTGATTTTTTTCAGTTCTTTATATATTCTAGATAGTAGTCCTTTGTCTGAGGTACTGCTGCTAAAATTTTTTTCCCATATTGTAGGTTGTCTGTTAGCTCTGTTGGTGGTTTCTTTTGCAGTGCAGAAGCTTTTTAATAAGATGAGATTCCAGTTGTTGATTCTTTGTGCTAGTTCCCACGCTACTGAGGTTTTGTTCATAAAGTCTTTTCCTATGCCAATGTCTTCAAGAGTTCTGCCTAACTTATCTTCCAGCAGGTTTAACATTTCTGTTTTAATATTTAGATCCTTAATCCACTTTGATCTTAGTTTAGTGCATGGTGATAGATATGGGTCTAGTTTTAATCTTTGGAAGGTTGAAATCCAGTTTTTCCAACACTAATAAATAAATAGGCTCTTTCCTCCAATGAAGGTGGTTGGCTCCTTTGTGAAAGATGAGGTGGCTGAGTATGTCTGGAGTTGTTTCTGCATCTTCTACTCTTTTCCATTGATCCTTGGCTCTGTTTCTTTGCCAGTACCATGCTGTTTTTATCACAGTAGCTTTGTAGAATAGTTTCAAGCTGGGGATTGTGATACCCCCTGGCATGTTTCTCTTGCCTAGAACTGCTTTTGCTATTCTAGGTCTCTTATGGTTCCAAATGAATTTTTGGATTGTTTTCTCTAGTTCTGTGAAATATATGGTTGGAATTTCAATTGGCATTGCATTAAATCTATATAGAAGTTTTGGACGAATGGCCATTTTCACTATATTGGTTCTTCCTACCCATGAACAAGGGATGTCTTTCCATTTTCTGATATCCTTTTGATCTCTTTTTTAGAGTGCTGTAGTTTTCAGTGTAGAGGTCTTTTGCTTCCTTTGTTAGATTGATTCCTAGATACTTCATTTTTTGTATGCTATTGTAAAAGGAATTGTTTCTCTAATTTCTCTCTCAGTGAGTCTGTCATTTGTGTGCAAGAGGGCTATTGTTTTTGAGTGTTGACCTTGTATCCAGCTACTCTACTGAATCTGTCAATTAAGTCCAGAAGTCTCTTGGCAGAGTTTTTTGTGTCTTCTATGTAAAGTATCATATCATCAGCAAATAATGATAGTTTAACTTCCTTCTTTCCTATCTTTATTCCTTTTATTTCTTTCTCTAGTCTAATTTCTAAAATTATATTGAACAGGAGTGGTGATAGTGGGCAACCTTGTCTTGTTCCTAATTTTAATGTGAAAGTTTTCAGTTTTTGACCATTTAGTATGAT
>NW_004624732.1:27550909-27572639 GCF_000247695.1 Heterocephalus glaber
GTATTCTGTTTGCCAGTATCTTGTTGAGGATTTTTGCATCTATGTTCATTAGGGAGATTGGCCTGTAGTTCTCTTTTGGGGTTGGGTCTTTCCCTGGTTTTGGAATCAAAGTAATGCTTGCAGGAATTAATTTGGAAGTATTGCTCCCCATTCAATTTCACTGATGAGTTTAAAGAGTAATGGTGATAGTTCTTCATTAAATGTCTTGTAGAATTCAGCAGTGAAGCCATCTGGACCTGGGCTTTTGTTTGTTGGTAAATATTTTATTATATGTTCAATTTCATTCATTATAATTGGCATATTTAGAATTTCTATATCTTCTTCATTTAACTTTGGCAATTCGTATGTGCCTAGGAATCTGTCCATTTCTTTTGTGCTTTCCATTTTATTAGAGTACAGGTCCTCGAAGTAGGTGTTGATGATCCTCTGGATTTATGCTGGATCTGTTGTGACTTCACCTTTTTCATTCTTAATTGCATGGATTTGAGATATTTCTTTCCTTTTATTTGATAAGGTTGGCTAAAGTTTAATTGCTTTTATTTATTCTTTCAAAAAACCAACTCTTTGATCCATTGATTTTTTTTTTGTATCATTCTCTTAGTCTCCATTGCATTGATTTCTGCTCTGAATTTTATAATTTTCTCTCTTGTGAGAACTTTGGGTTTATCATGCTCTTCTTTTTCTAGGAGCTTGAGGTTTCAGCATTAGGTTGTTTATTTGAGCTCTCTCTGTTTTCCTAATATGAGCATTTACTGCTATGTATTTCCCCCCTATAACTGCTTTCATTGTGTCCCATAAATTCCTGTATATTAGAAACTGTCTAATTTCTTCTGTTACCCATTGATTTTTCAGGAGAGTGTTACTCAATTTCCATGTGTTTGTGGGGGTTTTGCAGTTCCTTATGCTATTGATCTCCAATTTTATTGCACAATGGTTTGATAATATACAGGGGGTAACTTCAATTCTTTTATATTTACTTAAACATGTCCTATGAGCTAGCATGTGGTCTATTTTGGAATATGACTCGTGTGCAACTGGAAAGAATGTGTATTCTGATTTTGTGGGGTAGAACACTCTGTAAACATCTGTTAAGTCCATTTAGTCAATAGCTTGGTTCAGTTCTAGAATTTCATTGTTGACTTTTTGTCTAGATGATCTGTCTATTTGTGATAGTGGGTTAGTGAGGTCCCCCATTACAACTGTATTAGTGCTTATTTGGCTTTTCCTGTCCATTAATATTTGTTTTGTATAGTTAGGGGCATTCGTATTTGGTGCATATGTATTTATGACTGTCATCTCTTCCTCTTGGATTGTTCCCTTTACTAGGATGTAGTGAACATCTTTGTCTCTCTTAATTAGTTTTGGTTTGAAATCTACCTTGTCTGCAAATAAGATTGCTACCCCTGCTTTTTTCTGGGTTCCTGTGGCTTGGAGAACTGTTTTCCATCCTTTTATTTTCAGTCTATCAATTTCTTTTTGAGTTAGGTGTGTTTCTTGTATACAGCATATTGTTGGATTTTGCTTCTTAATCCATTCTGCCAGTCTATTTCTTTTGATTGGTGAGTTGAGGCCATTAACATTGATGGTTATAATTGATAGATATTGACTCATCCTTGTCATGATGTTTTATTGTTGTTGGCTCTTTTATTTTTCATTTTTCCACCTTCCCCTTTAGTTTCTAGCCTTGCTTAGTGGCTTCGATCTGTTGGGCCTCATGGAGTTGTGACCTTCCTTGTCTTTTCTAGAATATTGTTTAGAATTGTCTGGAGGGCTGGTTTAGTGTTGATGAAATTTCTCAGGTGTTCTTTGTCATGAAAGAACTAATTTCCCCATCGATTTTGAAAGGTAATTTTGCAGGATACAACAGTCTAGGTTTTTAAATTATTTTCTTTTAGGGTTTGAAATACTTCACTTCATGCTCTCCTTGACTTGAGGGTTTGTGTTGAGAAATCTGCTGTGATTCTGATGGGCTTTCCTTTGTAGGTGGTTTGTTTCTTTTCTCTAACTGCTTGTAGGAATTTGTTCTTCTGTTGGGTTTCTGGGATCTTGACTATTATATGTCTAGGTGTAGTTTTTTTTTTTTGATCATGCCTAGTTGGAGTTCTATATGCCTCACTTATCTGTATGTCCAATTTTCTACTTCTGTCTGGGAAGTTTTCTACTATTACTTCTGTGAACAGTTTTTTATGTCAATTTTATTTTCTCCTGTTTTTTTGTGGACTTCTATCAGTCTTTTGTTATTCTTCTTTGCATCATCTAGCAGCTGCTGGATTGATTTCTCATGGTCTCTCACTATTTTTAAGAAATCTCTGTTTTCATGGTCCTTCACCGCAATCCTGTCTTCTGTATCTGATACTCTATCTTCGCATTCCCTTAATATACTGTGAATTCTTTCAATGGAGTTTTTTTGTTTGTTTTTGCTTTTTTTTGGTACTAGGGATCGAACTTGGATCCTTGTGCTTGCGCAGCAGGTAGCGAAACCACTGAGCTAAATCCCCGGCCCCTCAATGGAGTTTTTAATCTCCTGGATATCTGTTTGAATCTGTTTCATGGATTCTATTTCTTTCTTATGTTGGGTGATCATGGTTTCCATTTCTTTCTTATGCTGAGCACTCATGGCTTCCAACATGGTTCTGAGCTCATTTATTTATTTATTTATTTATTTAATCTATTTCTGTTCTAGAGCCTCTAATCATGTCTTTCACTCTGCTCACCATCTCTGTAGTTATCTGGGAAATTATTTCTGCTTTGAATTTTTCTAAAGCCTCATTCATCTGTTTTGTTACTTCCTGTGCTATCAGTTCAGGGTGTCCAGGTGGTTGATTATCAGACTTTTCCACCTCGTTTCCCCCAGAATTTGCCTTTGTGGGATAGAAGCCTGAGTTTGTGCCTTGCTTAAATGTCTTCTCATTTTTTGCTTTTGATACTATCCTTGGTTTAATTCCTGGGTTGATACTTCAAAATTGCTTATTGTAAGTATCTTTGTTACTTGTGTTTAGAACCCTTGTGGAATGATTGCTTTTCAGAGGTGTGTTCCAGTTATAGCTGGTGTTTAGGTTTTGTGACTCTAATGACTCTGAGGCTATTTCATTTTCATTATACCAGGAAGGAAAACTGATTAGATCAATCATAACATCTTAGCCCAAATGATACAGTCAGCAACACCATAGCATCAAGTGCAGCTTAGAGAATGACATTTTGTGGTAGTTATAAATCTGTCACCATTAACTGTTTGAATTAAATCAAAATCAAGGACCAACCCAACATTTGTTTATAGTGAATAGACTTTTCAATATTGCAACATTACCCTTTGGGATGGGGAGTTAGAAGGAGTTGGGGAGGGAGGAACAGATAGGTAGAAGGATCAGGAAAGGTTAGCAGTGAGGCCAGAAGACACAGGAAGATCATGCAAAGTATTGAAGGCAAGAGGAAAAGGTGGAATGAAAGAACAAAGACGTGAATATATCCACCTAACAACAATAGGGAGGTTAGATACTGTATTTACTTTACTTTAAAACTAATGATAATCGAGAGAAGAAAAAAGAGAAGAAAATAAAAATAAAGGAGAAATCTGAATTTGATCCAGAAAGGAATAAGAAGGGAGATGAAAAACAATGTGGGACAGTGAGAGAATGGAGGGGGGGAGAGAAAGAAAAGAGAAAAGAAAGAAAGAAAGAAGAGAAATATAAAAATTTGAAAAGAACAGAAAAAAATTAAGAATTAAAAATAAGAGAAAAAAATTGTTTTTGCAAATAACAAAAAATAAAAATGAAGGGCCTCCTTCAGAGTGTGTCTGCTGTCACAATAGACAATGTGGGCAGCTGTGTGCAGATATAAGTCAATGAGTCTCAGCAAGCCAGTAGGAGACCTGTGAGATTCAGGCAGATTTCCGGCTAGTCCCAAGTTGAGCTCCCTGTCCTCCTGCAGGGTTGACCTCTGCAAGGTTCTACCGCAGGTTCCAGTTGCCCTTTCCCTGAAGATAGTCCAGTTTCTGATGGGAGGTGATGATCCCTCCAACTTACCAAGTATGGTGGTCTGGTGTGCCTTTATTGCAGAGATTCTCTTCACTTTTCCAGTGGCCTTCAATTTTCATCCAGGAGCCTGAGAGAGGCCCTCTTTCTGTTGCTCACTTCTTCTCTATCTTGTAGAGCTCAGGACAAGCGCCTTTATGATCCCCTGTTCCTCTGTAGTGTGGAACCAGGTAGCAGCAGAGCTAGGAGGCCAGAGGTGTGTGTGTGTGTGGGGGGGGGACCAGGGCCCTGCAGGCGCCTGGCCAGCTAAGCTGGTTGCATTGTGCTAGGCGCGGGGAAGGAGCAGGGGCTCCGAGCCACACTCACCCTGGGCCTTCTGGTCACAGTTGGCAGAGCCTGGGCTAGTCAAAATTTTAAAGTAAAAATCAATGTAAAAATGAAGGTAAAACTTCTGTACTTATAGATGCCTTGGGTATTAGTACACACAAGCAAAGAGTCATAGGTTTTAGCAAAAATGTGCTGCTAAATCCCTGATTATCTCAGAAGAAAATATAAATCTGCTTTTAATTAGTAACAGGTTTAGTCTCAAGGAGTCTGCCTCCCCTCTGTCCACATAGTGGTTTCTGACTAAATCATTGGTTTGTGATCCAAGGCCCATGGGATTTCAAGGACCCAGTGTTATCATGATTTAATCTCTGGGCTTGTGGTATTGTGTTATTGGCAACAAAAAATGGACTGACAGCATCAATTGTAGAAAGATTTTCTGGGGAAGCCTGGGATTTTTCATGAGGACATGAGAAAAGGGAAAATGGTAGGTGATCCTTTCTTCAGCTGGGCTTTTCCAAGCCCAAACACACCACACACCAGCATCTTATATGCATAACAGGGGAGACCCAGGTTAGAAAACAGCCAGAACACTGACAATGAAGAACGCCTGGTGCTCTCACCATGGGAACTTTGAAACTGTTGCTTCTGTGAGAACTGAAAACCCTGCCAAGGACATACTTGCCTCAAGTTGGGAAGGCAGTTGATAAAACTTTGCTTGATAAATTGAATCATTATTTTTTCCCCAGATACTCTTGGGCAGATTTAAGACTACTTGGAGAAATGGATATCAATATATACAGTACAGATAAACACTCATCTGCAGACATTAATGCATCCAGATAGACACCATATGCAGACATAAATATATAGATACTAACATGCATTGAATACTTCCTATTTGGGGGTTCTATGTATGATTTCTTAAACATGATCTCACTTTATTCTCCCTTCAACAATGAGAGAAGAGTGATACTGTACTATATTTATACAAGAGGAAACTGAGACAGAGTAGTTAAAAATCTTTCAGTGGTTACAGACCTAGAAAAGGGTAAGATGTGTTTATACAATTATGTGTAATAAAAACTGACCCTTTTTAAGATAGTTGTAACAAGTGACTTTATTTGAATAATCTCCTTATCCCCTTCCCCAACACTTACAGCTCATTTAAGATTCATTCTACATTATTAGCCAGAGCTATAAGGCAATGATTCTAACATAATTGTATGAATCAGGGAGACAAGCTCTGCAGAGGAGCTGTGTGACATTCGTGTGCACATGTAGGGCACACAAACATGCGCTCATGTGTTCCCTTGAAATGAAGAGAAAGCGGGGAACATTTTATCTAACACTTTAGCTTCGCAGATGTGGAAGTAGCAGCTCAGGGAATAGGTGACTTGCCCAGGGTCCATGAACCAGATCTAGGAGGACCCTGGGGTGCTTCTACCTGAGGGAAGGAGCGTCACCTGTGGCTCTGCCTCCAGGTGACAAAGCTCCTGAATAAGGGGGCGGGGTGCTGCTCAGCTCACTAACTCTCTTCAACCAAATTTCCACTTCAGAACATGCCTGCAATGTGACTTCTCAGAACACCAGACATCCCTGCCTTGAAATGAGGGCATGGATACATTTTCCTAAGCCAAATTGAAATGGATTTTGGATTATCTCCTATTGTTCAGAAAGACCCCCCCTGGGTCAGCTGCTTTGACCTTTCCCAGCCTCCCAGGTGCCCTGCTTTCCTCTGAATTTGAGGATGTTCTGAATCGCTTCTTTCCATTCCTGACCAGGCAGGCTCACAAGCACTCAGCCTTGCCCCTGAATGAGCCTGCCCTGTTCCCTAAGGTACAGGCAAGATGCAGCTGCTGCCCTCAGTCAACCCAGCCCTTTCTTTTCTGAAAAGAGTGAGGCTTGGTGGCATTAATAGTATTTTTATTTTGTAAAAATTCTGAAAATAAAAGTGCCAGAAATAAAGATATAACAAAATATACCTATGTACATTCCACTCAGATTTATTTAATTTTTAAGAAAGAAAACATAAATATAAAGCTCCTTTCATATCCCTCCCAGTTCTAATCCTCTCTCAGAGGCAGACACTACAGTGAAGTTTGCTAATGTTGTACACATATTTCACATTTCTGTTACTCATGCACACATAAATATAAACTTAAAAGACATTAACTTATACTGCACCTAAGTTAAAATTTATATTTAATATAAATACAATTGATATATAATTATAGTCATATTTATATGTTGTGTAAACTTTCAGTTTAAATTAAATGTAATGTAGTCAAAATTAAGTCATATATATGAATATGACATTTGTATACTACATTATGTTATACACACACTATACTACATATAAATGTTATATAAGCATGAAAATTTATATTGAATACATTGTGCATAAATGAAAGTTGTGTAAAACCCTTCGTATCATGGTATAAATTGCCTTTTATTTAAATATTATGTAATTTGATTTCCATTCACTTTGTTGCATAATTTCATTCATTTGAATGGTTTTGGAGGCTTCCATTGGAGGAATGTGTCACAATTTATGACATAGTTTGCAAAGTACAGTACAGTTGTTTGAAATTTCTCATGATTATAGACAGTGCTGCTATACATTCTTATGGATGTCTCCTTGTGTACCTGTATGAGTGACTTCATGATAGATACCTAGAGGTAGACACTTCCATCTCACCAGGCATTGTCAAATTGTTCTCCAAAGAGGTTTGTTTGCACCTCACACTGGTAAGACATGGGGCTTCCATTCCTCAGCATCCACGCTGGCACCCAGCCTTGTTGGTCTTGAATTTCATTGCCAATGAAATGGCCATGAAATGATATCTCATTGGTGTTTTAATTGTATCTTCATGACTATTCTTGAAGTTGATAATGTTTTCAAGTTTATTGCACTTCTGGATTTCCTCTTCTATGAAATTCCTATTCATGGATTTTCTCTATTTTTTTTCTCCTGAGTTTTAAATCTCTTTCCTATTAATTTGTAGGAGTTTTTCTTTTTTTTTTTTGGTACTGGGGATTGAACTCCGAACCTTGCACTTGCGAGCCAGACGACAGAACCCCTGAGCTAAATCCCTGGTCTCCTGTAGGAGTTTTTAATATCCAGGTTTTTAATACTTTATTGTTCTGAGCACTAACAATGCTTCTCCTGGCCAGTGACTTATTTTTGAACGTGGTCTACAAATTCTTTTATTATGTAGTCATTTTAAATTTTGCTGTAAATTGAACAGCTGTCATCCTTCTGCTATTTGCATTTTGTATCCTGCTTAAAAAGATTGTCACCTGCCTTTGACTACTGAGCTTCCTTTCAAAGGAAGTCTGTGACTCTAGGTGGGAGGGAGGAGGAAGTTTTCTTGTTGCTTTCTGAATTTTCAACTGCAACAACAATCCAAAGTACACACAAGTTCAAACTCATGCTAATAATTTTGGATAGTATTCTACCATATGATATAATGCTAAAAGTTATGAGTTCTGAAGAGAGACTGCCTGGGTTTGGATCATTTACTCTAGGTAAGTTAATTAAACTTATCAGGGTAATAAGATTCTAGTACCTACTTTGTCAGGTAGCTGTAGAGATTAAATTAGTTTGTATAGATTGTCCCTGACCCATGATTTTTCTCTTATGATGGTACACAACATACCTATGAAATCATTCTGTTTTTCATTTTTAGTTCAGTATGCAATACACTAAACAATATATTCAACACTTCATTATAAAATAGGGTTTGTGGTAGGTGATTTTACCCAATGGTAGGCTAATGTAAGTATAAGTATTCTGAGCATGTTTAAGATAGGCTAGGTTAAACTAGGAGGTTTGGTAGGTGAGTTGCATTAAATGGAATTTTGACATCAATACTTTTCAATTTAAGGTGAGTCTCTTGGTATGTACCCTCATTGTAAGTCGAGAAATATCTGTGTATACAAAGCATTTAAGGTGGTTACTGGTATGTTGTAAGAGTCAAGTCTTACCTGTTATTATGGTTATTGTTAGCATTATTTCATCATCATTTTTAGTACTTCCACTGACTCGGATTCTGCAGGACTACCTGGAGACATACTGTCTGCCATTTTGTACAAGCTTCCCTGTGTATAGACTAAACTCACCTTAGTCTGCTGGGGCAGATACCAATTTAGGACATGAGTTTCTGGGAGGTCAATTAGAAAGCTAATGGTAAAATCATTACATTTAGTGCTCCAATTTCGTGGTATCAGACACTTCATCTCCTATAGCTTTAAATACAAAATAGAGAATTAAAGCTTCAAGGAGGCAAATACTACCTGAATTTAGAATCATCACCCTTCTAAATCTTTAGAATGAGACTGAGGCATTAATAGAGGTGACCTCAGGGATTCCATAACATGTGAATGTTCCCTTTTCTGGTTTGGTCTTCCCTCACTCGTATGCTTCTCATACAAGATGCCAAGGAAAGCATTTCTTCTCTCTCACTCACAGGGGTAAGCCTGTTGCCCAAACTCCTGGTCCTATTAAATTTTCTAAAAGGTGGGCATGAGACTCAATCTGTGCTAATCAGAGACCTTTCTGGCTTTTTAAAAAAAAACTTGGTCAAGTAGAGAAAAATCTTTTCTTGCCGGGTGGCAAGGTAGAAAAATGGGTTTGAGGTGCTGGCCAAACTGATAGCTTGGAAGCCTTAGATTAGCTGGGCTATTCCAGATTTTTCAACTCATCTATCCAGCCACATGGAGATTAGCACCAGAGAAGGGGAAGCTGGTCTCATGGGGAAGCAGAGAAGAGACACAGAGGTGACCTTGGTGCAGGGTGCGGGTCAGGGGCTGGAGAGCCTTAGTTTCTAAGTTTCCCAGAGATGCCCAGGCCCATGGTTTCAAGCTAGGTTGGTAAATTTTGATCTTATGAGCTTCTGGAGTAATTTATAACCTCTTTTTTATCTTTAAAGATTCAGTTGGGGTCCTGTCTCTTGCAATGGAAAGAGTTTTGTCTATTACAGGTATGTAAGAGGAATAATGGAAAGATTAATGGCTTTAGCATTAGAACTGGGTCCAGATCTTGTTTTTTGCCACTTACTAGTTTAACCCACAAGTCAATTTCCTCATCTTTAAATGATAGACTATAAATACCTTTTAGATTTCATAAAATGAGTGAAATAATGAAGTAAAATTCCTAGCATACCCTTTGCATAGAGAAGAACTAAAATTTTAGCTGTTGCTGTTTGTATTACCACTTACCAATATTGTTGATCATTTCAAGTCTTGTGTGCCAGGTATCTCTACGATGTCAGGTATCTCTATGAGCCCCTCCCCTCCACCTTTTCTGTGGCTCTATGTACATAAGAAAAATAGCTAAAATAAATAAAAATAATATTGATTACTTTTGCCATGCAGAAGATTAGGACATATGAAGATATACTAAGGAGGAATGTCAGACTCCCGATAGGAAACAGAACATATTTAACTATATATACTTAACTGAATATAGTTCAATGAAAACACTGTATAACCAAGTGGGAGGGAGTAACATGCTATATGGTAGACTCTATGCCAGCAATAGAGGGAGACTATCACTGCCTCTCGGTCTAATGAAGTAAGGGCATGAAACTGTGACAGCTGTAGCTATAGAAGGCAGATCACTCAAAAACATTGTGGCTTTGGAGAATCCCAGCCATTGCCCAAACTGTGGCCCTTGGGGGAGATGGGAAATATATACCCAGACTTTGCTTTCTTGCCAAACTTCAGTCTTCTGGCATCTTCTATTGGGCAGACCCAGCTAAAAGCCACAGGGCAAGGGAATCACAGTAAAAGTCCATAGAGGTCAGCTTGCTTGGCAGAGACCAAGTATGGCAGGGGATAGAACTGTAGGATGATTCAGAGAAAACCCCAGAGGGTCATAAGAATTACATGCTTACATAGGACAGAACACACAGACACACAGGCACACACACAAAGACACATTCATTATCCCTTATCAGAAATGACTGGGACAAAAAACATTCTGGATTTTAGATTGTTTCAGATTTTGAAATATTTGAATATACATGATGAAATATTTTGGGGATAGGACCCAATTCTAAATATGAAATTCATTTTCATACAGGCTGAAAGTAATTTTGAGCAATATTTTTAGTGTGCCTATATTTTATTATTTAATTTAATTTTCTTTTTTTAAGACAGGGTCTCGCTTTGTAGTTCAGGCTGGCCCTGAATTCACTATGTAGCCTAGGCTATCATAGAACTCACAGCAATCCTCCTGACTCTGCCTCCTGAGTGTTGGGATTACAGGCATGTGCTACCATGCCCGGCAGTGTACCTATATTTTATTATATCCTGCCTGTCACAATAGGCCAGGTATGGAATTTTCTTTATGTGGTATCATGTTGGTATTCAAAAAGTTGTGAATTTTGCAGAATTTGACTTTAAATTTTTAGATTTGGAGTATTCAACCTATATTTATACATACATGTGCACACATTTTATTTATACATACATGTGCACACATTTTTGCATGTACACACAGCATATTCTACAAACGTCTTGCATTGTACAGCATTTTATATTTGCATTTCCATAACTTAATACAGTTTAAGAAAAATGATGTGTTGTTAAGTCCCAAGTTGTAGTGTATTCCAAATAAGTTCATAGAATTCCATTGCGATGTTTTGGAAAGCACACCAGGTATCTGTAAAGGGATGATTAGAAATTGCACACAAAGCAGCTGTTGGCTGTTGCTGCCTTAATTATCTCTGGATCCAAAAGCATCATCGTAAGCACATAACACCAACATGTGATAGCTTATTACTTATATGTGGACATTTAGTTTGCTTAGTAAATTAGCTGAAGATTTTGGGTTAATTTTCAGTTAATATTCTAATGACAGGAACAGATTGACACCAAGTAGGAGACACTGTATGTAATCAGCTTTCCTTTTAGATAAAAGGGGAAAAGTTAAGTCTGAATTGCAGATTTTGTATAGAAATATGATGTTTTGGTATTTTAAGCTTCACTTGTAATTGAACAGCAAGCTGAAGACCTGTCTCCTAGGGAAGTCCTTGGAGAATACACAAAAATGAGTAGAGAAAATTGGTCTAAAATGAGCATAAGCATTGTCCATAAATACAAAATACTCATGTTTTTCTGAGAGGACTAAGCACTCCCTGCTCCTGCCCTTCCTGCACACCCCTGTGCTTGTTTGGCAAATGGTTTCTTCAAGATGCTATGGAGCTCAGTATTCTCTGACCTGCAACTGTGTACTTGTTTTCTTTGCACTTTAGATACCTTTTATTGTTTAATTGCCAGGCTTCCTTAGTAGTTTCAAAGACCTTAGAGTGAGGAGGCCAGGAATATTGTCCACTTTGCTTACTATTTTATATCCTGCATCAAATAACCCAGGATTTAGGAACTTGATAAAAGGAGTCGAAGAAAATGACACTTTACCACCAGAAAGCTTCCAGGCCACGTGTTGTTCAACTATGTGTGCACTCTGTACTCTCACGGGTCCTCCAGTTCAGGGCCTCAGAACCTCTGGATTATGTAGAGTACCTGGTTGACCAAGTTTGTATTTGACCTTCAGACTTTAATATGACATCGTTCACAGCACATATTTCTGGTGTCCTATCTTCTGTTATATTCAGGGTGACTGCAGAGGAAAGAATTTTCATCTGTGTGATCTTTTTCAAATTCCTGTGGAGTGAGCAGCTGGTCTCATCCCACTACTACTTCGTCCTCAACCAGAGGAGACTCAGTAGTCAGTCAAGTTGGCTCATGCAATTGTGATCATAGATTCTGCGTCTGTGGCCTATGAAATATGACCGTAAAAGACGGAGGCACACAGTTAAGTTAGCAAATATGGGAAAATGGTCTTGGTACTGTTTCTGTTAACCCAGCATTTCTCAAATGCCAGCATACATCAGGATGACCTGAAGGACTTGGTAACAGCCAGATTTCAGAGCTGAGTTTAGCAGGCCTAGAGCAAGGCCTGGGACTCTGAATTTCTAACTCCCTTCCAGCTGAGGCTGCTATTGCTGGGATTACACCAAGAACCACTGTTCCAGCCCTGTTCTCCAAAAACATGTGTGCTCACTGTTGGCATCTGAAAAGCTTGGGTCAGAGGTAAGTGGAACTTAATTCAGGGAATTATGAGCTGATGCAGTTGTTGGAGGGGGGTGTAGGATTGGCCCTAGGCTAGGCCTGCAGGAATGGCTGCTGAAACAAGCTAGCAGTGCTGGCCCTATGGGGTAGGGGTGCTGTAGTGCTGACTTTAGGCTACTTTGCCATCAGGTATTGCCACTGCACAACTGCCTCTGCATAGCCACATATATATGACTCTGTGACCAACAGAAATTATCAGTTTAACTTTGTCTTTCAAATATCACACAAGTACATTCAGAATCCTAGCTCAAAGGAGCCTGGTATATTTTTGACCTATCAAGGTAGGGCTTAGGGAGTAGTGGTTGGAAGAAATTAGAGATTCAGTAGAAGATTCATAGAGATTCATTAGAAGCCTAGCTTCTGAGAAGGGGAAGGGTTTAGGGAAGATGTGATTAGCACAACCAAGCTCCATGGGCTCAGCCTCTCTTCAGTTGTTTTGGCCAGAGACGAAGCACTTCTGGGCACTGGCTTTCATTTAGACATCAAGAGAAGCTTTCACATTAGGAAATAAAAGAGGAAGACTATTAAATGAACTAAATATGTTTATACTCTTGAGAAATAATAACTCTAAAGGAGTGCTCACCATGACTTTTATCTTGCCATGTATTTACTTCATTTTATTCTTGGTTCTCCATCCTTAATACTGTTGTTGACATTCTGCACCATGTATATAGTTATTTGTTATGGGTGGCTGTCTGTACATGGAAGACTATTTACCAGCATTCCTGACCTCTACCCACGGGCCATCTAAAAGGCCTCCAAGTTGTAAAAAAAACAAAAATGTCTCCAGACATTGCCAAATGAACCTTAGGGGACAAAATCATTCATGGTTGAAAAATCATTGATGTATCTAACCTGTGTACATATGTTTTTTACAAGTGTAATACTTTATTACAGGCTTTTAAACAAAATGTCCAACCATAAATTATGACATGCTATACGGTTGCATATTAGGCAGTTTCAAAGGACATGTAATCATGTATCAAAATAAACTTAGTATATTGCTAACTTTAAAAAGGAAAATTGCATAAGTCTAATTCTAGCTTTGTAAAATGAAATTGGAGGTGTGCACTAGTGCATTCTAGTCCAAGGAAAATAGGTCAAAATCATAACTGATTGTTTCTGAGTATTAGGATTACCAGGTACTTAAATTTTCTTCTTTTAATTTTTTTCTGCTCATTCAATTTTACCAAATATGTATGCATTATATACATATGATGTTTGAGCAGTTGAGATCTAACATTTATGAAGCATCTGATCTATTCCAAGTGTGGTGTGGATACCTGTGCATGTCATCCCTGGAAGGCATCATGTGATAGCATCTGAATGGACTGGAGAGAGCTGGCCGATCTGGATTCAGTCTTGGTCCCAGGATCCTCCTGGCCTTGGATAAGTTAGCTCATCTCTGCAAGTTTATGTCTTTTCCTGTCTACACTGGACCTAACCATTCAGAATGGCTGTGAGGATTAACAGGGGTGCTTTGGGTACAAATTATTGGTGATCCTCATGGAGAGCTTGCCCATGGGTGAGGATGTGCACTTTCTTTGTCACTTAACCAGTTTAAGTCTTGCATGGGTGACTGCCATGTTGCTTCCCCTCCCTTCCTGCATTACTTAGGAAGAGACAGCAGACCAGAAGAAAAAGACTGTGCCTTTAAGGGCAAACTTAAAGACTAGGAGTAATGCAAGAAGCCCAGGGCTTTTAAGTAGAGGGGTTTTCTTTTTTCCTTGACAAGGCTGCTGACAGGCCCTTTAGCAATACAGAGGCTAATTACTTGCCAGGAGTAAAAGAAAATGTGTGGTTTGGTTGTTCTGGAATTTCCCAGGGCAATAAATCACCACCATGGCACCCTGGCTTCGTTGGATTTAATAAAGATTTTTGAAAAGAAAAAAAAATTGTTTTCTTTGCTTTTATTGAAAGCTGCTGGTCATTTCTGTCTATTTCATCTATGGGTCTTAATTGGATGAGGCCCAATTACAAAGCCATTCGTGTCTGGGACCTCACAGCTCAGCTTTCTACATTTATGCCTGTCCACTCCAGCTTCCTCCTCCCTGTGGATCTTAGTCTCATGTCCCCTTTCCTGCAGCCCCTGGCCCCTTTGCTCTGTTCATCCCTTCTGGCTCCTCAAAGGAGGCTCTACTCTCCTTGACAGTTCATTTGGCTGTTTGGCTTTGCTGGCCTGAGTGGGTGGAAAACACTCCTGCCCCCACCCCTTGTATCAAGTCTACACTGCTGTGTTCCTAATTGAGCCTCTTTACAAGTAAGAGCCTTCAAATCATTTGACTCCGAGAGCTACTTGAGTGCAGAATGCTGTACATTAAAACTTGATGGAAGATTTTTCTTCTTCTTCTTTTTCTTTTAAGTGAAAGCCAGAGAGCTCTCTGTTAAGAACATCTGTGCAAGATAATTTAACTTTTCCTCTCATTCTGGCTTATATTAAAACGTGTGGCGCCTTTAAAAAAATCTCTATTTCATAATGATTTGAAATTATATGCCTGAAATGAAGTCCCTGACAGCCTCTGACAGAAGAGAGGTAATGGGACAATGTAAGAATGCTTAATTTCTTCCCTCCCTCCTTCCTTGCTTTTCTTTCTTTGACAATTGTGCATTTTATAGGGTACAATACAATGTTTTGATCTATGCATACATTGTTGAAAGATTCAATCATTTTAGTCCTTTTGACACCCAATAGATCTGAATTGGAAGTGCCATTGCCTATAAAGCAATATTTTTTGTCTTGAAGCATATTCATCAGTCTCCTTTGTTTTGTATGAATAGCTACATCCCCCTTCTCCCACCAGATGGGATTTGTTTGTCCCCCCCACCTTTATTGAGGTATAATTGTCAAATAAAACTTTATATATTTAAGATGTACAACTGGATATTTTGCTATATGTGTACATTTTAAAAGAAAGATTTCACATTGTGAAATCAAGCTAGTTAACATACACCATCATCTCAATAGTTGCCATTTTCCCCTCCTTCCCTCCCTCTCTCCCCACCCCATTTTTCTTTTGATCATAATAGTCACATCTGTCTTCTTGGTAAATTATTTCAAACATTTAATTCAGTATTTTTAATGCAGCCACTATGCTGTAGAATGCTAGAATTTAGGAAACTTTGTACCCTTTTATCAACATCTCATTTCCTTCCTGATCCCAGTCCCTGGTAACCACTGGACTCCTCCATGCCTCTGTGAGTTTGACTGTTTTAGTTTCCAGATATAAATGGGATCATGCAGTATGTATCTTTTGTCTGGTTTATTTCAACTTATCTTGACACCCTTCAGGTTCCTTTATAATGGTGTTGCCTTGTGAGTTCAGCCGTCCATGTGGCTGAAGTGAGTCACTAGTAAATTCTTCTTTCATCCTGGGAGACAATGCCTCTGGGTTCTGTACATGGGGGCTAGAAGCTAACTTCAAGGGTGAACTTGAACATGACTGTATTCCTGTGAATCCCTCATGCTCTTCCTCACCCCAGCACCTCACTCTCCTCCCTCCTCTCTCTCCTCTAGTCTTCTAAGGTCCACACCTTAATATTCAGAAGTCCTCTACCCACACTACCTAATTGGCTAGGTTTAAAATCATCTCATAAATTAATTCATTCTAGAGATGTTAATGACTAGTAATAGTTTCACTTTTCTTTTTCCTAGGAACTTTTGCATTTCATCAGGGGGATATCTAGAACTATAAAGCTTTGACAGAGTAGTTCTCAAAAATAGCTGCACATTAGTCACCTGGAGAGTTTTAACACGGTGCTGGGCTCTGGGGTCTTTATCCCCAATTATTCTAATTAAATTTGTCCTAGGAGAGCTGGTGGGGGTGGATAGTGATTTTAGGAAAGCTCTCTAAATGATTCTGAAGCAGCATTGGTGTTGAAAATGTCTGCCTAAATGTGAAACGTGACATCCTAAAGGTTTCTAGCATCCCTTCCTAAGTTTAAACAAATGATGATTCTTTCTCCCCTGCATTTTTGTGTGGAGCACAGAGAAGTCTGGGAGGAAACTGGATGACCATCAGTTTAGCGAGTGGCCAAAGAAATCACCTGACACTGAATATATTCAGTGAGTCTAGTCCTTTTTTTGTCTTAAGATATTTAGTTTCATCTAAATCTCACTAGGTAGAGGTTAAATCTGAAGTTGCAAGCTATTGTGCATAGGCCAGTTTTTACCCACACATGGGATTTATTTGATTTTCACAATATTTGTTGATTTTAAAAATAAATTAAAAGCTGAGACAGTCTATAGGAAATCCAGATATCTGTCATTTCTTTAAATCTGCAGAACTGGCCCTCTGCCTTGCATTTGAGGATGGCTCCTTCTGCTGAAATGGTGTGCTGGCTATTCATTCACATGGATATGTAGTTGTATGTGTGCTCCGGGGTCTGCTTGGCCTGCTTCCTTCATTTAGGTAGCTTGTCTGGCCTTTTGGATGTTTACATCTTGGCAGGACCAAAATGATAAGGAGAGGTACAAGGAAACATAATATGCCTCATGATTTTTTTTTCTAATTCTCATGAGGCCTCTGTATGGTTGGGCACAGTACTCTATTGCACAAACTTGAAGGGCCTGAAATTTAAAATGTTTTCCTCAATCCCTGACAAGTTGTTTAGTATCAGATGTGAGATTCAAACTCAGATTGGTCTGCTTTTGAGCTTTACTCTCCTCCCACCTAAAACTAGCCTTGTTCTTTCCCTCTCCAACAGATGCAGAACATTGGCAGTACACTTTCAGAGGCCTGGTTGTTTGGCCAAAGACCCTAGCTTAGGTGCTTCTGACAAGGGATCTCATATAACCAAGTTCCCAGGACATCATCATCTACCTCATGACTGTTTCTATGGGAACTGGTCTGGGGCAATCCCAAGGTCACTGAGAAATTAAAACTACTTTGGTTCTTTGTAATGGGTGATTTCTTGTCTTTACCAAAGAGAGATTTTTGTTTTCTATGAACTGTGTTTCTAGAAACAGCAACCCAAGCACTTTCTTTAATGGAATATGCATTCCATTAAATGCATCAGTTACTATAAAAGACATTTTATATATGTAGTTTTATTTTATCCATGCAATAGCCAACTTAGTCCACATAATTTTATAAATGAAACAGTCTCTGAAAGGCTGAGAAAATTGCCCAAAGCCATATGCTTACAGTGTGTTTTCAAGCAGATGTCTGTCAGTCGTCAGTTAGTAATTGGTCATCATCATTAAGTATGTTTATTATAAGCCTATTAGTATTTTTAAAATTTTGAAGATAGTAATTTTATTGTTGAACTTTTGGTAAAGTAAATTCAACAAAATCAAAGAAGAAAAGAAATAATTCCATTTTCTAGAGATGATAGGGTACCATTTCAGCACATTTTTCTCTAGTTTATATGTGTGTATGTTTATGCATAATACATAGACATGTGTGTTTCAAAATATTTAATAATATACATTCATGAATACTGTCAGTGTCATATTAAGAGTTTACTTAAATAAGGAGATTTAGTGAATCAGGAGATAAGTTCACCAAGTGTTTACTAAATATTTATGGTACTGGGGACTAAAGTTTCAGATAAAAATAAGCCCCAGGGAATACCCAGTGTTTCTGTATGTGTATGTGTATGGGTATGGGTCAGTGTTAAGGTACATGTATGTGCATGTGCCTGTGTGTGAAATAGATAAGTAAATGCACAATTATAAGGCAAAATAATACATATTTAGATAGTGATAAGGCCTGGGAAGTTTGGAAGTCATAGAGACACTGTTCGCTTGGCCAAGGGAGAGAGGGCAGTCAATGGGTTCTATACCTGGGGAAGGTGACATCTGAGCTGTATATTTACAGCAAGAGTGGAAGATACTTAGGTGAGCAAGTAGGAGAGGACATCTAGGGTAAAGGACAGCATGTATAAGCCTCCAAGGTAAAAGATAATTATTTCTTGAGTGCAGTACTCTGACCTCCATTTTGTTCAGGAGAAATCACACAGTGGATGTATTTTCCTTTATGCCAATAGAAGCCACAGATTATGAACCTATCGTTATAATGACTTTCTCTCCTACCTGTCCCGCCAAGTCACTTAGAATTCTAGGCCTGCTCCTCTGGGAGAGACTTACAGAACCTTTGCTGTATCCAGTGGGAAATACATTTTTTACTCATGGCAGAAAATCTGTTTAATCATTTGCACATAATAGACCGTATGCTGGCACGGGGCTGGAAGGTGACATGATAAAGGAAGAGAAAATCACTTGCCACAGGTTCAGGTGATAAGTGTATCAGGCAGGTCTTCGCCTGGGGAAAGAATATAGATTCAAGTGTGCTCAGTTAGGATGAATTCTTCCCCTATCCTGAGTGCCACGGCAGTTATTAGAGGTTGTGTAGGGCAGGCACACTTCTTGCTTAATGAAACATTGAAAACGGCTAAGTCTCTGCCCTAGTTTCCTCTAAAGATGAATAGAGAAAGAACCAAAGTTATCTTTTCCTGACCAGATCAGTTAAAAAAATCTTGAAGCCATAAAATACCTCCTTGATACATAGAAATTTCATGTGCTGGCCCAGACAGTAATATTTTTTTCCTCTTTTACTCCTGCTTCATTACCCATTAAACCTAGAAGACTTGTAGTTAAAAATGCATGTGAAAAAAAGCAATTAATGATTGTGGTAGCTCACCTTGCAGGGCAGCTTCCCCTGTGCTTTTGCATATGCATTATTTCATTTTCCTAGCAATCCTTTGTGGACAGAGTGCTACAGCTGAGAAGACCTGGAGAGGGGAAGGGACACACACACAGGACACAACCAATTAGGAGCATAGCAGAGATTCAAATCCAGCTCTCTTGGACTTCAGACTCCAAATACTTCTCTCTGTACCACTTTGTCTGCTAAGCTATGTGAATCTAGGGTATAATTGAGTTTTTTGTTTGTTTGTTTGTTTATTTTGTTTTGGTACTGGGAATCAAACTCGGGACCTTGCACTTGCAAGGCAGTCCCAGTGCCATTAAGCTAAATCCCCAGCCCCTATAATTGTTAACATTCATTAATGTCAAGATTCTTCTACTAGCAAGAAGGGAAAAGTGACATATTGGAAAGTACTAGAAGTCTGTACCACACTGTCATTCTACCGACATCTCTAAGCCTCAGACTTCAAACTTCTCCACTACTCTAGCTTCCTAGGTATTCTCAGTCCACTAGTTGTATAATCTGACTCCCCCTATTTGCTCTCCTTTCAGAGATCCTTTCCTCTGGACCCTCAACTTGTACATTTGGTTATCGGATTTATATTTCCCCCTCAAATTTAACATATTCAAAACTAGACATGTGAATCTCACCTTTAAACTGTTTTCTCTCTGCTATTTTCTTAGTAAATAGCATCACTGCATCTGCCAGGTACTAAGGCCAACCAAAAAAGAGCCTTGTAGTTTTCTTTCTCTCCTATAGGGATGAGGAGTTCGATTTATTAAGGAATTATGTCCAGAACCCAACAATTTTGGACCCCCAACTACTCCTTTCCTTGTGCCAACATATTACCGCCAACCTGCATTGTGAGACAGCCCTGGAGGAATATTCTATTTTGCTCCTTTGTCCCAATCTGATCTCTCTTCAATAGACAGAGAGATTTTTCTAGAATGTAGAAAAAGTCATGCGTTCTCTCTGTTCAAAGCCCTCAATTTCTCCCTATTTTGTGACATTCATGGTCTTACTGTGAGCTGACAATATCCTTTCTCTTCTGGCTCCCCTCTCACCTCTCTTTCCTCTCTGCCTTCTTTTTCGGCTCTAGCTATTCTGGCTGTCTTGCTGTTCCTTCAACACACAAATCACTCTTTGGCATCCAACATATTATTGGTTTTTTATCTATTCCTCCCTCCACTCAATAGTAGAAGCTCCCTAAGACCAATGGTTATGTCTGTTACTTTTGTTTTCCCTGGTGTACCTCCACCTTGAACAATAGTGCATATCATAGGATAGATATTTGGTAAATACTTTGTGGAATGAATGAATGACCATCTTGGCAATAACACTGTGAAAGCATGAGGGTTCAGAGCTCCTGCAGAGAAGTGAGCTATTAACCTGCTTTACTTTTAGCACAAAATACTTCCCTAAGTCTTGGAACTGTAACTCTCAGTCAAACAGGGCAGTAGAGCCAGTCTGCTTCAATAGAGTTGTCGAGTATTTACTCTGCATCTACCTTGATTGATAATTTTGTTCAAGTTATGCTTTATGGGAAATTTACTCCCTCCCAGAGTTGCTTTTGCCAACAGAGAGAAGACAATCATTTCTTCTTGACGTGATTTTCAACTCAATCTTCTGTCTTCAAGAACCCCATTGTAACACTATAACCTTTCCAAATCTCATTCTGGTCAAATCAAATGCTGCATTTGTAGTTTAACCATCTCCACCTACCATGTCCTGTTCACCTTATTTTCTCATCTTTTCCCATTATGGAATATTGATTTGTGTTGCTTTCCAGTTAGAGCCTTAAATACATGTCTTTGGAATCATTTTTATGAAACGTTTTATTTTCTCATGGTGTGCATGTGTGCATGTCTGTGTGTGTTTGTGTGTCTTAAGTTCACATGCATGGAATTTCTTTACTTACATATAAAATATTTGGAATAAAAGGTCAGATGTAGTTGAAAATGTATGACTTACATTTTCATTCTGGTTCTGGCTGTAATGGACTGTATGATCTTATCTAAGACTCTTGCCCTTTCTGAGCCTTTCTTACACATAAGAAAGCTTACAGTGATTATATCACTTATTACTTTAAAAAAATATGCTTTACAAGTTTTTTTTTTTTTGGTAGTGCTGAAGATTGAAGCCAAAGCCTTGAGCACAGTAGGCAAACACTATCACTCAGCTGCATTCTTAGACATAAAAAAAAATTATAAACAGAAAATCAATAGATTTTTCTTTGCAGGAAATTATATAAAATTTTGACTAAACAGAAACAATCCATAAAGCTTTATTTTTATAAGACATTTTGAGGGGAAGAAAAAGATGACCAGCCCCAGTGCAGAGGAGGTGAACCTTTGAGGCTGCTGGACCAGCACCCCCAGCACCAAGTCAGTGAGCTGACCAGGTGCCAGGAGCAAACATCACCCCACCCCACCCAATGAAATAAGAAAACATATATACAAGTGTCAAAATCAGACTTCCACATCACCTAAAGCAACCCCAAAGAGAAACAAGATGGAACAATCTGATACTCAACCACCTGGACTCCCTGAAATGACAATGAAAGAGGATCTGGAAAAAATGAAATCAGAAATAATTTCTCAGATAACAGCAGAGATTGTGCCCATACTGCAAGACATGATTAATAAATCT
>NW_004624732.1:27577671-27623181 GCF_000247695.1 Heterocephalus glaber
AGGGGAATGGGGAAAAAATAAGAACCAAGAGAGATTATGTAAAGGTGCAAATTTCCAATGATGAATGTCATTACATTGTATACCTAAAATTCACCAATAAAATTAATTATGAAACAAACAAAACAAAACAAAAAAGAGAACAAGATGACCTTTAAAAGACCAACAAAAATAATCCTTGCTTATGCATTCATTTATCTAATTATTAAACATTCCTCATTCCTGCTATCAAAATTTGCAAAGATAAGATAGAAAAGACTGGCATTTCTTAGGGTCAAATCAGATATGGCAAAGAGCCAAAACAATATTTTAAACAAAATGGAACTTTGCTTTCCACGCATATATTACTTCCAAGGTTGGTAAGCAACAGGAGCCATTTCATGTTCTCTGCTTCCAGGGTCCTAAGCTTCTCTTTTCCTGTTCTACCAATGCTATGATGTTTTGTGCATCTGTATAATCTAGGATTTTTTTTTTTGGCCACAATTTCTGTTTTGCAACTCTCAAGAAGGAGTAAAGGGGCCAAGGAGGCATGGTTAATCCCTTTAAGAATATGGCTGATGATTGTGCCTGTCACTTCTGCTTACATCCTACTGGTAATTAGTCATATCCCTCTGTTACCTGGTCATGGCTATCTTCAAGGAAATGACTTTTATTCCATGGGCCTAGATGAAAAGAGGTTTATTACAATGAGAAAATAAAAACACTGAGAGAGTGCTTTTGTAGGAATAGCTATCAGTTTGTACTACTGGTATCAACATTCTGATTTTAAAGATTCATGAACTGCAGCCAATACAAGGGCAAATATCCCAGGCTTTTTGGGCCTGGTCTCAGTGGAACTAAGCTCAGAGCCCAAGGCCCTGGGGTCTGATGGATGGTACACGGGTTTGGAGTCAGAAGGACATGAGTTGGTTACTGACTATATGGATTTTTGGAACATTTATTAACATTTTAAGCTCTATATGTGAAATGGGGATAATTTGCCTCTTTAAGCCTCTCTTAAAGGTTTTCTGGGATGGCAAATGAATTTATTTGTGAAAGCATCTTTCAGGAGTCCAACACTTCATAAGGACTTAATCAGACATGGATTCCTTCCTATTCTGACCTCCCAGCCACAAAGTGGATGTATTTAAACATATACAAGTATTATGGAAGTATATCTGAAGTATTTGTCATGGTCAATCCAATTCTCCTTTAAAATCTGTACTTTTGCACAATTTGAGTTAATAGTCAATTATGATTCCCAGAAACCTTAAGAGGTGGGCAGAAAACAAGATGGGATTTTTAGGAAAATTTTCAATTATCTACAAAATTTGAATTAATGAGACTCTCTCATGCCATGAACATTCTAGTTAATTAACTAAATATTTACCATTATTTTAGTAATACATTATGTCCTGTCATAGGCTTAAAACTAATGTTTTTTTGTCATTTTCACTTTTATTTTCTTTCTCATGATATTTTAATCTTCAAATGCCAATTTCAACATCTGTGCTTTATTTTTCTTCTAATGATCTTGCAGATTAAATGAATTTAGTTTCCAAAGTCTGCAAAAAAATTAAATTGGCTATTTTAAAAATCAGAAAAAGTGGAAAATATTGTTCATATCTATTCAAGACATTTTAGTTATTTTAAAGAGTTCTCTGTTTCTTTTTTGAAAAATGAGAATATCTAAAAGAACACATGTAGATTTGCTTGAGAGAAATCCCTCTAGTCTGGAAAGAAATCACTCAAATCCATACCATATGTGATATGTAAAGTAGCATTTTGAATATTCATTTCGGGATGTGAAAATCAGATCCCCAGAATGAGAAATCCCATAGAATGAACTGAAATGAAGACAGCAATATGAATGTCACTTCTCTAATGTACAATGTTACGGTTCTACCCAGTATCTTTTTTTCTATATTGTATCATTAGGGAACAATCATGCTTACAGACATGGCAAACAGACGCTCATTCTAATTATATAAGGCACTTTGGAAGGAAAACTAATTTTAACTCAACATCATTCTGAATGAATTTTAATTTTAAAATTGTTATTTTGTCCATTCCTGTGGCTTAGCTTATTTTTGCAGTATCAGCATTTCGCTTTGTTTCTGCTTATTCTTGAGGCCTGCTTGAAATTGCCTCTGAAATGTATTGGTTGTTTATTTGCAACTTGCACATTCATGCTTCTTTTTTGAAGCTCCTGCTGTTATGCCAAATACTTCTCTTGCTACTTCCGTTCATCTTGTTAGTACCCCTCTCAACAGATTTGTGTCAGAACAGTCTAAATTATCTTCAATTTCTTGTAGGAGAGGAGAGAAAAAAAATTATACTGCATTACAGAAAGTATTTTACCTTGCTTTCTGAATGCATTTTACACCCTTATTTTGGCACACCTAGTAAGTCCATTTTAGCAGTATTCATCTCCATTTATACTGTTAATGGATTTTCAATTGGAAATTATCTATAGAGCATGCACCAGAATACTTCTTACAGCTGTATGAATACATTCATACACCTGTAACAGTCAGTCAGCCTCTGGCTTATATCAACAAGTTTCCCCCTTGGAAGCAGCTAGCTACTAGGGAGGCCCAGCTGGTGGTTAATCACAATTCTGGAGTATTCTCTTGTAGATATTGCTGAAGGATTCTTTCACTATCCTTAAGCTTTATATTTAGGAAAATTAGAAGACAGAGAACTTAAGGGTCTTCAGAGGTTTGTTTTCTGAGGAAAGTTTCGTAAATATTTTAATGTTCACAAAATCAAAGAAAGGACCCGGAAATAAAATTAAAGATTTCTAGAGGTGTTGTTATTATTATTTAGTTAAAGACTAAGTGACAGTTCCAAAAAGAGACTAAGACCAGGTTCCTTTTTGTCTAAACCAGTGTTACTCAAAGCATGTCCACGGACCACTGTAAACTCTATTCATATGATATGGTTAGAGAAAGTGAGTGTTTAGAAACTCTCATAGTAATATGATGTTTCTGTGATACCTAGTGAACTTGTTTATTGACTTGGATCTATACCACTGGGTATTGTTGAGTTCATGTGGTGCTAGTCATGTTTAGTAGGACCACATATCAGTTTAAGGTAGATGCAAAACAAATCCGTCCTTCTCCACAGATAGTAGAAGGAGCATTGTTTTAAACAAATAGGAATGCTACTCAATAAAACAAGACTTTAATTTTGTTTTCCACCTTTTTAGAGGTCACAGAAGGAAGAAAATGGGGGGCCCCTGGTGGGACAAGGATTATAATTCTTGCAAATGAAGACAGCAAATCCTGATGGTGAAGGAAAACAGGCTGGCATTATCTGGGCACCAATAAGATCCTGAGTTGCTGGGAGTCCATTGGCTCCATTCAGGCAGAGAACTATAGTTCTGACCACAGATTCTAGTAAGCACAACAGCAACTGTATAGGTCTAAGAGTGCATCTTGTTGTATCAGGTTGTCCCAGAGAGCTTTGGGGAGAGCTTCCTTGGGCATCCTGGAGGAAGTTTCATTTCCATGCCGCTACCTGAATGTGGTCATGGCTTCATTAAGAGTAGTCAGGCATGAGTGCAGCTTTGGCATGGGTTAGCTCATCAATCCTTATAGCACATATTTTTAAAAGTCAATAATTCTTCTTATAATTAAAATATTATAGCAAATTCTAAGTTCACTACAATAATAAATTTACCTTGTGAGGCTTAAAATAAGTGATATTGCTTGATAATGCACAATTAATTCAATTTTCTTTTGCTATTTCCCTAGAAACTTTTAAGGACCTCCTCTTTGGAAATTTTATCATGAAGCTACTTAGATTTGGTAATTTTTTTGTCTCATTGTTTTGTATCCTCTTCTGAGCTGGTCAGTCAAAGACAGCTACAAAAGGAGACACAGGAGAGATTCAGGAAAACAAAATTATATTATATGGACAAGTTCTAGAGACAGGAGGCATGGCACACCATGAAGGGCCACATGGCAAACACACCAGGGTGGTCACGAGGTAGAACGTTGCAGCAAGGGAAAGGGAAAAGCAGCAAAGGAAAGGGAAAAACATTAGGCCTGGGCCTTGTTAGGGTTTCTCTGAGAAAGACAAAGCAGGGCACAGTTTAGGATTGATGAGTTTAATTATTTTGGTGACCTGTAAGCTATAGGAGTGGTCCCTAGGTGCCTCGGAGGATTAAAGCAAAGGAATACTGTCTGCTGGTGTCTATGGGTCAGATAGAATAGGCATGTATCTACAATGTTTCATTTGTTTGTCAAAGATATGTTCTTAGTTGGGTCCTTTGCTGACATTGTAAGTGGCCCCCAAAGTAGCAGTCCCTTCCAGCTATAAAGTATTTTTAAGATGTCTGAATGTTATAATATACACACACAATACACTTTTGCATAGTTTCTCTTACATCCATACTCTACGATCCCACTGTGTTTCCAGAGATGTTCCACAACTTAGATATTTGAGATGGAAAACATTTTCTAACCTTTATTTAAATACCTTAGCTGACCATGGTTGAATAGGTGTTTCTCAAAATACTCCCCTAATACTATATGACTTACCTTTATCCATGAAAATTGTGGCTAATAAACTCAATTGACATTTTCCAATGCTTTATATAGCCTGTGCTTTCTCAGAATCTCTCAGTATAAAGGCCAGATATCCAAATGTTCTTTATCCAAGACTTCTTTGTAGCTATGGAAGTTATCCATGGCCAAGGGACCCAGTTCTTTTTCAGAATTGTGCTATGGGAACGTCTGGAAAAAAATTTGCTTTTCCAATAAAAAAGAATGGCCACTTTTCTCCTGTAAGGTGCTTGTGGGTTGAGCCTGCAGTTATCTTACACCCATACACTAAGGGGAAAAGAATCCCCTTTGTTAAAATCACTGTGATCCAATTTCTGTTACTTGCAGATGATTGGCTTCCTAACTAATGAAGGAACCTTATACTTTGAATAACATTTACAAGTTTTCATGGAGCTTTACTGAAATTTCATTCTAGATTGTATTCAAATATGGCGTTGTTCCTGGCTCTGTTAGGCCCTAATGTATGTGTATTTTATCTTCAGACTATCTAAAATGTACAAGGATGAAAGTTTACAGCTCAAGTTTAATTGAAATTTCTACTGTGGTACTGCTATCCATTTACCTGTCTTAATTTTCATTTTGCTATTTAATGAGTTTCCCCTATCACACACACAAATACATTTTCCTAATATGGTGTCTTGTTACTTTTCTCTTTGCCAAGAAAAAAATACCCATTATCCACAAGTTGAAAGAGGAAAGGGTTATTTCATTCAGTTCACAGTTCGTAGAGGTTTCAGTCGATAGTCAGCTGGTTCCAAGGCAGAGTGGCATGGCAGAGGGGCACGGCAGGGGAGAAGTAGTCCATGGCAGAGCAGGCAGGAGGCAGCAGCAGAAGCAGTGAGCCTGGCTTCTGCTCTTATTTCATCGAGTTTACAAGACTTTTGGGTGGTGCCACTCACACCTGGGCTAGGCTTTTGTTTTCAGTAAATCCATTCAGCCACACTTGAAACTATGCTAATTCCAATCAATGGACTAATTTTGTACCACACACCTTTAATCTCAGTATCACACATCCTAGATCCAGCTAGCTTCCAAAGCCCCACCTATGAGCATATAAGGCTTTGGTGGGGGGAAACATATAGATAAAGCCATAATGTATAAAGTATCTGAGAGCTGAGTTGAACTAAATCAAAATTATTATTGTCACTGAAAAATATAGAAAAAAGGTATTTATATTATAATTTCATGTAAAGGATATTTGTACTTGGCAAAGGTTCATATACTCTTTACAAGGTAGTTTCTCATATTAGAATGAAGATTTAGAGAAGGTATTTGAAGGAAAGCATAGGACTGTTATTAAAGTAGCCTAATGCAACCAAGCAGCAACTAAATCCGAGGTGCAAAATTATTCAATGAATTTGGTTGGTTTCTTTGAAGCTTTAGGTTGTCTCAGTGGCTCTCCCTTGTTCACCTTGCACACATGTTCTGGCCCATCTTCTGCCCATGTGGCTCTGGGTGTTATCACCAAGGATCCTAAATTCCCAGGATATAAACAAATAGTAGATCCCACCTTGTTAGGATCTCAGCTACACAACAGGTGGGTGACAGGCCAAGAGCAAGTAAGTTTCACCTGTATTTACAGAAATTCCCTTCTCATCACTTTCATTATTACTTGATCTCTACCTCCTGGTGGATCAGCCATAGCATTTGAGTCTCAGAAGCATGAGCCCTACTGTGAATCTCCCATCCCCTGGCCATGAAACCAGTCCTTAGTGTCAAAACATCTGCCTTTCTTGTTGTAACTTATTTGCTCCATGACATCTTTCCTTCTAGGCTGTGAGACTTGGGGGAAGCCTGTCTCTGCATTCCCAGAGCCAGTAGGGAGCCAGAAATTTACTAGGATCTCAAAAATGAGTTCCTAATATAGAAAGAAAGAAAGAAATACACAGAACATTGAAAGTAAAGAAATATTTATCTGGAGTAAATTTGGCACCAAGAAATGACAGGACAAGTCATTAAGTACATTTGTCTACAGAAAACATTAATTTTTTTCTTTGACTTCTCTTAGGAAAATGATTGCATTCATGGGTATTCATCTCATTTGTTTATTTTTTTTCCCACAAGTAGTGAAGTCATGTAATACAGAATAACAGACTTAAAGATTGTTAAAAATCTCGCTGCATTGGACAGTTTGCCTCTCTCTGTCTGTCCCTCTCTGACCCTTTCTTCTTTTCCCCCTCCTCTCTCTGTTTCTTTCCTTTCCTTTCTGGAAACCTCCAGTTCTTATACAATACCTCAGCCAAATAGCTCTCCAAACTGGAGTACCTTAAATAAAGACAACACTGGAAGGTCTATAATGCTGCTTATCTTTCTTCTGATCAAAATTTGCCAGGTATCTTTTTATCTCTTGCTCTTTCCTGGGTTTAATCCTGTAAGCCACTGTGATCTAGGATATTAATGGTTATCAACCAGCAAGTTCCTCTGTTTTATCATCTTTTGCACTTGAAATCTATCCTTAAGGCCTTAATGCAAAGGAAGGTGAGGTCGATGCTGTATGTGCTGAAAAGGTTCCCCTGCTGCATGGAGCTCGTTCTCCCTGCTGCTCATTATTGGCTGCTGACAGGTTACAGTTGCATCCCTCTCCAAGAATCACAGGGAATGCTTTGCCTAAATGTGTGCCTCCTTCCTGGAGGCCAGACAGTTCAATGACTAGTGACACAAGAATACAAAGATCAGTCTCCTTCGCCATATAGGGACCACTCTGAATGGCTATCTTAGTTGCAAAATCATCTCTGTGATTTTGGCTGAAATTTGTTACTGTTTCATTGCAGTTCAACTTCTCTGTCTGTCCAGCTGTTTTTTCTCATTTCTTTAGAGGTTTTGTTGCTAAGCATCTCTGCTTCCTTTCCCCAAAACTCTTGTATGAAAATCTCTGACCCAGACAGTCAGTACTAGAAGTGGTTCTAAGAAGCAGTTTCTCCAATAGGACTAGGAGCTGGGTCACCCACTGTGAGATCATGAGTGATCTCCAGCAAGGAGGGGCACATGAAAGATGGTGGTTCATTCTCTGATATACACAAGGTACAGTGGCTAAAGCTAATGGAAATCAGGAGAGGTGAATGAGTGGGCTGATGCTTGGAAGGTTCAAGGGAGCTAGTGAATCTTAGTCTTCTATGTTGTAATAAAAAAAAACCCAAGGCACGGTAATTTGTGAATAATGGGAATTTATTGCTCATAGCACTGCAGGCTGGGAAATCCAACATCAAGGCATTGGTCGCTGGTGCAGATCTTGCAGAAGATGGAGGTGCAAGAAAGAATTGGCTCTAGTCCTTGCTCAAGCCTCATAATAAGGGCACCTAATCCCATTCACAAGAAAGAAGCTCTCATAGCCTACTCACCTTTTAATGTTCTACCTTTTAATAAGATCACACTGGCAGCATCTGAAGTTTGGAGACCATTCATTCAGATCATAGCAGGTCTTGGGAGGCTAAGGTAGGAGGATTGTTGGAGCCCTGGAGGTGAAGGTTAATTTGGGCAGTACAGCCAAAGTTTCGTCTCACAAAAAAAAAAAAACCTTAGCATGCTGTAAGGATCATGGAATAATAGAATTGGATGGCTGTTGCTAAGTGTTAGCAATAATGCAGTAGAGAAAATAATGAAAAGCTGAAATTGATTGACCGCCAATGTGGATGTGAAGAGAACTGTGACTGTGAGAAGGCCTCCTTGGCAGCATGTGAAATCATCTGAAGCTGGAGACCAGGCCAAGCTGAGGGTCAACCCTAAGTCAGTGAAACTCTGGAGGTTAAATTTTAAGCCACTAGTTTTCTATGTTAAATTCAGGATTCTGGCTTGGACCGAGTGGGGCTCTGAGATCTAGCACAGTGATGTTTGGGTCAGTGTGGCCAAAAAGCTTGGAATAGCCCATCTCCCTGCACTCTCTGACCTTCTTCTACCTCTTGAAGGGTGGTAGTACTTTTTCCCTTGCTAGTAAACAATAGAGGGCTCTGCCTTCACAGTACCATGTGCCATCTCAGATGAAATCCCACCATCTCTTTAAGCCTCCAGACCAATAACTGTGTCAAATCAAAACACAGTTTGGTCACTGAGGAACCAGTTCTGCTGAGGGAATAAAAGAACTCCAGACCAAAGGAGCTTTGGGATCTAGCTGTTACAAAACTGAGAAAATGTGTACATACGTGGAATTGGATCCTGAGGGTGCAAATCAAGGAATGATAAAACATAAAGTTGGATAAAGAGAATTGATTAAAATTAGAGCACTCTTGATACTGAATTTAATTCTCCCTTGATGCAGAAAAGTTCTGCAGGGTACTGTGCTAATGAGATGTGGAGGTGACCTTAGAAGCTTAGAGAAAGCAGTGGGAAGTAGAAATGCCAGAACTGTGGTGATGGACAGTAGAAGCAAAGAGCAAAAGGGTCAGAAAGAGTGGGCATGTGAGAGTGAATAAACTGTGGAAAGAAGGAAAGCTTACTTGGTACTTTAGGATGGCCTGTAGGACAATCCACTGACCAAAGCAATACGGTAAGTAGAGGGGAAAGGGCAATCAGCAGCCTGAGACCAGTGCGGTTAATAGCAGGAGATGCTGTTAGTGAACCAGGGTCCCTCATTGCAATGATGATGATAAAATTTTGAAATAATATGGACTGGGTAGTGACATTTAATCAGAAGCAAAGTGGGTGAAATTATTGTAATGAGTGGCAAGGTTGGAATAGAAGTGAGGGGGCACAACCCACAGAGAATTATAGAGATGATTGATAGGAACATGCTGTCCTTAGGGGCAAGAGAGCTAGGCAGCCAATAAGAAAATTGCTTAATCTTTGCAATCAAAGTAAATCAAGGATGGCTGGGAAGTTGGGGGCAGCCTGAAAAATAAAGTGTCATAATTACTTGCTCAGTTTCTGGACTTGAACCAATTCTGATACCTAGAAATCATTGAATGAAGAAGACACCAACTCCCCCCAAAGAAGGATGCAGCGGCACTGTAGCAAATGTATATGGTAACGATCCCCTCCCTCTTCACCAAAGAGGCCAACAGCTATTTACCAGGGTCATTGGATACTAGGAGAAGGGGACTACTCAGATATGTTGAGGACCATGAATAGAGGATCCACATTCACATCTATATGTGGAAAATTGAAATATTATTATTCCCTTTAAAGTGGTCACACATGCAAGCCAAGTAGTAGATGGGATCCTAACACAGTTCAATTCACAGTGGATCTGTGGACCCATTAAATGCTCATTTTCTTACTTCACTGACTACATAACTGAAATGAATGTATGTGGTAGTTATCAGAAATACCACATTCCTTTCTTGGCCTATGGGGCAAAGCTCTCTCACCGTGGGTCAGACCATGAGGGAGTGTCTTACATTTCCCACTTTTCTCAGATATGATAGTCCATGACAATACCATGAAAGATTTAAATGACACATGGTGCACCTCATGAAACCCTCAATTAATTCACCAGCCTGGCCTCTAACAAAACCAGATTGATATTGGCAAATCATGGTGGATCACTGGAAATTCAATCAAGGTGTAGCTCTGACTGTCATTGCACTGCTGGATGTTATTTATGGCACAGCCTCAGACCTACGGTGTGTATCTACCCTTCTAACAAGTGTGTTCTTTCCCACATCTATTTAGGCAACTCGAATAGTTCTCGTTCGCGTGGTGGTTGTGGTGGAGATGAGAGTGTACGTTTAAGCTACCTTAATTCCTCTGCCTTCTGATATAATGTAACCTGAAGGGACCTAGACCATCTAGACATTTTCCCAAACATCATAATTAGTTTACCATATTTATAAAAATGTGTTAATTGGACCAAATACGGAGGAAAGGGTAAATATGTTGGAGGCTTTGCTAACAAATGGATGCTCCAAAGGGTGAGAAATGAAGCACTATTTGAGAACCTGACACATCAGAAATAATTTTGGGATCCAGCAGTCTGGGAGATTCTGGGGCATTGCCTTAAAAGTACAATATACAAAATGATTATTTGTTGATTAAAAAGAAATAATTGCATTTCATGCTTCCTGCTACTAATATTTGCTTGAGCTCTCTGGGCTCTGCAGGTAGCATTTTCTACCTTGGGACTGATTTACTGGATAATATGAAAGTTACAAGTTTTGAATGAAATCAGAACACCAAAGGATGGTGCAGCAGGTCCAGTCTACAGTGTAAGCAGCCTTCGTTTCAGCCATGAAATTCCAGACCGTAGTGTACTGATAATAAAGCAGTCCACTCATCAGTGGTTTTGCTTTCTGATATTTCAGTTATCTGCAGCCAGTTGCATTCTGAAAATATTAAATAGAAAATTCCAGAAATAAGCAATTCAAGGTTTTAAGTTGTGTGCCAGTGTGATCAAATCTCACGTGTTAGTCATAGGTATAAGATCAATTGTTACAGTATATTAGTGCTAGTGTTCAAGTAACCCTTACTTTACTTAATAATGGCCCCAAAGTGTCAGAGTAGTGATTCTGGCAATTCTGATGTGCCAGCATCTGAGAAGCTAGAAAGTGGTTCCTTTAAGTGAAAAGATGAAAGTTCTTGACTAATAAGGAAAGAAAAAAGATTGCATGCTCAGGTTGCTGAGATCTAAGGCAAGAATGAATCTTCTGTCTGCACAATCATGAAGAAGGAGAAAAAGCAGACTAGTTTTACTGTCAGACTGAAAAAGTCATGGCAACAGGATGTAATAAGTGTGAGTTAAGATAGAAAAGCATTCTATGATAGGGTTTTGTACAATCTCAGGCATCCCCTGAAATATGTTCCCCTACATTAGGAGTGGGGGTACTGATGCATTTGTGTTGGGAAAGGGTGGCATGTAGAGTTTATGACGAGTACCATTAGGTGAAACAAAACAGGTATCTTGGATTCTGGAACATGGAGACATGTGGCTGCACCTATGAAAGTGGGTACAAAGTGTGATATTTGTGAGGCATGTTAAAGTCCACCCACCTTGGAAGAGACACTAACCAGCTGAAGAGCAAAGGTCTTGGACAGTTGATGTCAGCCAGCATGTGTCACTGGTCACTGGTACAATAGTCTTACAGGCAGTGCTCTGATGGCAGGAATGAAGAAGGACAGACGCATGGGTTTCTCTCACCAAGGCTTATCCAACTGCACTGCTGCTGAGTGTGCAACCTCCCTGAAGCTGAGATGGGTCCTGAGTAGTTGCCAGAACACCAATCACTGAGGACAGAAACCAGCCAGTTGGTGGCAAATTGATTACTTTGGCAGTTTTTTACCCTGGAAGAACAGTAATTTATTTTGAATAGGATCAAGGTATATTCTGGATATTTGTCTTCCTTTCCTGCCAACTGTGCCTCAGTCAGCAGTAGAATCAGAGGCCTTCCCATGTGTGATCCATTGGCAAGTATTCTGCAACCTATTACCCATGAGGAGGAGACTTATATTACCGTGGCAAAAGAGGTGAGAGACTGGGCTCACAGTAATGGATCTTCTGGTCATATCATGCAGCATACCTCCCAGACTGTGCCAGCTGGAGAGAGATGAAACAGGCTTGAAAGATGCAGCTGCAGCACCCCTTGGAGGATGAACTGTACACTCGAAACACACAACTCTCAGATATTGCAAGGATCTCAGAGATAGGGGGTAGAAGTAGAAATGGTCCTCATTCTTGGTGACACTTTTGAAAAGTTTGTGCTTATTAATGTCTCACTTTAATCAATAAGTCTTGAAGTCTTGGTACCTAGATAGAAAAAATCTGCAGCAGAGGATACAGGAAGTCCTATTAAGCTCTAGTGTACATTTGCCATTCACTTAACAATTGCTACACACCTCACATTAAGAGACCAGCAGGTAGATATGAGCCATTTCCTGGGAGAAATAATTGGGTTAGCTGGTCAGGAAGAGTCATTTCGACCACAGGGACAGGGAAAATGATTTGACACACAGAGGATCACTGAGGCACCTCTTGATAATACTCTTCTCAATTTGATATAAATAGATAAGTGCAGAGCTGGAGAAAGGCATAGTGTCTAGGGACTCAGACCTTTCAGGAATGAGGGCTTGGTCACCCCAATATATAAACCTCCTGACCCCTTTGAGGTACTAACTGATGGAAATGGAAATCTGGACCGAGCAGCAGAAAAGAGACAGTTGTTACCACTTGTGGCCTTGAAGGCAGCTATAGCAGCAGGGGTGCAGTTCAACCCAAAGGACTAACTTGAATCATGGAGGAGGGATTTCCAAATGGAATGAACTTATAAGAAGAAGCACGTCAATTCAAATGCACTCCTCTGAGTGGAATATAAAGGGACAGAAAGAAGGCAGGCCCGCTGCTGCTGCTGCTGCTGCTGCTACTCACTACTTTTGCTGCTTGCTGCCTTCCTGCTGCCAAGACATTGAATGTTTCTCCTCTGCTATGCCTCCCTGCTTTGGAACCAGCCAACTATGGACTGAAACCTCTATATTCTGAGCTAAATAAGCCTTTCCTCCTTTAACTTTGGGCGTTGGGTATTTTGTTTCAGAAACAAGAAAAGTAACTAAGACAGAGCCACATTTTTAGTTTTCTTATTTTTAAATTTTGAGACAAAATTTTGCTAAGTCACCCAGGCTGGCCTTGAACCTGTAATTCTCATGCCTCAGAATCCTCAGTAGTTGAAATTATGGGCATATACTGCCACCCTTGGCTCTAGATATTTTTTAAAAGTATGAATGGCTGAACTAAAGCAGTGGTACTTTGATGGGCTCTAGAAGGCCAATATTTGAGGTCTGAGGATCCTGCTGGTAAGATAAAGAAAGCTGTATTTCTCACAACTCTTCCCAGGGAGAGTAGGTTTCAGTGTTCAGGACCTGTGCTGACCTGCTGGAGTGGACAACAGAGAAAACAGTGTCTCATGCCAAGCTTCCTCCTCTATGCTTCTGCTTCAGGGTAACCCCAGCCTCTCCTCTAAGCATGCTTGGGCATATAATTACAAACTATGGTTTTGAAGGGGCATTCATTCATGAGCCTGTTGTTGATGCCTATGTTAATATATAGATCATTTCCAGTAGAAAATCAAGGCTTAAAATGAGGACAGTTTACACTATGTATTATTTTCAAATGTATTTATTTTAAAAATTGTTACATGTATTTATCATGTACAATATAATGTTTTGAAGTATGTATACATTGTGGATTGGTTAAATCTAGCTAATTAACAAATGCATCCCCTCTTACAAGTATCATTTTTGTGGTAAGAAAATATATCCGTTTTCTTAATGTTTTTCAAGAGTACCATAGATATGTTAACTGTGGTTACCAGATTGTGTAATAGATCTGAAATTGTGGCTCCTATTACTAAAACCTCCCCAGTCTTTCCTCCTTACTAAGCATTCCAGATTGTGATAACCGCCATTCTGCTATATTTCTATGAGATCAACTGAGATTCCACAGATGAGATTATCTTTTTGTGCTTAGCTTATTTCTGGAACTATGCCAGGGATCTCATCCTTTCACCCCCCAGCTAATTTATTGTCCTTCAGCCTTTAAGTATGTGAATCTAAAACATTGGCAAAAAAGAGGCATTTGACTGCAGCCTAAGCTCTTAGCATGGATTTTACTTAAGCAACCTTTGGAGTGGTCATTTTGTTGTCATGGTTGCCCCAATCAATGAGATAGATATAGGGTCTTGGGGCTGCAGCTGTTTGTCTGGTCATTTAACCTTCAGAAGCAGATTTTATTAAAGTGTTCCTGTTGGTGAAAATGAATTACAGAGCTTTCCCTTTTCTGTAGGAAATAAGAGTGCCCAGATAAGATTATACGGCTTCCTATGATATCTAAATAAGATTAGTTCGCTGAAGATCACGTTAAAATCCCATTAAAAAGACAGTTCCGCTCCAGCCTCCCTTCTCTTCAGGCAAGTTCTGAGCGAGTTGATGAAAATTGCTTGGGGATGACACACAGGCTTTGAGCACCCTGTGGAGACTGGAGGGAGGGGTGCGAATCATCCCCCATCTGTGTTCATTGCAGCAACAGGATCTGTGTACATGGCCCATTACTTATAGATGACAGTTCCTGACTCTAAGGAGAAAAGACTTCAGGGAGGAAATGGTAATAAGATGAAAGGATCATGCAGTGGAGCCACTGGGGTCATCCCCAGAGAGAAGCCAGGAAATCATTAATTCAGTTTTTTAATGTGACAAGGATAACAATATTAATGTTTAAGTATTTATAGCCTTCTCTCAAGCCTGCTTCTGAGAAGGAAGGATTCTTTGCTTCCAGGAGGTTACTAAGCCTAGATATTTGTTGTACTGATCTATGTAATCAGTATAACTTTGAAATTAGTACTGAGTAAACTTAAATTGATATTCATTGAGAAGGGAGGGGGCTGTTCGTACCATACCCAGATAGGGGCAATAGGGAGGTTGGAGTTTCAAGAAAGCTAAGGAAAAGCCTGGCCAGCAGAGAGACTCATGAGGAATGTGGTGATAGCTTGGACTTTGGGAGAGCTGGGCAGATGAAGGGACTCGCAATGTAATTATCCTAGTATGTCCTCAAGGGTTTTCTTGGAAGACCTGAAGTGCTTTTCTGTGATAGTTTTAGATGTAGAACTTATATATGTATATTTTTAAATGGCCACCATATTGCCCTGAAATGGACAAACTTCATTTGTTTATTAATTTATCAAATTTTCTCAAGTGCTAGGTATTTTAAAGATACAAAGAAGATGGTGTGTCAGTCATCTTTGTGTTACTTTAACAAAACACCTGAAATGAACAATTTTTAAGGAGGTGAGGTTTATTTTGGCTCACGGTTTCAGCGGTTTCAGGCCATGGTCAGTTGGCTTTGGGCCAATATGGTGAAAAAGAACATTATGTTGAACATACTTGGTCATCTCATGGTGGCTGGGAAGCAAGAAGAGAGGGAGGGCACACCCCTGGTGACCTAATTTCTTTGCACTAGGCCTTTACTGCCTCCCAGTAGTGCCACAGGCTAGGCAGCAAGCTATCAACACATGGACCTTTGGGGCATTTCAGATTCAAGCTATAACAGATGGATAAAGACCACTTCTGGGGACATATAGACAACTCAGCACCATTCAGTGCAATAAGTGCTTTACTAGAAGCAAACACAGCAAGCAAAGGGGATACAAAGAAAGAGTACCTTTCTGTAGACACTGAGGGAAGGCTGCACAAGAATCCTGTGAGGTAAAGGGTGAAAAAAGACGGGAGGGTAGGCCTGACTTGGAACCTGCTTTCTGGGTGGATCTGAGGCAAAAGGTAACCAAGAAAAACAGCTGGGAAAAGAGGGAGGACCTGCCTTGGAGATCCTTTCTAGGACTAGATCCATGTTCTGAGTTAAACATTAGCCCGGATCAGGGTGGCCAGTGTAAACACAGTAGGAAAGTTAACTAAATAACTTACCCTAGGGCAAACAGTGGTGTTCTTGTAACGCTTGGCTGACCCTAATCTAATTACCATGTCACTGACTGTAGATTTGACCCACCGTGGCCTTGGATGCCATGACATTTCCTCCAAAGGCCATAAAGGGTCAGAAACTCCACTGCCCCATGGAAGGGCTAAGTCAAGTCTCTCATTGGCAGTAGTCATACCTTAGATCAAACCCTTAAGGTCACCCCGAACTCTAAGGCTTAAAACCCTCAACCCTCCTGCCTCAGACCTTTTCTGTTTGTACCTGGATGGCTTTGTCAAAGACAAAAATCTTTGACTGAATCTTTGAATTTTTATTTCTTTACTCATAGCATATGTGTACAGCTGACCTCACTGGACTCTTTGGGATTAGTGGTCTTCTATGTGGACTGACGTCATAGTTGTCATCACCATCATTTTCATCATCTCCTACAACCCACCAAGAAATCATGGTACGAGCCTATTTTTGCAATTTCATTTTTAGTTACTCAAGTAACAAATATCAAGCCCTTGGTACCCTAAACTCTTCTCACTCCCTTCTCACTCTGTGAAGGGTATCTTGTCTTTCAAATAAATTGTTGATTTGGCTGCAACTGTTTGGTGTCCTTCTCAATTCTCTGGTTAGGACATCGAGAACCTAGACAAGATCTCCAACCCAATACTAGGTCCAGAACTCAAGGGTTCAGTGTTAGTTAATTTTTATTTCCACTTCCTCATGTTGTTGTTGTTATTGTTAGTGTTCCTTTTCCTGGCAGAAATTACATTGACTAATTTTCATTGTGTTATTTCATCATATTTAGATGTTAATATTTTTGGATGCTTATGCACCAGCCTACTAGTAGTTGCTTTATTCCAGAATATGAATTCCTCTCTAGAGTAGACAGACCCTTGACTTACAAATTCAATTCATTCCTGAGGGCTGGTTGTAAATCAAGCTGGTCAATTTTAAAAAAAATTCTTTTATTGGTACATTTTAGATATACAATATGCTTACATTTATCATTGGGTGCTTGTATCTGTACATGATGTATCTTAGTTCTTATTTTTTTCCCCATTACCTGTGTGTCCTTCCACCCTTCTCTATTTACATAGATTTCATTTCCATTGTTTTTTCTTTTCTCATAATTTTTTCTTCCCCTTCTTCCCTTTCCCCTTCCCCTCCCACCACCCCTACACCTTTGGACCTCTTCCTATGTCAAATGATCAATTATTCATTTTAATCATTTTAATCCTTATTTAGACTTTCAGTTTCTCATACTAGAGAAACTATTCGGTATTTACACGTGTGTCCTATTTATTTCACTTATGAGTATGGCCTCAATATGCATCCATTTAGTTCTAAATGTCTCTAGTTTCTTGTTCTTTATGGCTGAGTAGTACTCCATTTTATTAAAAAACCACATCTTCTTTATCCAGTTTCTAGTTGATGGGCACTTGGGCTGTTTCCAAGCTTTAGCTGTTACAAACTGTGCCGCTATAAACATGGGTACGCATATATCACTGTGGTATGATTCTTTTAACTCTTTTGAGAAGATACTCAGCAGGGGAATAGCTGGGTCAAATGGGACCTCTAGCCCTTCTTACAAGCAGGTCAATTGAAGGCTCAGGATCCTCTACACAGCGTTCAAAGTCTCCCTTCTGTATAAAGGCAGATCTTAGTGTCCTTAGAGAGACATTGGCCCAGGCTTTCTCAACTTAACACAGGAAGGGAGGTTGTAATGTTCCTTCCACAACTCTTTAAGGGTTAAATCTGTATCTGAGATCATTGGAAACACAAGCAGCTGGCCTTTGGGTCATAACTCGAGACTTTGGTTGTAAGTTAAAACTAAAATTTTGGTCATAATCCAAATTTTTCTTATGTCAGACTGGTTGTAACTCGAGAGTCTACTGTATTTCTTTTCACTTGAGGATAAGACTTGGTTTAAGTAGTTTTCTTTTGTATCTTTGATTGTGGTTATCTTCAAAGGAGACAGAGTTTTTGAATATATTTTTAAAAACAAAAGCTTGTTTCAGTTAATTTAATGGGAAAAATGATACAAAACTATAGCTTTGTGTTATTTTATTGTTACTGCCATTTGAAGCTTTCCAATTTTGTGTAGATATTCTTTGTATGCAGAACTGATCCTGCTTGAACTTGGGATCAGATGTCATGTGGAAAGTAAAGGTCATCTGCTCTAAGTTGCTAAAGGGATCTGAATAGAAAAGGTAAGCATAGTCATATTTATTTAGAGAACTTAAGATCCCCAGGTTTTTTTTTTTGAAGCTAGTGAGAAAGCCAGTACAAAATTAATCAGTTTTATATGTGTTAATTCAATCGAATAGGTCTTTCTGACTTGAGTGATGTACTGTAAGTAGTTAAGATTGCAATCATCACCTTTCTTTGTCCTTTTCCAAGGTGTGAGCTTTGGAGAGGGTGCCTGTCAGGCATCTTCCATTTTCACTAACAACTCACACTTGTCACTAGATTGATTAATATGTTCCATCCTCAGTTTTCTTTACTGTGTTTATCTTAAGGCAGACTACCTTTGGTCCAACATTTCATTCTTGGTTTGTTACAAATGGATAAACAGTGATTAATTTTCCAATGTTTTGTTTTAAATATGAAAATGAGCTTGACCTAAATGTAAATGCAATATGTGTCTTTGACTAGCTGGGCTACCTTAAACTTCAGTCTTAGAAATAAAACCTTAAGTAAGGGCAAATGAATGGTAAATAAATGCTTTAAATAATGAAAATAAAATAGGAATATTTTCTTTGGAATCTAAAAGCTACACATTTTTTACTGAGATGACAAACACATTTCTAAATGCATCTATAGGTGTCGCTGTTGAGATACACTATGTATTGAAAGGCACACTGTCCAGTATTGAATCTGAGAAAGGCCTGCTGGGGTAGATTTTATACCACGTTTTTGACTAATTCATGGGTGTGTGTATGTGTGTGTGTGTGTGTGTGTGTGTATGTGTGTACAAATATATGGTAAATGTTCAAATAAAAATTATTATAATAAAAGAGACATTGCCATTAATCTCATTGAAAATACTTGCCCTTACTTTGAGCATATGTATACCATCATTCTTGTCATTTTTCTGAAGCAGTTCTGTAAGTTCTCCTTTGTGGGTATCTTTATACATTGTGAACAAAAATACAGTGAATGCTTCTGCCAAGTACCATCTAACAGAAAGGCAGGCTTATTGAACAGTTATCCTCATCCACCTTATTCACTGGATCTGGAACTGTGTAACTTCTGGCTTTACCCAAAGTCAAAATGACCACGGAAGGTAAATGTTTTGAGTTGATTCAGGACAATGAGGCACCCCTGACAGTGCAAATAAAGACATTCATGAAAGAGGCCTTCAGAACTGCTTTAGATAGTGGCAAGAATGATGGAATGAGTGAGTTTGAAGTGAGTGTGGGTGTTTCGGTGGGGATTAATGGCAATGTGTCTTTTACTCTAACAATTTTTAAACATAACATTCACCTTAGATTTCTATCACACCTCCTATCTATCTATCTATCTATCTATCATCTATCATCTATCTATCTTGTTTTTGTGTGTGTGTGTGTTGTGAGTGTTGTATGTAAGTCTGATTTCCTGGCATAATTAAAGTAACTAATTTGATATTTTATTACTTGGGGACAAGAAATCAATTTGGACCAGGAAAGTGAAGATATAGGTATAGAATGGAATAGAGTACAGACTTAATCCTTAAATTTCACCTCAAGTTTCCTAGATTAGCAGTTTGGAGAAATTAATGTTTTTATTCTTCCTTTCTCTCACTACCAACAGAAGTCAGTGAGATTCTCTGAGGCTGTCTGGGTTAGGGATTAACTTCCAGATGCCAAGTTCCTTTAAGTAGGACACCAAGGAAGGAATTAAAACAGTGTTTAACTGATATCCATGTTTTCTGAAAGGGTTCCCAAGTTAGAGCCAGGATAAATGTAACAAATTGGGATTCTAAAACTCTAACTTTTAAAAAACTCTCTTTTACCTTTTTGAGAATTTGGGAAGATTACCTAGTAGGGCTAAACCTTAGGAACGTGTTAAGGGGTAATCTATGTTTACATATGTAGATCTGCTTCTAATTTTCCTTAAAAAAAACTCCCTTCACTAGTATTTGAATTAATTATTTAACAGTGACTGCTCATCCATTACATTATTTTTAGAAGTCAAGGTTGTAGAGAAACATCAGGAATAATTCTTGGCTTCAAGAATCTCAGTTTTTAATTGCAACAAGACTAGTGAGTAAAATTAAAGTTAAGTGATCAGTTTGTACAGAATATAAAGAACTACCAAATTTTCTTGGAGATCAAGGACAGAGAAGTTCATCTGATCAGTTTGAGCAATGTTTACTGTGAGTACAAGATTGATGGGGCATCCCTGATGGAGTGAAAGATACCAAACACCAGGTATGTAAAGGGCAGTGAGTTGTTAGGAATGGCTCAAGGACTGTGATGAGAACGGAGTAGGCAAAGCTGTGTTTTCATGATGCCTCACTGTGTTTCACCCAAAGAAAATAACCTCAGCAGTTAGTACCCAGACATTCTTTTTCTCAACAAACTTAACTGTTCCTATTCATCTTTAAAACAGAAAGGGTTTATTTCTGAATGGATAGTTTCTATGCTAGTGTTGACAACTGTCATTTGGGGTTTTGTTAGGTAGTAATTGTCTTGATGACTAATTGCTCTTGACCAATGGGATGGTTGTGTACTGAAGTCTTCTGTGACTGATATGAATAACTAAATTTCTTTTTGTTACAAGTGGATACTAAATGCTTGGACTGAACTTTAGCCCACTTCTTACAGTTTATATAAAATAGCCAATATTTCTATAGTGTTTATTCTGTACCAGACACTGTTCCAAATACTTTACATACATAACTCATTTAACTTTATAATCACTCTGTTATGTAGATAAAAATACAATCCCAGTTATATTCATAAAGGTATGAGGCATAGAGCATTAGAGAACTTACCCAAACTGATAAAGCTAACAAGACAGACTTGAGATTTGGGCACTGGGTAATCTGTTTAAAGTTATATATTACTAATAATTGGATATTGGATATTCATTCATCATCCTATATAACAAGTTATTTTCAGGGATTTGTATTTTATGGGAATGAAGGACATGCATAAACTTTTTTTGTTTTTTGAGGAGACAGATGTCTGGAAGATCCACCAAGGGAGATTCCTTAGTAGAAAGAAGGGGCTGGGAGTGTTGGCAGTTCATCTCATCAGTTTAGGAAGGCTCCTAGGATGATGAGAGAGTTCCTTATTCCTAGAGGATGGGAGAGGGGCAAGGAAATTTCTGTGATCTTCTCAGAAATTAGTTTCTAAGTAACTGCTAAGAGTAATCCCAAATGAATGGATCAGACTAGAGAATTTTGACAAGATATACACAGAAACTATAAATATTACTGCTTTATTCCATGTGTATGAGGCAACAACAGTATCCTTGAGGCTGTACAGATTCAAAAAGATATCATTCCTGCCCTAAGGGTTTACAATGCAGTCAGATTTGATTTTTTTTTTCCAGATCCAAATGTTTAAGTGTTGCGCATCACTGGCTCTGTTCTGTTTCTCTTCATTTTAAATTAGTGCTTATTCCCAGGGCAACTGATGCCTCAACATCCACCACACTGATTTTACTCAGTGCCTTAGTCAGGGGAAAAGAAGAATGTGCCCATGATATTTTTTCTCTTCAGCAGTTGCGAATCAAAAATGATATTCACCAGTTTTTGTGTATATGGCAATCAACTACTTGTATTAATTTCCCTGTTAAACTGAAATGTTAGAACAAGTATTAAAGAAGTGAGAAAGAAATACTAGAAATATTTATTTATTTGTAAATTCATTTGAAGTATTGACTGCATATGTGTGCAGAGTAGGTAATTTAAGAGTTGTGGGAATTCTCTGAGCAATGGTGAGAGCAAACAAGTCTTGTCTCTTCCTTCATCTTGGTGTGTAACAGGGAGCTCCGGATTACCAATTTCCGGAAGTGGGGCAGGCACAAGGCTCATCCTTTGAACATTTGTCTCATTCAGTCTTCCTAGGTCATCTAGAGGGTAACTACTATTTCACAGTCAGGGAATCTGAGGCTTAAAGAGGTTACACAACTGGATGAAGGTCACATAGCAAGTAAGGATGGGGCTATGGTTGTGATCTTTTGTGCACAATACACACCATTCAGAGTAAGAGATATCATCCCATTGGTTACTCTCACTGGCTGTCCCATCACATGACCTTTTTCCAAGGGCAAGGAGTAGAGATTGCTGTTCTAGCCTTTTTCTAATGATTTTATTACACATTTACATTATACAACTGGAATGTTTTCACTATGGTTAACATTGAAATCCAATGTTGTACTAAGTTTTCCTTCATACCCTCTTTCCTTTGCTCAGGACATCAGTTCATCACTGTATGTGGGGTAAAATGTCACTTGGTCCCTGGACTCCTGAGGGAAAAGGGCCACCCACATGAGTGGAAGGCTGGTGGAAAAGTCACACATCTCCATAATCAATGAAAACAGTAGCAGAGATTAGTGTGGGCAGCTACCTGAAGTTATACGTGGCTCAGGAACCTGTGAGTGGGACAGATATTGGAAAGCACCCCAGTTTCTCATCTTGCTGGTATGTTTCATGCCAAGCAAAAGTTCCCCAGATGCCATGTAGAATTTGCACATGATGGATTTCTGATTCCCGGTCTTTACAATATTTTGGTTTAATTATCCTATGGATAAATTGGTTGTTTTCTGGGGGTAACATAGCAGTTAACCCTGGCTGGTAGAGCAGGGTGCAAATAAATGGATCTAAGTAATTTGAAATTACTGTGCATTCATAGATGAGTGCAAACTATTTTTCAGTTAGCTCACAAACAAATCTGAAAAGAATTACCCTTTAGGTATGCTGATTTCACAGCAGAAACACTGAAATGAATATCAGGATTCAGAAAGAATTGGCTCAGTTACAGAAGTTCGAACAACTTCTAATATAAATGCATCACTAATTTATTCAATAGATTTCTACAAATATAGAGGTGGGCAGGACACTGCGTTGAGCTCTGCAGCCTGAAGTCAGGGGTTATTTGGCTCCATTATAAAGAAATGCAATGTGGACCCAGTGGATTTTGTTTTATGAATTTATGTACTTCTTCCTCTCAAATGGTCAGTGGGGGATTTTAAAATCTCTGTAAGTGGAAAATCATGGCACAATTCCAATCTTCTCATTACATTAGTGCCTGGCAGAGAACCAGAATCTAAGAGAAACTCATGATCATTAAAAAACAAAGAAAAGCAAAAGAGTAAGGATGCTGAATTTGTAAGGTACAATCTAACAGGTTGCAGAAAGAATAACAGATTTTTTGAGAGGGTTGAAATGTGGTGGTATGATTTCATGGAGAATCAAGAGTGGTCATCAACCAGCTGTGTGATTTAAAACTTGCTTAATGTTTGGGACCTGAAGTTTCCCTGTTAGATGAGATAACTCCCTGTTAGGAAAGGTCCATGTTTGTTGCTCACTCTATCTGTGCTGTGTCCTCAGCCTCCTTGTACAAATGAATTGTCCTGTGTCCTCTTCATGCTCTGGATTGCATGCATTCTCCTTTACACAAAGGCCATTTCTCCAGCCATCATCCCCTTTGTTTCCTTATTGATCATTTTTTTTCATGTCCTAGGTCATTCCCATGAGCCTAAAATATGCTTTAATATATCTTCCATCTTTACTAACACTCTGTATTGTCACCAATCTCTCCAGACTTCCACTCTGTTTTGCTTTACAGCAAAGCTTCTCAAACTTACCTGTGTAGTTATCACTTCCTCAGCTCTTCCTTTTCCATTAAGTAAGTCACAACAGGATTTTGTCCCTTACCTCTACTAAAGTGCTCTTGTCAAGGTCACCAATGTTCATACACTCCTACTAATGGTGAGTTTTCTTTCCTCCTCTTATGTATCCAGTTTTGTCGTAGCACTGGAAATAGTATTTCACAACTTTCTTCTTAAGCACTTTCTTCTCTTTTCTCTTAATCGCCACCTAGTTTATTGGCTTCTTCCTTCTCATTCCCATACATTAGACTTTACGCCTACTCCTTTCCTTGGCCTTTAGAGGTGAGAAGGTTCTGAGAACTCAGTTTGCTATCTTCTTCTCTGTCTTTTCTCACTTTCAAGTGAATGGATGCCATTTCAGGTGTTAATGATCATCTATATATTGAAGAATCTTCCACATTTTGGAGTCTTTATTGACATCTCTTTTTCATTCACTTCTGTATTCAAATCCATCATCAAAACCTGACTGCCCCTACCCTTTGGCATAAGTCTAGAACAAACTATTATTCCTAGTACTTTGATCACTGGGGCCACTTCACCTGGACTGCTGCAAAGACCTCTAAACTGGTCTCCATGTTTCTATTCTTCATCTAGTCTGTTCTCAAGGCTACCTGAGTAATCTTTCAAAAGGTCAGTTTGATCATGTCAATCTTTTCTTAAATCCATTCAATAACTTGCCATTACACTTAGAAATAAACCCAGTGTCTTACAATATCCTAAAATGCTCTATATTATGGGTCCACTGGCTATATTCCTGATGTCAGTTTTTGAACCTGCCAAGCTTCCAAAAACCCGCAGGATTTTGGTCTTGGCATTTTGTTCCCACTGGAGTCCACATCTCACAAGCTTGTGTGGCTCACTTTCCACAATCATTCAGACTCCTCTCCAGGGTCACCTGATCGGAAGGCTTTCTGGAATTCCTCTGTTATGTTTTATATCTAGACATCTCCCCAAAACCTCATTGGCGAGACTTTGGAAGGTGATTGGATTATGAGCGTGTGACCATCATCAGAGAATTAGTCCACTGATGAGTGTATAGCTAAATGCGGTCTTGGGAGGTGGAGTCTGGATGAAAGAGGCCAGTCTCTGTGGGTGTGGCCTGGGAGAGTCTATCTCTTTTTTTGGCTTGGCTCTTCCTTGATCACTCTCTGTTGCTGCACCACTAGGCCAGAGCAGCTCTCCTCCACCATGCGCCTCTGCCACGCCATCCTGCCTTTGACTAGGGACTGAGTCCTCTACCAATTATGAATAAACCTTTCCTGCTTTAAGTTGAGAGTGTTGTGTATTTTGTCCCAGCAATGAGACAAGTAAGACAACCTCTATGTGGCCCCCATGCCTTTCTATCTATTTATACACTTTATTTTCTTTCTTTGCTAATCACTTATACATATACACTTTCTATTTTTTATTGTCTAACTTCCCCAGTTGAGTATAAATTCTATGAGATTAGGGACTTTTTCATAATAATTCCTGTTTCTCCAATACTTAGAACTTTGCCTGGGACATAAAAGACACTAAAAAATCTGGGCTAAATGAATGAGAGCATTAACATAGGAGAGAACTAATGAGCCTTTAACTTCAGTAGTCACAGTTGGTAGAGAGTAAGGTAACATTTTTGAATTTTGTTGGATCATAATTTCTGGGACTGGGTAAGCTAGTAGATACAGGGTACTCGAAGGCAGCCTTTCAGATTAGCACTAGTTCAGATCATGATTTATAGTAGCTAACAATTATGTAGTGCTTGTTATTTGCTAAATGTTCTAAGCATTTTACACCACAGATCTATTAAGATAGTTCTGACTTCCTTTATACAGATGTAGAAACTGAGGCACAGGACGATCAAATAATGCTCAAGGTCACACAGCTCCTAGGGTAGAGATTATAGCCCATGTGGTCTAACTTCAAAGGCTAAAATCTTAGTCACTGTGTCATGTTGCATTCTTTGACCAAAGAGCATGGTTTACACAGGAAGAAGCTTCAAAGGCTCCGGCTATACTAACAGGAGAGGGGAAGTAGTGACTTTAAACCTGTCCCCCTCCCCACCCTGTGTGATCTTAACTGGTTTGATTTATAGAATAGATACAGTGGGGCCATCTTGGCTGAAGCCCTTGGCTGAAGCTTGGCTAATCCCTGAATTATCCCTTTGGAGTACTGGTACTTTGGAAAGACACAGTACCATGGGTAAAAATGACATGGATTTGGAGTTATACAGAGCCAATTAGGGACCTGCCACTCCCAAGCTCCATGATCTTGGCAGCAATCTTCCTTCTGAATCTCAGTTTTCTCTTCTATCAGATGGCTTTAATAATACAGATCTTGCTGAACTGCCATGAGGTTTCAAGTTCATGAAAAGCTCAGTGCTTGGTGCATTCATGTAGGTACTAGGTATTCATGATGTGTTGTTATTTATAATGACAATCCTTGACTCAGTTGTCAGTATGAGTGAAGGTAATATAAGGTGGTCTTCTTTTCTTATAGTTTTGTGCCTGATTCTTTGGGAGAACCTTATTGATCTCAGTTTTCTCCTTGTGTCCTAGGGTCCCCTGTTCTACCTGCATCAGGGGATTCCTGCCTGGATAGAGGACCCTGCTACTTAGCTTCTGCTTCTTTTTTTCTCCTAGCCAGTATCCCTTTACTGCCTATCTCTGATCTTATGAGGCAGATTCAATAATTTAAGGCAAATACAGTTGTGTATATAATGCATATAGGGAGGGTCAGGATATGTAGCTCAGTTTACCCTGAAAGAATAAAGATTATGCTCCAAACTGGTGGTAAGACTGGCAGCCCATTATCTCCCTCCACCCTGTCCTGCTTCATTTGCTGTCTCCCACCATGTGAAGCCTGGGAGCACTGCCTAATCAGCTTCTCCCATGCCACCTCCACATTACTGTCTGCTTCCTGGAGAATCCAGCTGTTACAAAACTTGAAGTTTAATTAGAACTTTTAATGTCTTAACAATCACATAGGGTTTTAGGGTTCTTACATGTAGGTTGAAGTTTTTTCCCCAGGAACTTATAGCCCTGTTCAGTTGTACCACCTCTAGTACTTCTTCCATGCACAGCTCCAGATTACCTTCCATGATCCATTAATTGCTAATATTGACCCTGGTTTATTGTCTCCAGGACATCCATTGAAAGGATTTCAAACCACTTGTTTGCTTCAGCTAGTATTTATTGAGCCCCAATTCTTTAATCAGTGTGTGTGCGTGCGCGCGTGTGCACGTGCGTATGTGTGTTGAATAATGCCAAACACAATGGCATTTCTCTTGGATCAGACCATCCTTGGCCTTTCTCCCTGTGTTCTCTATGTGACCTCAGAAGTCACAGCAGATGCTTACACTGCCAGACAGTATTTTACAGTCACCCCTCATGGCCATTGCTCCTGTTATTTCAACCAGTTGGAATGATGTCTCCAATTGTTTTCTACTAAGTCTTCTCAAACATCTTTCAAGTTCACAATTCTTTTCTGAAATTTTCCATGAGAACCTCAGCCTAAAAGTTCTTTGAACTTTGTTGATAATTGTCTTTCTATTATGTGTCACTCACTTTATAATGTCTTGAATGATAATTGTTTGCATCTGTTTTAATTTGCCAAGTAAAATATATATTAAACACCTGCACAAAGAGGGCAGTTAAGAAATACTTGTTATATAATGAAGATGTTTTCCTGAACAATAAAATTGTCTCAAAAGTTACTTCCACTCATTGACTACATGTAATATCAGGCCCCATTATTTGTCTCGGATTTTCATATCAAGGTATTATTTTATGTTGTTTACAAGATAGGAAAGTTGAACTTGTACTATCAAGTGATTTTCTAAAAGTCACTCAAATTTTAAGTGGCCCTCGACAGGGTGAATATAGCCAGGTCTGAATGATCCCTCTTGAAATGACTCATGAGGCCTCACCCTGCAGCCCACTGTTGCACATCTCAGAGTTGTGTGCTGAAGCCACAACCAGAGAAAGCACCAACAAGACATGAGAGTTGAGTGTGTGCTGGATGAGGATGACAGGCTTGCTAAGGAAGAGAGAAGACGGGGAAGGGCTGAAGAAAACTATCTAAGGAAGTTATCTGGTTTGGGCTTAGGGTGGTCCGTAGAACTTCGCCCAAGAAGCCAAGTCCAGGAAAGAAAAAGCCAACATATTTAAGTTTGTCCTCATTTCTGCAAGTTGTAAACAATTTAGTCTAGGACAGAGAGAAGTGCATGGGAGGGGAGGCTCTATGCCTAGTGAAGGATGGCAACAAGGACATAAGAGGTCAGCTCTGGGTGCAGAAGTGGGCATGTGGCCAAGCAGATGCCTTCCCATCTCACCTCCCATTACTACAGAAACCTCCATCTTAGCTTAGCAGGGGACACTTTCTAAAATGCTCTATGGGACTAGTGTAGGTCTCTAATTAGTAGCAACTTATGGGAATGCATCTCTGGTGCCACCCTCCATCTGCTGAATAGGAAACTCTGAGTATTGGGCCTAGCTGTCTAGGCTTAATAAGCCTTCTGAGTAAGCCTGACACTCAGGTTTGAGACCCCCAAGCTATGCCTTTTTCCTTCCTGCTATTTCTTTCTTCCTCCCTGCTTTACATTACAGTATCTTTATCTTTTCTCTTGTGTATTTCTCCCAGGTTAGAATTTTCTATATTCCTCAAAGGCCAATTTAAGCCTTTCCACCTTCACATGGCTTTCTGACTGACCTGATCCACAAAGCTTGCTTCTATTTGTGACCTTGCATTCCTGGCATTTTTTCCTTTCCTAAGTGCTGCATGTCCTCTGACTCTGGACTATACTGGGAGCATTTTGTTATTTGTGACACTTATTTGTAGTCCTTACAGTTTCTCCTACATAAGAAGTACACAATAAATGCCTTGTGGTGACTGATGGAACACTGAGCCTAAATATTTTATTTCTGACTATCCATCATTTTACGTGCCTATGTATAACATAAAAGTGGAAGAATTTTTCTGGTAACAAAGGGAGAATCTGTTTTTATTTTGTTATATTGCTTCTTGTTCCAGAAAGGATTTAAGGAGGCATAAAATGCAGCAAAATAACATATATTAGAAATAAGAAAGAAGAAAAAGGCAAAGCAAGGTAAAGGACATGAAATGGATCCAGAAATGAGACCAATACAAAAATGCTCCTGCACAGTACAATGTTCTTACTATAGATCAACCAAAAATTTAGCTGTTAGCTTTCTTTTCAGGGATTTGGAAAGTTATGGCTTTTGGTAATATATTAACCTTTCATAAAGTTACATAAACTTAATGTTGCTTCCTAGTTTCTATCTCTGCCTTTAGATTGGGAGAGCAGAAGTCATTCTGGATCTTTGGGAAGAAGGTTCCAAAACATGATGGTCATCATCATTGTAGATGGAAAGATGGCCATAATTCTGATGAGGCAGCAGAATATTCCACCTTCTCTCCCTAGATAAGGGGAACTTCTGTGGGGCTGGGACACATCTCAAGACATATGAAGAGAGAGCATGTCACACTTGGCTTCTGTAGAACTGCTGAAGAGCCAAATGACAGGGTCTCTATCTTGTGCATTGTCTCCATCACCAACAAAAGCATTTATTAAGATACTTGGGAGCCTCTATAGCTTAGAGTTCCTTTTGGATTACAGTAAAGGAAACTCATTTGAACTAGCTGAGGCACAAAAGGGAAATTTATTATAAAGATAATGGCATATTTCAAGGCATGTCCAAAGGCCTCAGATTAGACTGTAGCCAGAAAATGGAGATCATCCCTGTCATCTTTGCTTTTCTTGCTGTATGACTATTTGCTCTCTTTTTACATAATGTTTTTATTAGCTCTCCTATCCACAAGGTGAATGTAAACAGGCTAACTTAGTAACATATTACAAAGAGAGACCTTAGATCTCCAGCCCTTGTATATTCTGATGCAGGAGATCTGAGGTCAGATCCAAGAATATGTTCTAATAAAAATCCCCAGGCTATTATGATCAGCCTGGATTTGTGAACTCTTCAGTTGCCTGAGAAAATCGTTCATAATTCACCAAGCAAGGTGTAAAATACACAACTATCAAAGCAACAGTCAGAACAACTTCTTCTACTCAGTTTTATTTATTTATTTATTTATTTATTTATTTATTTATTTGGTGCTGGGGATCGAACTCCGGTCCTTGCTCTTGCGCAGCAGGCGGCCAAACCACTGAGCTAAATCTCCAGCCCAGAACAACTTCTTCTAAATGTCACCCTAAAGAGGCACACACTGTTTTTTTCTCCAAGATTGTTTAGGAGGATGACCTTGAAGGTACTGAGGTAAACACAGCACCCAGTCCAGAGGGCCATGTATGTGGGTCTATGTGTGTGTATGAGTGTATGCTTGTGTAGTGGATATGTGCGTATATGTGAGCATATGTGTATGTGTGTTTGTGTATGTGTGTGTGGGGATATGAGCAACAGCAATGTGTGGAAAGTACAGACTGAAGGACTTATTCCTAGATTAAAGTAGCTCAAATATTACCTCCATCTGCTTTTTCTCACCTCAGCAAGACTTTTCTTTCTTACCTCAGAGGGCATTTTTGTTCCCTAATTCAGAAAGTGAGAGAGACATCAGCTGCACTTGTGTGTGCTCCCTAACAGGCAGAGAGTCTCCAAATTTAATAAGTGTTTCTTGTAGTTAGTCAAGAAAGTAATTAACACCAGGGCACAGAGGGCACCCTCAGCCTCCAACGTCTGGCATCAGGAAAGTCGACTGTTCATCATTAGCACATGATTAAATAATTTATCATGTGAAGGCAGTGCTGGTAGAGTGAATGCTCTTATTTGTATTTATTGCAGGTCTGATTTTGTTCTATTTTTCTTATAGGCCTGGATGGCCAGGGAATAGGCTGCCCACAAGAGGAGGAAGGCACAGGAGGAAGGCCTCTGGTCTGTGTGGGAACAGGAAGAAGAGCAATCAGGTTGGAAAGGAAGGTAAATTTATTTTTATTTTTAAAAATTTTTTAACATTAAGTTTATTGGTACATTTTAGGTATACAATACAGTTACATTCATCATTGGGATCTTGTACCTTTACATAATGTATCTTGGCTCTTATTTTCCCCATTCCCCTGCCCTCCTTTCACCCCCTCCACACTTCCCTATTTACAGAGACTTTGTTTCCATTTTTTCCTTTTCTCATATTTTTTCCTTTTCCTTCTTTCCCTTCCCCTACCCTTCCCACTTCCCCTATCCCTTTGGACCTTTTCTTCCTATTTCACATTATCAATTGATCCTTATTTATACTTTTAGTTTCTCACACCAGAGAAACTATTCGGTATTTACACATGTGTGTCCTATTTATTTCACTTAAGAGTATGGCCTCAATGTGCATCCATTTAGCTATAAATGTCTCTAGTTTCTCATTCTTTATGGCTGAGTACTACTCCATTTTATTTAAACAACCACATCTTCTTTATCCAGTCTCCAGTTGATGGGCAGTTGGGCTGTTTCCAAGCTTTAGCTATTACAAACTGTGCTGCTATAAACATGGGTGTGCATATATCGCTGTGGTATGATTCTTTTAATTCTTTTGGGAAGATACCCAGCAGAGGAATAGCTGGGCCAAATGGGACCACTAGCCCCAGTTCGTTGAGGTATCCCCACACTGATTTCCACAGTGGTTGCACCAGTCTGCACTCCCACCAACAATGGAGAAGGGTTCCTTCTCCCCACAGCCCCACCAGCATTGTTATTGGTTGATTTCTTGATAGCAGTCATTCTTTCTGGGGTGAGGTGGAATCTCAGTGTTGTTTTCATCTGCATCTCTCAAATGAGCAGTGTTGTTGAACATTTTTTCATATGCTTATTTGCTGCTTTTACTTCTTTGTCTGAGAAATGTCTGTTCATTTCAGTTGCTCATTTTTGAATTGGGTCTTTGAATTTGGGGGGGCTAGTTTTTTTTTTTTTGGTATCAGGGATTGAACTCAGGACCTTGTGCTTGCAAGGCAGGTGCCAGAACCACTGAGCTAAATCCCCGTCCCAGAGGGGTCTGATCTTTTAAAGTTCTTTATATGTTCTAAATAGTAGTCCTTTGTCTCAGGAACAGCTGATACAATTTTTTCCCCACATTGTAGGATGTCTCTTAGCTCTGTTGGTGGTTTCTCTTGCACTGTAGAAGCTTGTTATTAGATGAGAGCCCAGTTATTGATTCTTTGTGCTAGTTCCATCCTACTGAGGTTTTGTTCATAAAGTCTTTTCCTATGCCAATGTCTTCAAGAGTTCTACCTAACTTACCTTCCAACAAGTTTAGTGTTTCTGTTTTACTATTTAGATCCTTAATCCACTTCAATCTTAATTTAGTGTATGGTGATAGATATGGGTCTAGTTTTAATCTTTGGCAGGTTGAAATCCACTTTTTTCCAACACCATTTATTAAAGAGGCTATCTTTCCTTTCACAGAGATGAGGTGGCTGAGTGTGTCTGGAATTGTTTCTGCATCTTCTAATCTATTCCACTGATCCTTGAGTCTGTTTCTTTGCTAGTACCATGCTGTTATTTTTTTAATCACAGTGGCTTTGTAGTATAGTTTCAATTTGGGGATTGTGATACCCCCTGTCATGTCTCTTTTGCCTAGAATTGCTTTTGCTATTCTAGGTCTCTTCTGGTTCCAAATGAATTTTTGGATTATTTTCTCTAGTTCTGTGAAATATACTGTTGAGATTTCAATTGGGATTGCATTAAATCTATATAACAGTTTTGGAAGTATGGCCATTTTCACTATATTGGTTCTTCCTACCCAGGAACAAGGGATGTCTTTCAATTTTCTTATTTCCTCTTTGATCCCCTTTTTTTTTTTCATAGTGCTGTAGTTTTCAATGTAGAGGTCTTTTGCTTCCTTCATTAGATTGATTCCTAGATATGTCATTTTTTTGGATGCTATTGTACAGGGAATTGTTTCCCTAATTTCTCTCTCAGTGTGTCTGTTATTTGTGCACAAGAAGGCTATTGATTTTTGAGTGTTGACCTTGTATCCAGCTACTCTACTGAATCTGTCAATTAAGTTTAGAAGTCTTTTGGTGGAGTGTTTTGGGTCTTCTATGTAGGTAAATTTATTGAGAATAGTGACATGAGGAGACACTTTCATTTCCTTTTTGCCATGTGAAAAATATAGACTGGAAAGATCAAATTTTTTATTTAAGATTATACACCTAGCAAGAAAAGGAATACAGTTTTGCTTAATTTTGATCCTAAATTTAATTTTTTCACCTTAAATCTATTGGCAAAGTTCAAGATTTGTGAGTAATCAGAGTGTTGACAAGATGTAACCAAAAGAGGGAATGTCAAAAGGTGGACCAAAGAAAAAAGATAGTTGCGGCAAATTGTATTTCGTGAAGATGGTCACACTCAAATGATTCCACCTCATTTGATCTTACATGTGAAGTTTTACTTTATCATTGAGAAACAGTCTCTCTCTCCCCTTGAACTCTGGCTTACTTATTCTTGGGACAGGCACTTTGGGAGAAGTCTAATTACCCTGACTCCAGTACTGAGCCACTCTATTGGAGACCCCCACAGAAAAGCAAGTACTTTGAGAAACACTTGAGAACCCAGCTGATCCAACCTCCAGCAATGCAAGTCTCTGCTGAACAGAGATCAGACCTATGAATAAGTGGAATTTCAAAGAGATTTTAAAAGATGACTCCAGCTGTGGCTTTCAAGCTGCCCCAGCTGTCACAGACTGGAGTGGAAGCAAACTCTTCCAGTTGAGGCTGGCCCAGTTTGCAGATCTGTGAGCAAAATACACATCATTGTTGAAGTCACTACATTTTAGGGTAATTTATTATATCATCATACTAATTGCTGAAGTAATTGGAAAAGCAGATAATTTTAGCATCTAAACATCTGAGATCTCAGCATCCAGCTGTATATGTATCGTTTTTATGCAGTCTCAAGCATCGAGTTTTAAATGACCCAAGGAGGCCATATAACTTGTCATATTCTACTATGGAGCCTTTAAAGTGGCTGTCTTCCTATGACTTCTAGGAGTATTCTAGCTATGTAAGATCTTAGCTTTGCACATGTAGAACATCATTGTCAACCCAAACAACATGTTCTAAGGAAAAATTCAGAGTTTGTGTGATGGCACTAGGCTGGAACACCTGAGGGATCTTGCCGGAGTAGTTGATATTTCAGCTAAGTCCTGAAGAATTTTCTTTGGCATGGGATTAGTAAGGTATCTCAATCAAGAGAGGGATTTAGGTAACAGTTAAGGTGACCAAGCTTTGGTAATGTTGTGCTCTAATGGAAGGGCCAATCCAGCCAAGTTGAAGGTCCCAAATATGAGCAGAGACTCGGGGCAGACTTGGGAATTCCTTCCTTTCTCTTTATTGTCTCTGGAGGATTCAAAGAACACCAGGAGCTGGATCCACAGAAGTCTCCTGAAGAAAAATCCATTCTATTTCATTCATTCATTCATTCATTCATTCATCCATCCATCCATTCATTCCACAAGTACTCCCTAAGACTGCAAGAAATGGAAAAACCAATTCCAGTTTTAGACATTAGCAGAGTAGGGAAGTAAAGAAGTCTGAGGATACCGTAATCTTCCAGTTAGGCCCTAGACTATGTCCCTTCCATTGCTCTACAGCTCCTTGTTCTTAAAATTAACTCTTCCTTCTCTAGCCCATTTAATCTCTGCCTCCCTGCTGCCTCTAAATATATGTATCACACCCACAACTAGCATCTTATTTGTTTCTTTTACTGACATTCCCCTTGAACAAATGCATCTGTGAACTAATTTACTTTTTAAAATGACTTCCTTAGATCTGGTTGATCAGCCTTAACCACTGAACCTTTTCATTACCTATGTCAGTGGTGATTGACAAAGATGTTCTTTCTTTCTGCTGCACTTGAGGTGCCAGCCCCTTTCTCTGGAGTACTCCCTCCCAACTCGCCTTTCTATATTCCTGCTGACACAGTCTCTTGTTTTGTGTGCTTGTCTCTGTCTCTTGTGCCACTTCTTTCTTCCCAAATATAAATACTTTCTTTCATTAAGAGACCTCTGCCTTGCCCTTCCTTACACCTTCTCTTCCCCCCAAACCATTCACACTTGCAGTTTAATTGTCAGGTCTAAGTGAACAGTTCAATAACCAAGGTGATAACAATTGCTCTGCTCTCCATGTATTGAACACTAACACATACTAGATTTTCTCATTAAGAACTTTGTACCCATTTAATGAATCCCTGTGAAATTTTTATTATCATCCTTTAAAAGTAAGCAAGTAGAGACTTGTAGAAGTTAAATAACTGATTGGAACAGAGTTTCACCTGACTTTGAAGACAGTGCTCAAAACTCTTACCCAGAATTGACTCTTTCCTCATTCTCCTGAGTACCCACATATCAGCTGTCACTGGACATTGTCACCTGGATGTCCCTTTGTTATATTTAGGCTATTATACTCAAAACTCAATATCTTTCCACAAATTCAGAGTTTCCTCCACATTTGTTTTCAACCATTCTGTTTTCCCATTACCTTTTGTAAAAGTGGCTGCACACTCCATCATAACAAGGACGCACAGAGCAGCCCAACAATGACCACCATCACTGTGGAGCAGGGGGGCAACACCGTGCTGAACTGTGGCTACCACATTTGTGAATCCCAACACCAGCAACTGGACTACAGTTTGTTTGTGCAACTTTAAGAATTTTCACTTAGTGGTTGAAAAGAGAGTAAAAAAGCACAACATGTAACTCGCAAACATGATCATCTTGCCTTTCTGGTGATCCTTTCATCATCGCAAGTCCCACCCCCCCCATTCTTATACCGACCAGAGAAGAATAGCCTATTGTTCTTGCATCATTTATGTGGATATTAGAATTGAATTTAACCTTAGAAATTGCTTTGGGATAAGCCCTTTCATTTACAGAAGAGGGAACAGGGGGTTCAGATGGGTGAGGAATCATCAACTCTGTGAGTTTTGCTCTGATGACAGTATTTAACATTGTAAAAATCTCCCTTCCTACCCCACATCCTAGATTCCCTTAACTGTGTTTCCTTTTCTGGCCCAGGAAAGTTCCTGTTTACACCTGCTGTTCTGAAAAATTATTAGTAGCACTTCCTTTCATTCTCAAACCTACCCCAATTTGGAGGTACAAATTATCTGATGACTCTATGCATAGGCCTTAACACCTTCTCACACACTGTATCATTTACTTATTCGTGTATCTGTGTTTTGTGACTTTCCCCCACTTGAGTAGATTTATGAGAAGTTATCGTTTTGTGGATTGCTGTGTCCCCCACAACTAGAGTAGTAAACTTTATGGTTAAGAAAATACTGGTAAGTAAGTTTCTAATTCCCTCCATTCTTTTTCTCTAGCTTTTCCCAAACACTGGGGTCTGGTGGGTGGTGGGTGAAGGGAGGCAAGGAGAGCTGCGTCACACAGAAAGACTACACCTGCAGCATTCTAGAGAGTGAAGGATGGGATGCAGGTGTGTGTGGTTTCCCAGCACTATAAAATCTGTGTCTCACTCCGTAAGAGATGGTGAGCTATCAGGGGTGTAGAGACAGAATGAGCCACTTTCTAAGAAAACTCTATTTCTTCTTGCTCACTTTCTCCCTTCATCCTTTGACTTCCCACATGTTTTCCTTGCTTACACTTGACCTTGTTTTTGTCTTTCAAGTCCATAATTATGTTTAATTTTCCTGGTTCAGTGTGACATAGGGTCATAAGTTAATCAAAGATAAGGATGCCTTAAGTTATGCTAAGCTTATTGAAGACTGTAATAGTAAAGACTGTAACAGTAAAGTGGGCATTTAGACTTTTTAAAGGACATGAGATCAAAATTAACTCTCCTGATCCTCCATTACCACCCACTCCACTTCGTTTGACCATTGCTGGAAGGCTGCAATTTGTCCTAGCCGGGAACAATGGTTATTTTTGCCAGGAACATATTTTCTGCTTTTATGTTATCCCTGCAGATCAAAAGCTGGAGTGTGGCAGATCACCAGTGGTGTTTCAGACCCACTGCCCCCAACTGCGAGATCATACTTTTTCATTCAGAGTGAAATCATGGAAAGAACCAGAAAGGACTATATTGCTAAAGGTACAGGAAGGAAGTAAACAAATGTCTTATTAAACAGCCTCGGTGGAGCCTCCAGGTGCAGGCTGCCATCCCTGCTGAGGGGGATGGAAATAAAATCCCTGTCATTTTTCACAGGATCCTGGAGATGTTGACTGCTCTGTTGTCTGTCTGTGTTCCTGGGAGCATGGCCACACTTCAGCATTACTGACACTTGTATAATCCATGTGTAACCTTGGCCTGTCCATATTTCTAAAGGCTCCAGAGGGGCCATGAAAATTGGGTTGTTGCAATTAGGGTGGCCCAAGGACCTGAGGCGAGTCTCCAAACAGTGCTTCCAGGATGAAGGATTGCCTGGATTCTGGGTATCACAGCACTGGCTCACCAACTTCTGAAGGGACTGGAGCAGGTGGGGTAGAAGGAAAGGCATATTTATTGATTTACTAATAGCCACCCAAATACACGTTTCCCCACCCTGTGCCTCTGATAGATCTCCTTATATGCTCTTAACTCATATGATTTTTTACTTCCTGGTCCAGTTCAAATCTCACTTTTTTTCCAAAACACAGAGGCATCTCCTTTATTGCTCTTCTGTTTACGAAGTTTTTTTGTCAATGATGACAAATGGTTTTGGGGTCTGACCTGGAAGGCGATGTGAAATCTTTTTGGGTCAGACTTCTTCTTCCACAGAGATGTGAACAAAGAACTAGATAGATGAAATACCTTGTTAAAATTCTCACAGCTGGGGAGTGTGCACATAGGGACCATCACACAGGGCTTCCATCTTCCAGAAAGCTTTCCTTCATTAAGCCATTCTCAAAAGTGCTAACAGTGTTTAGTTTTTAAATGATCTCATCTCATTATAGACTCAGAGTCACTCTGGGCATAGCTCTGTGTGGCTGCAAGTCTTGATGAAGTTACATTATTTTACCCTTTGTGTGTTTAGCAACACTGTAGTGTTTTGTCTTTCCTTTTAGCGATCTCTGTAATCCTTGTGACAACTACCCATTTTTCACATATTTATTCAAAGATCAAACATCTATTATATATGAGGAAGGTAATACATACAATTATCAGAATGGAAAATAAAGAAGACCAAATTTCTTCACCATTACAGTCTAATATAGAAGGTCCCTCACTTGCAATGGTTTGATTTATAATTTTTCAACTTTATGGTGGTGTGAAAGCAATGTGCATTAAGTAGAAATTATTCTTTAAATTTTGATCTTTCCCAGTATGTTATATGATCCTCTCTCTTCATGCTGCACAGCTCAGTGACTCATGTGGTCACAAAGGAGACAACCAGCACTCTAAGATAAGGTGTTTGTTAAGTTACATCTGCTCAGTTTATTTTTGACTGCTGATATTTTAAATCTATAATGAGATTTTTGGTATAAAACCTGGTTGTAAGTTGAGGCGGATCTATAAATATAAATTAATGCTGAGCTTAATGAAAGCAGGTACCTAAAGGGTATTTGACCACCACAGGATCAGAAAATGCTTTTATTGGTAAGAGTGAAGAGCAAAGGTAAACATTCTAGGCAGGTGAGCAGCTGGGGCATTGGGAGTGAGGGATGAATGTCTGTAGAGGCAGGAAGGGGTGAACATGTCAGGTCCTGAAGACTATTCTAGAGCTTTAATCTTTTTAAATTTTAGATGAACTGTCTTGATATAAGTGAAATGAGTGTGAAGATATAATCAGATTTAATGTTGAAAACAATTCTCTTCTCTCTGTATGGAGGATTGATAAGAGCAAGAAAAGAGTGAAGACCAGGCATCCTGGCAGGGATGGTGATGGCCTGGGCCTGGGTGGTCATGGAGAGAAGTGGCTGAATTCTTTCAGGAAATATTTAGAAGCACAAAGGAATAGGAAGTAGTGATTGATATAAAATAGAAAGAAAATGTCACGGATGACTCACTTGTATTTTCTGGTGTTTTAAAACTTGATGAATGCCTCTCTGACATGAATAACTGGAAAAGTATAGTTTCTGGGAGAGATGACTGTTGTATTGACTTTGGAAATGTTGCATTAGAGATGCTTGTGAGACAGTCAAGTAGAGATGTCATGAAAGGAATTGAATGTTAAGGCTAGAGACGTAAGTTTGGCAGTTAGAAGTATTTAAATATTATTAAAAACCTTGCTAACATAATATAGCCAACAGATCAATTAAGTGAGGAGAAGAGAGGATTCTGCATAAAAACCTTCATCCTCCAAACAGAGGATATAAATGAGACAGAAAGGGCCCACCAGAGTCACAGGAGGTGAGCAGCAGGGATGCAGAATGGAGCCAAGGTTAGGAAGCTGTCAGTAGGGGGGCATCCCCCTGTGCACACCAACAGTCTGCTGAGCCTAATCGAGTGTGTTCTGAAACATTATGCCTTTTGTCCTCTTACAGCAGATTAACTCTCCCTTCTCCTAGCTAAGACTGATTCCTCCTCATGTGCCTTGAGTCCATTCCCTCTCATCTGTTCTTGTTCCTAAAATTGCTATTCGTCTATCATCATTTCCCCCTCTCCACTGGATCATTTTAATAAGTGTGCAAATATGATGCAGTATATTGCATTATTAAGTGCAAAACCCTTTCAGGATTCTCTTTGCTTTCCAGCCACCCCATCCTTCCACCTCTGTTCTTTATTTTCCCTTTATGGCAAGGCGTGTATCTGTCAGAATTAGAGTTCCTGCCGTGCTGTATTCTCCTCCCTGACCTCCTTCACGTCTCCTTTGAACACGCTCTAGTCAGGCTTTATCCTGGCACTGCAGTTGCTCTTGTCAAAGCTCCCTGTGACTCCACACTAGAAAATCCAAATACATTCTCAGTTCTCATTTGATTTCACTTGTCCTTCTAAAATACTTCCTTTAGTTAAACCTGGCATCTCCCTCTCCTCTTTTATTCTCAGTCTCTCCCTTATCTTTTTGACCTCTAAATTTTGCAGTACCACAAAGCTTGGTCCTTGAAACTCTTTTCTTTAACTACATTCATTCTCCAAATAATCTTGTTTGGTCCCGTGGTGGCTTTAAACATTATCTAAACACTGATAACCTCTGTGATTTTATATCCCGTTCAGGGTTTTGTGAACTCTATATTTTAAATCAATTTGATAAGTGATTTGCCTTCTTAAAAAATCTACTCATCAAAAATTGATACCACCTCTCATGAAATTTACTTTCCTGGAATCCTTTTTTATTTCAATAAATAAAACTTCTCTGTTTTCCATTTTTAGAGAAAAAAAAAACTAGACCTGCATTTGACTCTTTCTTCTCTTCCTCCCACTTCCAATACCCATTCTATCAGCAAATTATGCTGGGTCTCACTTTGAAGTATATCTCAGAATCTGATCACTTCTCATTAAGTGCCCTTTCCTCTGGTCTAAACAATTATTTCCTTCCTGGAAATCATATTGCTACATTCCTCTGCTCTAATTGCTACTATTTCAGTTCTTTAAGGCTTTGTTCATATTATGTACATAAGAGCAATTTCATTCTTTAATCTGAACATTTTTTGTGTCCTTCAACTTCCTTATTATATTTCATACCCATTACACCTGACATATATTTGTTTTATTTGATTATTGTCTATCTTCCACCCTAGCATTAAAATACTTATATCAGAGATTTTGTTGATTTTGTTTACTGAAATGCACAGTATCTAGGATAGTAGAAGGTACCTAATAAAGAATCATTAAATATTACTTGAATAATTGAATGAAATCCTGCAGTAATTTCACTTACGAAAAGCTCATTATATTAAACTACATGTATCACACTAGTGTCTTTAGTAAGGGGTATTTCTGTTGAGGTCAGGGATGAGTGCTTGATGAGAAAACAGAAAGTAAGGACAGACAACTCTTTCAAGAACTTTGAAGTTGAGCGAGACAGAAAAGGTGACATTAGAGCAGAATATGGAGCCAAAAGTAGTTCTTTCAAAAAAAGTTGGGGTAGACATAAGGGTATTTGAATGTTGATGAGTCAGATCCAGTGTAGAATGCTGTTGTAATTATATCTGAAAGAGAGAGACAAATAAACAATGGTGGAATTATCTCAGAAAGAAGGGCGGGCATGCTGTCTGAAGTCCAGGTAGGGATGATTGGTCTCTGAGAAGAGAAAAGGAACAGATACAGTTAAGGCTGGAAGTCCTGGGCTTGAGGCTTCTTTCTTTATGGAGTAGATGGTGGTGTTTTCTTCTGAGGGTGAGAGGGCAGGTGTAGTAAAGTGGAGAGTACTTGATTTGAGGGAACTGGAGAACATGCATAACAGTCATTATGAAGTGTGGGAGTGTGTGCTCACCAGGGCAGAGTAGCTGTACTGCCATGCAGAGTGGCATTTAAAGGACCCATTTCAATTTGGTCAAGGTGAATTTATAAAAGCATAATCTATTTTGTTATTTTTAGTATCGCTCAGTTGTGCCAGTAATAGTGTGTAGCAAATAGAGTTAGAGGAGTGTTAAGGAGATGGTCACTGGAGATGGAGCAGTCAAGGGATTGAAAAGTGATCATGAAAAGTTTGGGTGTTTTATATGTTATTCATATATTAAGATATGTGGAGTCCAGGATGATGTATATATGGGTATGTGTATCATTTCTTTTTTTTTTTTGGTACTGGGGATCAAACTCGGGACCTTGTGCTTTTGAGGCAGGCGGTGGCACCACTGGCCCAATCATTTCTCTCTTGTATCCTCTTTCTACTTAAGTTGTTGTCCACTCCATCATCATTATCTCATCTTCATTGGATCATTTTTCTAAGCATACAATCTCAGACCCAGATCTTGCACTATAGTCTAAAAGCACAATGGCCTGCTGATTTTATTGTTTTAGTTTTTAATAATGAGAAAATACCACACTATTGGTTAGAATGAAAACTTGGATATGGCTAAGGTTGTATTCACTTTGATTTCTCTTGAACTAGAAGGATAAACTTTGTCTGAAATTAGCATAGCCATTCTTGCATTTTTTCCAGGATTCATTGTGTGAAATATTGTTTTACATCATTTAATTTTTAATTTGTCAATTTCTTTTTGGATTAAATATTTTCTTCTGTACAGCATACTTTTGGATTTGGTTTTTTTGAACCATTCCGTCAACTGAGACTGCTCATATTGAAAGTTATTACTGAAAGGTATAGGCTTATTCCTGTCATTGTATTAATTTTCTCCTGCTGATTTCCTTTTATCCTCTTTCTGCTTAGCTGATCACCCTACCTGGTATATTCATTCTATTTGATTTATTGGCATTGTTGGCATAATTGTCTCTTTCCAGAATATCCTTGAGAATTTTTTGTAGTTCTGGTTTGGTGATCATGAATATCTTGAGGTACTCTTTGGCAAATAAATACCTTATTTCTCCATTAATTTGAAAAGATAGTTTTGCAGGATATATCAGTGTGGGTTGGAGGTTGTTGCTTTTTAGGGCTTTACCTTTAGGTGTGACTTGTTGCTCTTCTGTGACAGCTTTTTTTATATTATTAATTTTATTGGTACATTTTAGATGTACAATATGATGACATTCATCATTGGTAATTTGCACCTTTACATAATCTATCTTGGTTCTTATTGTTTTCCTCATTCCCCTGCCCTCCCTTCAAGGCCTCCATCCCTCTCTATGTACAAAGGCTTTGATTTCATTTTTTTCACTTTTTCATATTAATTCCATTCTCTTCTTTCCTTTCCCTTACGCCTCCCACTTCCCCTTCCCCTTTGCCCCCTTTCTTCCTATTTCACATTACCTATTATACGTTTTAGTCCTTATTTACACTTTCAGTTTCTCACACCAGAGAAACTATTTGGTATTTACACATATGTGTCCTATTTATTTCACTTAAGAGTATCAACTCAATGTGCATCCATTTAGCTATAAATGTCTCTAATTTCTCATTCTTTATGGCTGAGTAGTACTCCATTTTATATAAAAAAAAATTCCTTATCCAGTCTCCAGTTGATGGGCAATTGGGCTGTTTCCAAGTTTTAGCTATCACAAACTGTGCTGCTATGAACATGGGTGCACATATATCACTGTGGTATGACTCTTAATTCTTTGGGGAAGATACCCAGCAGGGGAATAGCTGGGTCAAATGGGGCTTCCAATCCTAGTTCTTTGAGGTATCTCTATACTGATTTCCGCAGTGGTTGCACCAGTCTACACTCCCACCAGCAATGGAGCAGGGTTCTTCTTTCCTCACAGTCCCACCAGGATTTGTTATTGTTTGATTTCATGATAGCAGCCATTCTTTCTGGGTGAGGTGGAATCTCAGCATTGTTTTCATTTGCATCTCTCAAATGACAAGCGATGTTGAACATGTTTTCATATGTTTATTTGGTATTTCTGCTTATTTGTCGGAGAAATATCTATTCATTTCAGATGCCCATTTTTGGATTGAATCCTTAAATTTGTGGTGGGTCTGATTTTTCTCAGTTTTTTATCCTAGATAGTAGACCTTTGTCTGAGCAACTGCTGGTTAAAATTTTTTCCCACATTGCGGGTTGTCTCTTCACACTGTTCATGGTTTCTCTTGTTGTGCAGAAGCTTTTTAATAAGATGAGATCCCACTTGTTGACTGTTTGTGCTAGTTTTTGGGCAACTGAGATTTTGTTCATAAAATCTTTTCCTACACCACTGTCTTCCAGAGTTCTACCTAACCTCTCTCTCAGCTGGTTTAGTGTTTCGGTTTTAATATTTAGATTAATCCATTTTGATTTTAACTTAGTGCATTGTGAGAGATATAGGTCTAGTTTTAATCTTTGGCAAGTTGAAATCCAGTTTTTCCTGCTCCATTTATTAAAGAGGCTATCTTTCCTCCAGTAAGGGTGTTTGGTTCCTTTATCGAAGATGAGGTAGCTGAGCGTGTCTCGAGTTGTTTCTGCATCGTCTAATCTGCTACCCTGGTCCTCTTGTCTGTTTCTTTGCCAGTACCATGCTGTTTTTATCACAGTAGCTTGGTTCTATAGTTTGAGGTTAGGGATTGTGATAACCCCTACCTTGTATTTATTGCCTAGAATTGCTTTTGCGATTCTAGGCCTCTTTTTGTTCCAAATGAATTTTTGGATTGTTTTCTCAAGGTCTATGAAGTATACTGCTGGAATTTCAATTGGGATTGCATTGAATCTATATAGCAGTTCTGGAAGTGTGACCATTTTTGCTATGTAGGTTCTTCCTACCCAAGAGCAAGGGATGTCTTTCCATTTTCTGATATTCTCTTCAATCTCTTTTTTCAGAGTGCTATAGTTTTCAGAGTAGAGTTCTTTTTTTTTTGGTTAGGATTTCTAAGTGTTTCAATTTTTTGGATGCTATTGTGAAAGGAATTGTTTGCCCCATTTCTTTCTTAGTGAGTCTGTTGTTCATGTAGAGGAAAGTATTGATTTTTGTGTGTTGACCTTGTAACCAGCTACTTGACTGAATTTGGTTATTAAGTCTAGAAGACTTTTGATGGAGTTCCTGGGGTTTTCTATATAGAGTATCATGTTATCTGCAAATAATAACAATTTGACTTCTTCATTTCCTATCTTTATTCCTTTTATTTTTTTCTCTTGTCTAATTGCCATGGCTAATGTTTCCAGAACTATATTGAACAAGAGTGGTGATAGTTGATATCCATGTCTTGCTCCTGTCTTTAGTGTTTTTGACTATTTGGTATGATATTGGCTGTTGGTTTTTTGTAAATGGCTTTTGTCAGATTGAGGTAGAAACCATGTATTCCACCTTTTTGTAGGGTTTTTACCATAAATGCATGTTGAATTTTGTCAAATGCTTTTTCTGCATCTATTGAGATGATCATATGGTTTTTGTCCTTGGCTCTATTGATATAGTGTGTTACATTGATTGATTTGCATATGTTGAACCATCCCTGCATCACTGGGATGAATCCCACTTGGTCAGGGTGTTTGATCTTCTTGATGATCTTCTGAATTCTATTTACCAGTATCTTACTAAGGATTTTTGCATCTATGTTCATTAGTGAGATTGGCCTACAGGTCTCTTTTTCCCTTGGGTCTTTCTCTGCTTTGGGGATCAAGGTGATGCTTGCTTTCAGGAATGAATTTGGCAGTATTACCTCCCTTTTTAATTTCATTGAAGAGTTTAAACAATAATGGTGATATGTCCCTTGCTAAATGTCTTGTACAATTCAGCAGTGAAGTCATCAAGGCCAGGGCTTTTTTTTAATTGGTAAGTTTTTAATTACATTTTCAATTTCATTGATTGATATTGGGTTTTGTAGAAATTTTAGTTCTTCTTCGTTCAACTTTGGTAATTCATACTTATCTAGGAATCTGCCCATTTCTTCTGTGTTTTCCACTTTATTGGGATATAGGTTCTCAAAGTAGGTATTGATGATCCTCTGGGTTTGTGATGGGTCTATAGTGATTTCATCCTTTTCATTCCTAATTGCATGGATTTGGGCCTTTTCTTTCCTTTTTCTGATAAGGTTGGCTAAGTGTGTGTCAATTTTGTTTACTCTTTCGAAGAACCAACTCTTGGCTTCATTGATTTTTTTGTATCATTCTCTTAGTCTCCATTGCATTGATTTTTGCTCTTATCTTTATAATTTCCTCCCTTGTATGAGCTTTGGGTTTGTCCTGCTCTTCTTTTTCTAGATGCTTGAGGTTCAGTATCAAGTTGTTTAATTGAGCTAGTTCTGTTTTCCTAATATGAGTCTTCACTGGTATGAATTTCCCTCATAAGACTGCTTTCATTGTGTCCCATAGATTCCGATATGTTTTATTGTCATTGTCATTTAATTGAAGGAACTGTCTGATTTCTTCTTTAATTTTCTCTGTGACTCATTGGTAATTCGG
>NW_004624732.1:27623865-27663694 GCF_000247695.1 Heterocephalus glaber
TTGCTTCTTGACCCATTCTGCCAGTCTATTTCTTTTGATTGGTGAATTGAAACCATTAACATTGATGGTTTTAATTGATACGTATTGACTTATCATTGTTATACTTTTTCTTTTTGTTGGATTCTCCCCTTTTGCATTTAATTTCTTGTCATGCCACATGGATTCATTCTGTTGGGCTTCCTGCAGTTGTGATCCTCATTGTCTTTTCCTGGGATGTTGTATAAAATATTTTGGAGTTCTGGTTTGGTATTCATGATGTTCCTAAAGGTGCTCTTTGTCATGAAAGAATCTTATTTCTCCATCAATTTTGAAAGATAGTTTTCCAGGGTACATCAATCTAGGTTGGAGGCTGTTTTCCTTTAGGGCTTGAAATATGTCACTCCAAGTTCTTCTTGCCTAAAGGGTTTGCACTGAGAAGTCTGCTGCGATTCTGATGGGCTTTCCTTTATATGTGATTTGTTTCTTTTCTCTGATTGTAGAAGTTTACTCTTCTGTTGGGTTTCTGGAATCTTAACTATTGTATGCTTATGTGTAGATTTTTTTTGATCAAGGCTAATTGGAGTCCTGTATGCTTCACTTATCTGTATGTCAAGTTCTTTTCCCTTGCTTGGGAAGTTTTCTGCCATCACTTCTGTGAACAGTTTTTTTTTTAATGCCATTTGCACTCTTTCCTGTTTCTTCATTGACTCCAATCTGTCTTATGTTATTCTTCTTTGCATTGTCTAGCAGCTGCTGGATTGATTTCTCATGGTTCCTTACTATTTTAAAGAGATTTTTTTTTTCCTGGTCACTAATTGCAATCTAACCTTCTCTATCTGAAATCCTGTCCTCACATTGGCTCATTCTGCTGTGTAAACTTTCAGTGGAGTTTTTAATCTCCTGGAAATCTGTTTGCATCTGTTTTATGGATTCCATTTGTTTCCTATGTTGTGATTTCATTATGTTCCTCAGCCCCTCTATTTTTTCATGTGTGTCCACTCTAGATTTTTTAATCATGTCTTGCACTATGGGCACGATCTCTGCTGTTATTCAGAAATTATTTCTGATTTCACTTTTTCGAGATCCTCTTTTGTTACCAGATCAGGGAGTCCAGGTTGTTGAGTATCAGATTGTTCCATCTTGTTTCCCTTTGGTGTTGCTTTAGGTGGTCTGAAAGTCTGGTTTTGAGGCTTGTTTATGTATCTTCTCATTTCTTTCTTTTTTTTTTTTTATCTTCTCATTTCAACAGATGCAGCCTGCTGTGTCTTTGTTCAGGCAACTTTTTGCTCACCCAGTGGTCTTTAATTCTCAGCAAGCCACTGAGCAACCTTTTCTTTGCTTCTCACCAGTGTACCAATTCCTGAGTTCAGAATGGTGGCCTTCTAGGTCCCTGAGCTGACCTGTTGTATTGGAGGGCTTCTTGCTGGGGTCTGTGCATTCTTGGGATGGTATCTAGTCATGCCTCTGGCTACAGCCTTCCGTCCTTATGTAGCTGTTGTCTCAGAGGGCTTTTGGCTGGGAGGTGTGTATTCCAGACCTTGTTGTCTGAGCAGACTACTGGCTAGGGTCTCCATGCATTTAAGATGATATTGGGGCCAGCGTCGGGCTGTTGCTTGTGCACTTGTGCAGCTCTTTTCTGGGCAGCCCTTTGGGTTTGGCCTGTGTGTCCAAGACACTCAGGTTGGGGTGAGGCCCTGGCTGGGATCTGCCTGTAGCCATGCCAGTCTGGTCCATACCTCTGCTCCACAGGGAGGGGACTTCTGAGACTTTCTGTTTAGAGGTGCTGGAGTCTTTGAATGAGTAACTGAGCTGGTTTGTAGAAGGAAAACTGCTTGCTCCCTTAACCATACAGTTTTCTCCAGAGTTTCTATGTCCAGAAGACTAGCACTCCTCCACCCATGATCACAAATGTGACCACTTGTGTTTTTTAAAAAATGGGTCTGTGACAGCTTTTAAGATTCTGTTCCTTTGTTGAACCTCTGGGATTTTGAGTATGATGTGCTGTGGAGAGTTTTTTTTTTTATTGTGACTATTTGGGATTGTATATGCCTCATTTGTCTGTATGTTTAATTTTTCCCTATATTTGGAACGTTTTTTGCTATTATTCCTCTAAATGGGTTTTTATGCCATTTGTGCTGTTCTGAGTTTTTCACTTTATTCCAGCTAATCTTAGATTCATCTCTTTGCATCATCTAGTAGCTGTTGAACCCATTTTTCAGATTCTCTTGTTTTTAGGGTATCTATAAATACTTGGTCTCTGAGAGCAGCCCTGTCTTCTAGTTCTGACACTCTATCCTCACATTGGCTTCTTTTGATGATCATAGTTTTAATATAATTTTTAATCTCCTGGGTTTCTGTTTGAAACCTTTCTTGCATTCCAAGTCTTTGCTAAATTTGTTATTCAAATTTTATATCATTTTATTTGGCTTAGGTAGCTTTTTATTGGTGTCTTCTGTAAGGTCTCTGATTTTTTTAATCATAGCCATTGTCTGTTTAATTATATCTTCTGTGACCCCTCCAATCATCTTATTGATCTGTTTTTTAATATCCTCTTTTAGCCCTTCGAATAATTCAGCTGTCTGGCTTTTGCCTTCCTCACCTTCAATGCTTCATAGCTTGACTTTGAGGTAGTTGGGTGTTTTGGGAGGCATTTTGTTGCTTTTTCTTCTCATGTTTCTATTTTTTAGTTTGTTTCTTTTGTGTTTTTATTTGTAGTGAGGTTTGTGGGCACTTATACTGGAAACATCTTTTTTCTAGTATGGAGATCTCTTTGGTTAATGTCTGCTTTTCAGTGATGCACTCGGGTGTGGCTAAGTACAGTCCTTTGCTTCTATTCCAAGAGCTGACCACCTCTGTTAGTTTGGGAGGGGAGGTTGCAGCTTAGCACCCAATTCTTCCTGAATGGACCACACTATTATTAATAACAGAAATGTAATCTGAATATTACAGAGAAAACCTATTAATAGCAACAACTATGCGATCCTGGCAATAGCAAGAAAATCAGCAACAAAAATATTATCCAAAACAACTGGATCTTGATATAACATAAGAAGTAATAATGTACCATCCTTAATCATAGAAAAGAGATATATAATTATAGTATAAACACTAACCCAAACTAAACATTAACATACAGTAACTATTAATGTGACAGTTATACTTCCCTAATAATAGACAATTCAACAGTAATAACATACAGTTAACTATCTAAAGATTAATAAAGGTTTATGGTTATATTAGTAAAGATATAGGGGTTTGGGAACAGGAGAAAGAAAGAAAAAAATTTGAAAAATTAAACAATGGGAAATGAGGGGAAGAGAAAAGTAAGACAAAGGATCCTATGAAGGAATAGAAGGATATTTATAGAATTAGATAAGGGTGACAGAGAACAAACAAGAAAAAGAAGATAACAGAAAAAGGGAGAAAAAAGAAAAATATGGAAAATAAAAAGAAAAGATTAAGAGGAACAAATACAAGGAACAAAGGAAGAAAAAGAGAAAAAGAAAAAGAAAGAAAAAAAGGAGAAAGGAAAATTACCCAAACTCCATTAAACAAATGAAGACAGTGGCTGGGGGCAGGGGTGGGGGGCAACGAAAATGAGACCAAAAATTTCTCTGTATTTTGAGTGGTTTATTTCAAGGGTCTGTAGTTTTTGAATCCAGCAAGTTATAGTTGTCTCCACCAAGCTTTAGCACCTGTGGGTTTGTGACATGCCCTCTCCTCCCATTCCAGAGGCCCCTCTTTTTACACCAGGCTGTGGCAATGTCCACACTGAGGTGTGTCTGTTCTCATGCAGTAGATGGAGAAGACAGCAGGGCAAGGGTTCAAATAATTAATGCCAGCACTTTCAGACCTAGTCATTTCTACACACAACAGAAGCCAGCCTGGCTTCTCACTGTGGAGAGTGCTGTCCATGTCATTCTCAGCCCAAGCTTAAGGTTCTTAGGGGCTCTCTGTGTAGCCCACTCCTAGTCTGTGACTATCTCCCATGGCTTTCTCTCTCCCAGTAAGTGTGGGAGGGTTATACTGGGAATAAAGTGGAGTTATTTTTAGTTTTTTTGAGTCCCAGATTTCAATAATCATTCCCTTCCCCAAATAGCCCCTGATCAAGCACTCACTGGCAACATGGTGGGCATCTCACTAGATTCCCTCTCTGGCTGTTGCACAGTGTTAGAAGAATGGGCCCTGCCTGCTATTTCTCTCAGGAGCCAACAGTCCTGAACACTCATCTTGCATTTGGTGGGCAGCATCCTCTTCCAGAAAGCTGGTGTGAGTTTCCAGATGATTTCATTCTTTTCTCTGCATTTTGGTCCATTTCTTCAACTTCTCTGTGGCTTCTAATTTTTCTGTCAGTTTCTTCCCTATTTCTGGAAATTTATTTCTTCTTTTCTCTTTGCCAAGTTGTTATTTCCAGGTGTCTGGATTCCAGATCTCAGGGTGGAGGTGGGGTAAATTTTGCTGCTAATCACTACTCTGCTTTTTTCTCTCCTTATTTTTGTAGCTTTAGTCTAAAGGTATCTAGACTAAATGGATCTAGTCTAAATATATCTAATCAGAGAAAATAGGAGATACATGAGTCAATGGAGACAGACACAATGATAAAAATAATGGTGATGGAGAAGATGGAAATTGGAATGTTTTCATCATTGTTTCATCAGATCATGGGACACACAACAAAGACAGCTCTCAAAACAGAGACATCCCTCTTTTAACAACCATTTGGGTTAAAAGAATTCTCTCTGACTTTAGGAGAATTATTTATAATTGTTTGTTACTTATCTCATAGATCTTCATTTCTTTTGGGTCAATTAAGGTAGCATTATTTGCTTCTTTTGTTGATGTCATAGTTCCATGATGTTTTACAATCCTGTGTCTTTAGGTTAATGCATACACATTTGAGGAAATGATCACCTCTTCTGGCCTTTGCTAGTGTTTTTGATGATGACAGACCGGCACTACTTCATCCATTCTGGGATTCTGGATGGGTCCACTAATAGCAACTCTGGACAGGCACTCCTTGGTGTCAGGTTGTAGAGTTGAGATGAGATCACTTTCTGGGCTCTTGGGTCAAGTGACATTGCTGGCTCCATTTTGTGGTCCATTGTGACTACTGGCTGAACTCCACCTTCAAGTGTAGCTGCTAGCTGGACTCTATAATTATCTCTGATCTGGCAGGTTTGCAAGGTGTTTTCTTTGGCTGGGCTATGCTGTTGTTGAAATATGGAGCTGGGTAATGTTATGTGTTGGGCTCTAAGGCAGGGCAAGGTCTCTGAGATTGCTGCTCAGCCACACAGGTGGGCAGGATCAGAAGCTGCATTAAGGCTTACCTCTGAGTCTGGGGTAGGCTTAAGAAGAGGACTGAGGCTTGGATTTATTTGGGGCCAGATGCTCTTTCTGTGGTGTTTTAGTCAGCTTTCCTGTTACTAGGATACAATACCCTATCCCCAAATTAAAGGAAGAGAGGTTTAATTTTGCTCCCAACTTCAGCAGATTGAGTCCACATTTGGCTAGCACCAAGGCAGATACATCATGGTGGAAGGGCAGCCAGGAAGCAGATCAGGGGAACAGCATCAGAGGAAGGGGAAAGAGACCAAATGTAGATTCCAGTCACATCTCTGACCCACTGTGACAGACCCAGAAGTGGGTTTTACTGATCTCTTGGCAGATCCCCAGCCAATCAAGTTGATAATCCACCTCAACTGTCACACACGGATCATGGATGAACTGTGGTTTCCTTCTGGCCAGCAAAAGACTTAATCAGGTTTTGCCTATTTTGAATTGGATTGTTCTAAACTAAAATACTTTCTTTTTTCTACACTAGTTAGAACATTCACTGTTTTATTTCATCTGAGTAGGGGTCAGCTTTGTGATGGAAAAGTCACTAATATGTCAGGCCTTTTTTGGCAAGTGATGGGCCTTTAGATATTTCCTCTTTTCCTGGTGCTGGAAAATAAGCAATATAATTTGGCTGCTTTGGGAAATGATTTATCTGAGGCAGGGCTGGTACCCAGCATAGTATGAATGAATGTTCTCATTAAGAGTTGGGGACAGGTTCAATATGCTTATTGGTCCAGTAAGGACCTTTATTTCCCTTATATTTGGAGGGATAAAAGTATTAACACCCGCTGCTTTCAGCAAAATTTCTGATTAAAATTAATTTGGTCATTTAAAAAGTCTTCTGGGGAAAAGAACAAAATATACACAATCCAGCCTATACACATATGCTCAAATGCACATACATATACACAGATTTAACACTTCACCATACACATACAATTGTCATACATCACCCTTCACAGCACACATAACCCTTCACAACAAATGTGTTTTTAGTATACAATTAACTTTTGTGCATAAATAGATAAACCTAGACACAATCATACAGATGTCTTCACATCCACAGTCATACTTAAGCACATTTGCTAATACAAAACTCACATGTTTAATACAACAGCAGTATATGAAATGTTCACTAATTTCTGTGTGGTTATATTGTATTGCAGGTTCAGGATGTGTGCTACAATAGTTCTTACATACTTACATACTTGTCAGTTAGTGTATACAGCTAAAATGTTGTGCCTACTCCTCCACAAAATGAATTTCCACATCTGTGACATTGTCCTTTACATAGAAGCTACTAAAGCTTGTTAATGCATTTCATGTAGCTAACTTTCTATTTTGCCAGCACAAATCTCACTTGATCCCTGCTCCCAATCTATAGGATATTTCTATTAGGTAAGAAAGAAATAGTATAACTAAATTAGTCTCCTCTAGTTTTCATTCATGGAGTTAATCCATGCTCCTAGGTAAACAGATTAAATGGAGGAGTTTAGAATCTCCAGAAAGGAGAACAAGGAGACACCAAAGTATATGCTTATTCTTTGTGTTTTACACCAGAAAACAAAATGCTTCTTTAGAGAAGTGCTTTTATTTTCATAAATTAGTTTTTGATGCCTTCAAAAGAAGATACATAACATAGAAGTAAATTATGAAGCCTAACAATAACTATCCATTCATTTTAGGTTGTATACCATAACCCATACTAATTTTTTAATTTTTTCTAATCCCATCTCTTTTTTAACTTCCTTGATATAAGAACTTCAGAATATTTTATTTCTGAACACCCACCCTCTCTGATGTTGTTGTTATCTAGCATTTTATTTATGTTCTTTCAATCCTGAAATTAGACATTGTTACATTATGATATTAATTGTAATAATTCTATAAGAAAATATTTGATTAGATTTTTATACACATTAGCATTTTATTTGATTGCTTTATTTTTCTCCTTATCTTTCTTACTATCTCATCATTTTCTTTATTTATTTAGGAATTTTTTAGTGAAAGTTGAGATATGTAGTTCTGGGTTTCCTTATTTTTTTCTCAGTCCTATGAAAATATTATTCTTCTGTTTTTTGGCTTTTGTGGTAGGGAAATTTGCTGCCAGTTTTGTATGACTTTTACTTTGTCTCTTCTTGTTTTTTTCAATTAATTTTATTGGTACATTTTAGGTATACAATATAAAGACATTCATCATTGGAAATTTGCACCTTTACATAATCTCTCTTGGTTATTATTTTTTCCCCTTCCTCTGCCCTCCCTTCAATCCTTCCATCCCTCCCTATTTACAAAGACTTTGTTTCCATTTTTTCATTTTCTCATATTAATTTCATTCCCTTCTTTCCTTTCTCCTACCTCTCCTACGTCCCCTTCCCCTTTGACCCTTTTCTTCCTACTTCACATTATTAATTATACCTTTTAGTCCTTATTTATACTTTCAGTTTCTCACACTAGAGAAACTAATCAGTATTTACACGTGTGTCCTATTTATTTCACTTAAGAGTATCACCTCAATGTGCATCCATTTAGCTATAAATGTCTCTAATTTCTCATTCTTTATGGCTGAGTAGTACTCAATTTTATATAAAAAAACACAAATTCTTTTCATCCAGTCTACAGTTGATGGGCAATGGGGCTGTTTCCAAGTTTTAGCTATTTCAAACTGTGCCACTATGAACATGAGTGCACATATATTGCTGTGGTATCACTCTTTTCATTCTTTTGGGAAGATACCCAGTAGAGGAATAGCTGGGTCAAATGGGACCTCTAAGACACCCCTTGCTCCTGAGTAGGAAGAACCAATATAATGACAATGGGCATCATTTCAAAACTGCTATATAGATTCCATGTAATCCCAATTAAAATTCCAACAGCATACTTCACAGAACTTGAGAAAAGAATCCAAAAATTTATTTGGAATCAGAAGAGACATAGAATATCAAAAGCAATTCTAGGCAAAAAAGACGAGATAGGTCATATCACAATCCCCAAGTTCAAACTATACTACAAACTACTGTGATAAAAACAGCATGGTACTGGCAAAGAAACAGACTCAAGGATCAGTGGAAGACATTAGAGGGTGCAGAAATAACTTCAGGCACACTCAACCATCTCATATTTGACAAAGGAGCCAAACACCCTGACTGGAGGAAAGATAGCCTCTTTAATAAATGTTGCTGGAAAAATTGGGTTTCAACTTCCCAAAGATTAAAACTAGACCTATATCTGTCACCATGCACTAAACTAAAATCAAAATGGATTAAAGAGATAAATATTAAAACAGAAACAGTAAACTGTCTGGAAGAGAGGTTAGGTAGAACTCTTGAAGACATTTGTGTAAGAAAACATTTCATGAACCAAATCTCAGTCATATGTGAACTAGCACAAAGAATCAACAAGTGGAATCTAATCTTATTAAAAAGCTTCTGCACAGCAAGAGAAACTACCGACGATATGAAGATAAAACCTGCAATGTGGGAAAAAAATTTTCCCAGCGGTTCCTCAGACAAAAATCTACTTTCTAGAATATATAATGAACTTTAAAAAATCAGACCTTGCAAATTTGAAGACCCAATCTAAAAATGGGCATCTGAAATGAACAGACATTTCTCAGTCAAAGAAGTAGAAATAGCAAATAAACATATGACAAAATTTTCAACGTCACTGGTCATTCAAGAGATGCAAATGGAAACAATGCTGAGATTTCACCTCACCCCAGAAACAATGGCTGCTATCAAGGATTCAACCAATAACTAATGCTGGTGGGGCTGTGGGGAAAAAGGAACCCTTCTCCACTGTTGGTGGGAGTGTAGACTGCTGCAACTACTGTGGAAATCAGAATGGAGACACCTCAAAAAACTAGGATTAGAGGTCCCATGTGAATCCAATTTTTATTTTTGCCTATTGCATTCACAGTTGTGTTTGGCCTCTATTTAATAATTTTAGAATTCAAAGTGAGAGAGCTGCATCTATTGTTGGTTCTTTCTCTTGAGTCTCATTTATTATGGTTTGTTTTCTTGTCTGATTTTTGATCTTTGAGTTTATTGAGTTTGATTTTGATTCCTGGGAATCATGAAGGGCTAAATTCCAGGTGACATCCTCTAGAGAAGATTTCATGCCTTCCATTATGAAATTCTCACAGTTTATTGTTACATTGGTCTGTTTCAATAGTTTTTGGCTTTATTGTGAGAGTGTTAGACTCAGTCTTCCCCTACTTTTGTTGCCATCGCAACATATGGCTACTACATTTCAATTCTTTCATTGTGGTTTTTGTGACAAGGTCTCAATATTAGTTCAGACTAACCTTGAACTCACTATATAGCCCAGGCTGGCCTTGAACTTGTGGTAATCTCTTACCTAAGTGTCTTCATTGCTGGGAATACAGATCTGCACCACTTTTCCTGGGAAGATTTTAGCCTTGGTGAAATATTTTTTGCCAAAGAAACATCCACTTTTAAAATTTACTTACTTTCAGATTCACTTTTAACTTTGCTAGAAGCTGAGGGAGTGTTTGAAAATTTTCATTTTTTCTTCGAGGCTGATGAATGCATTATAAATGAAATTTTACTGGGGATATAGTTGTTTTAGTGTAATACTTCTTTGGATTATATAGTCTGTGACTCTGCCAAAAATGGATTTGCAAACTTTGGTTTTAATTGATAATCTGGTCACTCTACTGTTATTGAAAATCTCCCAGTAGGATCTCTGCTTATGAAAATACTTTGATAAATATTTTAGAGGAGCCAACCAAGAAGTTTAAAGACTGATGGAGAAAATAGGCCAGGCATACTTAAGACTGTGTAGCCAAAAAAGATATAGACATCATGACTGAAAATGAAAAACTGCTTCATGCCTGCATGAAGGAAGAGTGAATGGCCACTTTTATTTTCAAGGATAACATTATGTTAAACTCTTTAATGCAGATTCTTGTGTTACCTCAGAAGAACTAATCTTCCTCTACTTCCAAATTAGTGCAACTGTACTTTGTATGTCTCTTATGTTCCTCAGTCTAGTCAGTAAAGTCCCTGAGTTCAGAGCGTATGTCACTTGTTTGTCCGCATTACCTCAGAACTTGACATGGTGCCTGCCACATCATGGGTGCTAAAATGATATAGATTGAATGTGTTAATTCTGTGTTACCTTGTAACCATTTATATATATTAAATTTTTTTATTTTAAGTTTCTGGATTGGGTCTTATTTTTATATTCTCTCAACATGTCATGAAGTCCTAAATAACATAGTTATTGAATAAATATGCCTCTGAATGTTATATAATAATTTTGAATCTTAATGCTTTTATTAGTGTCAATAAGTAAGTGAAACCAAAGAGTGGATTTTCACAAGTATCTATGGCCAGCTCATCATGTATTTCCTATGAAGACTTATGAATTATGCTTTCATGTGGTGGTTCTTGTATTCTATCTCATGAGTAATTATTTTCTAGAATATAAGTGTACATGGAATTTTGGATTCTAAATTTCCTGTTTGCTATGGAATAAATTGTGCTCCCCCAACCCTATACACATGTAGAAGCCTTAACCTTTAAGTGACTATATTTTGGGATAGGCTTATAAAGAGTTAATTAAAGTTAAATGAAGTCAGAAGAATAGACTATGATTAAATGTGATCATTGTCTTTATAAGAAGATACAAGAGAGTGTCCAGTTTGTCTCTATCTCTGTGTATCTCTGTCTTTCTGTCTCTCTCTCTGTCTGTCTCTCTCTCTCTGTCAAAGATACAAACAGAAGGAAATCACTAGGAAAAGGGCCCTTGCCAGAACTGCAGCCATGTTGGAACCTTTTTTGGACATGAAGCCTCCAGAATAGTGAAAAAATATTTTTCTGTTGTTTAAGCCACCTACTCTAAAGTATGATTATGGTAGCTTGATTTGACTGAGATACTTTTTTCAGGTAATGTAAAATATCATAAATTTTTTTCCTCATTATATTTCTGAGGGATTAGAAGAGCAAAAGAAGAGAGAAAAGTAGGATAATATGTGAGAGTTAAGGTGGATTGTCAACTTAACTGACTGGGAGATACCTAGGAGATTAGTAAAGCACACTCTTTTTATGTCTGGATGGTCATTGAGGTCTGACTTCAGGTAGTATATCTGGTTCCTGTCCCTTTCTTGTCTGGTGTTTTTACCCTGTTCTGTTTCCCAGCTGCCATGAACTGAGCAGCTTTGCTCCACTATGCCCTTCTACCATAATGTTTCTGCCCTGGAGCCAGTCAACCATAGACTGAATCCTCTGAAACCATGAGCTGGGTAAATCTCTTCTCCTTTAAGTTATGTCAAGTATTATTTCCAGCAAAGGGAAAGTTGGCTAATTGAGAAAATTGGTACCAAAGGTAGAATTGTTGCTTGATTGTACCTGACCATGTGGTTCAAAAATTTTTGGAACTAGTTTGAGGAGGAGTTTGAAAAGATTTAGAGATGCAAACTAGAGAAACCCTAAATATTGTAAGGAGAGTCTGATGGGAGATTCTGGTTGGTGCTCATAAGAACAGAATACTGATAGGAATGTGGGCAGTAAGGCTATTCTCAGGAGGTTACAGTTAGAAACAAGGACTCCACTTGCAATTGGACAAGAGCCTATGTGTATTGTACTGTGGTGAAAAATTATCTACATTTTGCCTATGTCCTGAGACTCTGTGGTAGACAGAGAGTAAGGGTGATGAACTGACTGATCTGATGGAAGAAATTTCAAGGCAGCCTGATATTCTGGCTGTGGCATGAGTACTACTGGCTGCTTTTAGCCAGATTTTCAGTGAGAATCAGGAGCAAAAGGCAGAGCAGAAAGATAAAAAAAGTTAAAAATTTGCCTGAAAGAAATCTTCTGTTAAGTAGGAGCAAAAGGAGGTGTGGTTGCTGAAGATATTTGTACCATTAAAAAGACATCAAGCACATTGAACCAGAATAAGAAGAAAGATTCCTTGAAGGCATCTTGGGAATCAGCAAGATGTCACCAATCACAGACTCAAGCATGTAAAAGTATAATGCTTTCATTTGCAAAGAGAACCCCTGTACTCCCTACTCAAGAAGGCTCTCATAGGAAGGTGGTTCCCTGGATTTCATTTCACTACACATTGGATCCAGTATTCAGAGGGCACTACAGCCATTGTCCAAGAGGGTCCTGCTACTGTTCGCACAGGTGACAGACCTTGGCATCATTCACATGGTGCTGATTGTTCAGGTATTCAGAATGCGGGAATTGTGGCTTTAGAGAGGCAAATTTTGCATCAGCTGATAAACACGACTACACCCATCTTTCCCACACAAACACAAATGTGGCCATCTTTTCCAAAATTATGAAACAAATTAAGCTCATGAACTGAGGTAATACTGTATATGTTTCGAATCAGAGTCCACTATATTGTACTGTGTGTGTCTCCCAAAGCTAAAATTCATGGGTCCAGGAATCAAGGAGTAGACGTACAAATGGTACCATTCATCACTACACCTAGTGACCCAGTAGCAAAATTTTTGCTTCCTGTTTTCACAACCTATGCTCTACTGGCTTAGAAGTCATAGTTACAAAGGAGAAAGCTTGTACCCTAAAGTACCATAGTGACTTCTACAAGCAGTTAGAGAAAAGAAACAAATCACATACAAAGGAAAGCCTATCAGAATCGCAGCAGACTTCTCAATGCAAACCCTTAAGGCAAGAAGAGCTTGGAATGACATATTTCAAGCTCTAAAGGAAATCAGCCTCCAACCCAGATTGATGTACCCTGGAAAACTATCTTTCAAAATTGGTGGAGAAATAAAATACTTTTATGACAAAGAGCACCTTATGAACTTCATAACTAACAAACTGGAACTCCAAAAATTTTAGACAACATTCCAGGAAAAGACAATAAGGATCACAACTCCAGGAAGCTCAGCAGAATGAATCCATCTGGCACAACAAGAAATTAAACACAAAAGAGGAGAATCCAACAAAAAGAAAAAGTCATGACAATAATAAGTCAATACATATCAGTTATAACCATCAATGTAAATGGTCTCAATTCACCAATCAAAAGAAATAGACTGGCAGAATGGGTCAAGAAGCAAGATCCAACAATATGCTGCATACAAGAAACACTCTTAATTCAAAAAGAAACTCATAGACTGAAAGTTAAAGAGTGGAAAACAATACTGTATTCAACAGGAACCCGAAAAAAAACAGAAATAGCTATCTTCTTTGCAGATCAAGTGGATTTCAAGCCAACACTAATTAAGAGAGACAAAGAAGGACACTACATCCCTGTAAAGGGAACAATCCAAGAGGCAGAGATGACAATTATAAATATATATGCACCAAACACTAGTGCACCCAACTATATAAAATGAATACTAACGGACATAAAAAATCAAATAAGCAATACTGCAATAGTAGTGGGGGGACCTCAATACTACACTGTTACAAATAAATAGATCAACTAGACAAAAAATAAACAATGAAATACTAGAAATCAATCAGACTCTTGAACAAATGAACTTAACAGGTGTTTACAGAGTGTTCCACCCTACAAAATCAGAATATACATTCTTTTCAGCTGCACAAGTAGTTCTCCGAAATAGACCACATACTTGCTAATAGAACATGTTTAAGTAAATGCAAAGGAATTGAGGTTACCTCTTGTATATTATCAGACCATAGTGTGATGAAATTGGAGATCAATAGCAAAAGAAACTGCAAGAATTTCATAAACACATGGAAATTGAACTACACACTTGAAATTCCAGCAGCATACTTCACAGACCTTGAGAAAAATAATCCAAAAATTCATTTGGAACAAGAAGAGACCTTGAATAGCAAAAGCAATTCTAGACAACAGAGACATGGCAGGGGATATCACAATCCCCAACCTGAAACTATACTGCAAAGGTACTGTGATAAAACCAGCATGGTAGTGGCAAAGAAACAGACCCAAGTATCAATGGAAGAGATTAGAAGGTGCAGAAATAACTCCAGACACACTCATCCACCTCATATTTGACAAAGGAACCAAACACCTTCACAGAAATAATAACCTCTTTAATAAATGTTGCTGGAAAAATCGGGTTTCAACCTTCCAAAGATTAAAGCTAGACGATATCTCTCACCATGCACTAAACTAAAATCAAAATGGGTTAAAGAGCTAAACATCAAAACATAAATGCTGAACTGGCTGGAACAGAGGGGAGGTAGAATTCTGGAAGATACTGGTGTAGGAAAAGATTTTATGAACAAAACCTTAGATGCCCATGAACTAGCACAAACAATCAATAAGTGGAATCTTTTCTTATTAAAAAGCTTCTGCACAGTAAGAGAAACCACCAAGAGTGCGAAGAGACAACTCACAATGTGGGAAAAAATTTCACCTGCTGTTCCTCAGACAAAGGTCTACTATCTCGAATCTACAAAGAACTTAAAAAAATCAGACCTCCCAAATTTAAAGACCCAATCCAAAAATGGGCATCTGAAGTGAACAGACATTTCTCAGACAGAGAAGTAGAAATGCCAAATAAACATATGAAAAAATGTTCAACATCACTTGTCATTCAAGAGATGTAAATGAAAAAACACTGAGATTCCATCTCACCCAGAAAGAATGGCTGCTATCATGAAATCAACCAACAACAAATGCTGGCGGGGCTGTGGGGAAAGAGGAAACTTGCTCCATTGCTGGTGGGAGTGTAGACTGGTGCAACCACTGTGGAAATCAATATGGAGATACCTTAAAGAGCTAGGACTGGAAGTCCCATTTGACCCAGCCATTCCCTTGCTGGATATCTTCCCCAAAGTATTAAAAGAATCATACCACAGTGATATATGTGCACCCATGTTCATAGCAGCACAATTTGTAATGGTTAAAACTTGGTAACAGCCCAATTGCCTATCAACTGGAGACTGGATAAAGAAAATGTGTTTTTTTAAAAAATAAAATTGAGTAGTACTCAGCCATAAAGAATAAGAAATTAGAGACATTTATAGCTAAATGGATGCACATTGAGGCAATACTATTAAGTGATATAAATAGGACACATGTGTAAATACAGAATAGTTTCTGTAGTGTGATAAAGTGAAAATGTAAATGAGGACTAAAAGGTGTAATATATAATGTGAAATAGGAAGAAAATGGGCAAAGGGGAAGGGAAAATTGGAGGGGTAGGGGAAAGGAAAGAAGGGAATGGAATTAATATGAGAAAATGAAAAAATGGAAACAAAGCCTTTGTAGATAGGGAGAAATGGAGGGGTTGAAGGGAGGGCAGGAGAAGGGGGAAAACAATAAGAATCAAGAGAGATTATGTAAAGGTGCAAATTTCCAACCATGAATGCCATTATAGTGTGTACCTAAAATGTCCCAAGAAGATTAATTACAAAATTAAAAGAAAATATATAAATAAAATAAATATATTACATGTCTTTGTATTATATTGGAAGAAATAAAAGATATTATTTTTAGAATTTAAAATAAAAAAGTTACTATAATAAAGGACACATTCCCATTAATACTCCTCGAAACACTTCCCCTTGCTTCATCCTTGTAGATGAGTGGGAATTATGACCTTCTGTTTATTTGGAAGTTAAGTATGGTTTAAAGAATTATGTTTGAATGTCAAGTTGACAAGGTGTAGAATGTGACAGTTAAACTAGATTGTCAACCTGATAGGGTTGAGAACCGCTCAGGGGATTAATAAGCCACACTTATGGGTGTGTCTAGGTGGATCATGGAGGCCTGATGTTGGGTACTATATCTGTTCCATGATTCCTTCCACTCTAGCACTGTTCCCTTGCTCAGCTTCCTGGCTGCTATGAAATGAACATCTTTATTCCACTTTGTTCCTGCTTTGGAGCTAGCCAACCACAGACCAAGTCTCTCATCCTTTAAGTTGTGGGTGTCAGGTATTATGTCCTGGCAATGGGAAAGCTGTGTAGAATACTTCTTTAGGAATCACTACTTGAATGATCATTTATGAGGTGAATGATGTGATTTATAGGGGGGACCATTTGGGTTAGAAAGAAATACCACAACTAAGGTTGTAGCTAACCATTTAGTCATGCAAGATATATTATAGACTTCCTTGTGGTGTTGGGCATGGAGGTTCACTAGATTTGCAAATATAGGTGAAGCAAGCTATACTGTAAAATTTTTCAGCACAGGCTAAAAACTCAATTTTTCTCACTCAGTAATCCATTTAACTTCCTGGATATACACAGGGCATTCATTAGACTCCTTGAATCCTCTGGGTTGAGGATGGTTCTTCCAAGACAGCCATCATACAAATTATTTTTATTATTTCATTATGCTTTTAAGTCCTTTGTTTGGAGTCATGTGTTTAAGACTTCCAGCCAACCTACATTTTTTTTCTGTGTCTCCTTGTTTTATGTTCATTCCTGCTTTTTGGAATGGATAAGAACTTCCACCTCTGCCTTGGACAGCTAGATGAATTTCACCTGGGGCTATCTCTTGAAACAATAAATTGCTTTCTTCTCTGAACTGAAGTATAATACTTTCCCTAACAAATGGAGCCCACCAATCCTCACCTATCTAAAATTGAAAAAGAAAGGATATCAGATTACCTCTGAATTGCTGTTCAGAAAGATCATAGAGGTGGACTTTCTGCAACTGTTAAACTCAAAGGTTGTATCTAGTAGCTTCAGGATATTCCATCACATGTTTTTCAGAATGTCTTAGTTACTTTTCTTGTTGCTCAGACAGAAGGTCTGACATCCAAAATTAAAGGATGGGAAAAGTTTATTTAGCTCACAGTTTCAATCTGTATTTGGCTGGCTCCAAGCTAGGGCAGCACATAGAAGAGGGGAAACAGTTCATAGTGGACCCAAGGTAGGAAAGCAACAAGGGAGAGCATTAACAGCATCTTCCTGCCCCTTTTATCTTATCAAGACTACTGAGATTAGGTAGATCAGTGTACTGGTTTATTAATCACACTGCCTCTTATCCCAGCACCACACACTTTAGATTCAGCCACCTTTGAAAAACTCCATCTAAAATTGCATGAGGCTTTGGGGAGACATCTAGACACAAACCATAATACAGAGCATGGCTCTTCTGTTGTCATTGATCCTCACTTGTCATAGTTCATGAAGGAAGAAACAGGGCTGAACCATGGAAAAGACATTGTCCTATTTTACTGCTGTTTTCCAGAGTGGAGGAAAAAGAAATCCAATGTCTTTTTGGAGATTTAAATAAAGGAAAAGAATTTATTTCCATCTAGGAGGAGAAGGAAGTATATTCTCCTAATGTTTAGTGCATACTTCTGAGTCTAAAGCAACATTTGTAACTCATTTGAACTGGTGTTTCTCCCCAGACTAACTCAGCATCCAGTTCCAAAAAGCTTTAGAGAACCACCTCTGTCCTTCAAATTATGCAGGATATTATGAGAAAAGAAAGAGAGCTTTACACCACTGTATCTTAAGTCTGATGGTTTTACCTCTCATTCTAGAAAGAAGAAACAAATGATACTAAGAAGTATGTGTGAAATGCTAAATTAATCTGGGTTCTAGAAATTTTGGTAATACTACTTTGACATAGGTGGTGGTAAAAAAGCATTAGATGAAAAACTAACCTGATAATAATATACTAAATGTGATTGGATTTTTAAAATTTATATATTAGTTGGTACATTTTAGGAATACAATACATTTACATTTATCATTGGGTGTTTGTACCTGAACATGATGTATCTTAGTTCTTCTTTTTTTCCCCATTACCTATGCATTCTTCACCCCCACCACCTTTCCCTATTTACATAGACTTTGTTTCCATTTTTTTTCTTTCTCATACTTTTTCCTTTCCCTTCTTCCCTTTCCCTTTCCCCTTCCCCTCCCACCCCCCCTCCACCTTTGGACCTTTTCCTATTTCAAATTATCAATTATTCATTTTAGTCATTTTCATCCTTATTTACACTTTCAGTTTCTCACACTAGAGGTACTATTCGGTATTTACACATGTGTGTCCTATTTATTTCACTTAAGAGTATGGCCTCAATATGTATCCATTTAGCTATAAATGACTCTAGTTTCTCAGAAAAGGCTTCTGACAAAATCCAGCACCCATTCATGATAAAAACCCTATAGAAAATTGGAATAGAAGGTCTTTATCTCAACCTGATTAAGGCTATCTATGAAAAACCAACAGCCAACATCATACTAAATGGTCAATCACTGAAAACTTTCACACTAAAATCAGGAAAAGACAAGTATGGCCACTATCACCACTCCTGTTCAATATAGTTCTGGAAACATTAGCCACAGCAATTAGACAAGAGAAAGAAATAAAAGGAATAAAGATAGGAAAAGAAGAAGTTAAACTGTCATTATTTGCTGATGATATGATACTTTACATAGAAGACCCAAAAAACTCCCCCAGAAGACTTCTAGACTTAACTGACAGATTCAGTAGAGTAGCTGGATACAAGGTCAACACTTAAAAAATAAATAGCCTTCTTGTACACAAATAACAGACTCACTGAGAGAGAAATTAGGGAAACAATTCCTTTTACAATATCATCCAAACAAAGAGAAATATCTAGGAATCAATCTAACAAAGGAAGCAAAAGACCTCTACACTGAAAGCTACAGGACTCTGAAAAAAGAGATCAAAGAGGATACAAGAAAATGGAAAGACATCCCTTGATCCTGAGTAGGAAGAACCAATATAGTGAAAAAGGCCATTCGTCCAAAACTACTATATAGATTCAATGCAATGCCAATTGAAATTCCAACAATATACTTCACAGAACTAGAGAAAACAATCCAAAAATTCATTTGGAATTATAAGAGACCTAGAATAGCTAAAGCAATTCTAAGCAACAGAGACATGGCTGGGGGTATCACAATCCCCAACTTGAAACTATACTACAAAGCTACTGTGATAAAATCAGCATGGTACTGGCAAAGGAACAGACCTGAGGATCAGTGGAATAGATTAGAAGATGCAGAAACAACTCCAGACATACTCAGCCACCTCATCTTTGACAAAGGAGCCAACCACCATCATTGGAGGAAAGATACCCTATTTAATAAATAGTGTTGGAAAAACTGGATTTCAACCTACCAGCGATTGAAACCAGACCCATTCCTATCACCATGCACTAAACTAAGATTGAAGTGGATTAAACATATAAATATTAAGACAGAAGCCTTAAACTTGCTGGAAGACAAGTTAGGTAGAACTCTTGAAGACATTGGCATAGGAAAAGACTTCATGAACAAAACCTCAGCAGCACGGGAACTAGCGGAAAGAATCAACAAGTGGGATCTTCTCTTATTAAAAAGCTTCTGCACTGCAAAAGAAACCACCAATAGAGCTAACAGACAACCTACAATATGGGAAAAATTTTTTAGCAGCGGTACCTCAGACAAAGGACTACTATCTAAAATATATAAAGAATTGAAAAAAATCAGACCCCCCAAATTCAAAGACCCAATTCAAAAATGGGCATCATTTCTCAGACAAGGAAGTAAAAGCAGCAAACAAATATATGAAAATGTTCAACATCACTTGTCATTCGAGAGATGCAGATGAAAACAACCCTGAGATTCCACTTCACCCCAGAAAGAATGGCTACTATCAAGAAATCAACAAATAACAAATGCTGGCGGGGTTGTGGGGAGAAAGGAACCCTTCTCCATTGCTGGTGGGAATGCAGACTGGTGCAACCACTGTGGAAGTCAGTATGGCGATACCTCAAATGCACCCATGTTCATAGCGGCACAGTTTGTAATAGCTAAAGCTTGGAAGCAGCCCAAGTGCCCATCAACTGGAAACTGGATAAAGAAAATGTGGTTGTATTTATTTTATAAAATGGAGTACTACTCAGCCATAAAGAATGAAAAACTAGAGTTATTTGTAGCTAAATGGATGCATATTGAGGCCATACTCTTGAGTGAAATAAATAGGACACACATGTGTAAATACTGAATAGTACCTCTAGTGTGAGAAACTGATAATGTAGACAAGAGTTAAAATGATTAAAATGAAAAATTGATAATTTGAAATAGGAAAAAAGGTCCAAAGATGAAGGAGTGAAGGGCGGGCAAGGGGAAAGGAAAAGAGGGAAAGGAAAAACTATGAGAAAAGAAAAAAAAGGAAATGAAATCTATGTAAATAGGGAAGGGTGGAGGGGGTGAAAGGTGCATAGGTAATAGGAAAAAAAATAAGAACCAAGATATATCATGTACAGGTACAAACACCCAATGATAAATGTAAATGAATTGTATACCTAAAGTGTACCAATAAAATGTACCAATAAAATTAATTAAAAAATTGTCTCTAAGTGACTTATAATACCTTATATAATATCTATTATAATACCTATGATAATATACGTGCTTTGTAACTAGTTGTTATTGCTTAGTTATTTTCTTAGACAAGAAAAAGCCTGTGCATGTTTAGTACAGATGCAATTTTTTTCTTTGAATATTTTCAACTGCGGTTGGTGGAATCCTTGGATGCAGAACCCATGCATGCAGGGGGCTGACTGTTTTTGTATCAGTTACTTATTGCCTTTATATAATGCTGCACAGCAAGCAAGGCACTGGATGATAGATGAGTGGTGCTAGAAAAATTTAGCTGTAGTTAATTCCATTCAACCATACATTGAACCCCTGTTAGACTTAGGTATGTTCAAGATGTAGAGGTAGACCTTTGGATAAAAATCAGGGCACAAATTGTCCAGCCAGGGTGAGGGTACACTGGGTTGAGGTCTCAAACTCTGACAGCTGACAACTTTGCCAAAAAAGCATGTAAATAAAACTTTCAGTAGGCTCTACTAACACTGAGGCCATTGTCAACTTTCTCTTTACAGAGTCACATGGCAAATGCTGTTCAGAGAAAATTTTCTCATCTGTGCCTTGGTGGTTTTTTTTCTTCTTTTTTTTGGTACTGGGGACCAAACTTGGGTCCTTCTGGTTGCGAGGCAGGTAGTGGAACCACTGAGCTAAATCCCTGGCCCACCTTGGTGTTTTTAAGTCTGCTTCTTGGCTTGCTTACTATAACTTCCTCTCCTTTGCATCCAAGAAAATGTATCAATACATAGTGATGAAGGTAGTAGATATCTTAGGAATATGAACTTGTGGTGTATAAAAACAGTTAATCATATAAAAACCTTAGTTACTTGAACTTTTATCAGTAATATCACAGTTAGGAACATCTCACTCCTGATTATAAAATCCCAATTTGTTTCCTGACTGGCAAAAACATGATGGGAAAATGTTGTCAGATGAGATAAATTCCAACATTATTAATGTTCATGAATACAAGTCCCTCCCTGTGGTGTTGCTGCTGAGATCTCCCAGTCTTGCAGGCTATAGAAACAGCACAGTGCACTTCATTCTATTTTTGCCCTGTAGGCATGCTTTCTTGCTCTGCCGTCACTCAGAAATAACTTCCTCTTCTTTTTCCCTCTGTCCTCTGCCTTGAAAAGGGTAACTTTTATGACCTTTAAAGATCAGGTTTCACATATGATAGAGAACATTTGTCTTTCTGTGTCTGACTTAACTATCATATCTTCCAGAATGTTTGCTTTGTTTCCCCTAATCTGCCACCCCAGTCCTTTTTCTGAGCTATTATAGAGTCCCAGGCATAGCTCTATCCTTACCACATAATGTGCCTACTTTGCATTTTTGTGTCTGTTATCTGGCTGGACTGTGATCTCCTGTGGGCAAACACCATGTCTTGCTCTACTATAAATCTCCAGATTCCAGAACAGTGCCTGACATTAATGAATGAGACTTGAGGTAGGCAAATATAGTGGAAGTTGCAAATTCTAAGGGAACTTACAAATAGGCAGGCTTTATTTTATGCACTGGGCCGAGGCCAGGCTTATGCATTTCTTTCATGCTTGCACTTGCAGAAGACAAAAGATACTTCTTACTAGCAGCCTCAGTTCTCTTGCTGTCCAGTCGAGGGTGCTGATGACTTGATTATCTTTCAGTTCTCCTTCTACCCTTTTTCTTTTTCATTTAATTCTAAATACTTAACATATAACTATTAAATTGTTAATATGCAGGAATAAGTATGCCATTAATTTGAAAATATTTTATTCAGAAGATGGACTTGCTGCAAGATTTCAGAGGTGGCTGCATAATGATTAATGAATTTAATTTCCAATGCTAAATGTGTCATAATTTGAGGCTGAGTTTATGTACTAATTACAATTAGGCCCAGAAGATAGTGTGTTTTCATCTCTTTCTATCTGATTTTCCTTTAAAGGGCATAGCTCCTAAAATGAACCTTCTGGGAGGTTGAATTGGTAAAAACACAGGACCCACTAGACCTTGGCATACTCATGGGTTTGTGTTTGCCAAGGGTTATGATGTGATGCTGGCTCTGGTATAAAGAGACACATGGTGCCAGGCTTGGGTCTTCGGGACATCTTCAGCTCTTGATACCTGTGTGATGTTGAGCAAGCTATTTCAATGCTCTGAGCCCTACTTTCCTCATCTGATCTAATGAAGGTTATCAATGACATAAGTCATAGCTAAATGAAGTATATTGAAAGAACTAGTACATTATAGATGCTCAATATTTGACACTAATATAATCTTTACTACAACAGAATTGAGAATGTCTGTAATTGATTGTGGGCTAAGTGTTAAAAACATTGAGATTCAGGCTGCTCTTTCTGTCTCTTAACTTGCCCCTGGCTTGGAGGTTCTAACATTGAGCAGTTAAGTCCAGAAACCTGTCACTTACTACCTTTTGGACCCATCATCCAGCTCCGTGGCTGTGAAATGAGAAGGGCTGTAGTCTCTGAAAGCTAACACATTAACTAGGGGGCCCCTTCTGGCCCCAGGGCTCTGGTTTTTACTTTGCTTGACCTTTCTGTGTCTGTTTGATGCCCCATCTATTAAGGGAACCCATTTTCAAAACCTCAGAATAAAAGCAAGCAGGAATACATGCCTGTCTCTGGTTGTGTGTGTTTGCTGTGCTGTGTGGAATGGCATCAGATGCAGCAAGCTGAGGAATGGAGCGGATGTAGCAGGGACAGGGGCTCTGTGGCATTTGTTGTCCTTAGCATGCTTCAGACCCGATTGTTCAGCAGTGGGCCCACTCATTATACACCATGTCCACATGCAAAGTCTCTGAGAAACCTCAATCTAGTTTAGTAGGCAGTCTCCACCTTTCCAACTAATTGAAAGGTAGCTGAGGGGATCAGCTTCTCACATTAACCTACCATAAAAAGCTTCTGGGATTTGTGTTTGCAGTTTTCACAGAAGGACCCATTGTCTCAATTCAGGATACCCATGCTTGGATTTAATTAACTCAATTTTTTTATTAAGTTGAAATCAGGAGGGGTTTTGGATTGGCTTGCAGGGAAGGCCAGTTTTGGTTTGCTGAATGAGTTTTGTAAACAAATAGATGGAGGTCTCTTTAACTCTGGACCCCAGGAAAGACCTAGACCAGAGAAAGCATCATTTAATGGGATTCCTCAAATATCTTTAGTGTGATTTTGCTTCAGCTTGGCGAGGAGAGATCAATGAAACTACAGCTCATTATAGCTTAATATTGTAGACTTAGAAGTAATACATAACCTCCATTTTAAAATAATTTCTAATGTTCTGAGTGATGATTTTGTGATTGTCAGTGATCATGATTAATTGAAAGAAGATTGATCCATTTTCCAGGTTGATTCAGGACCAGCATTAGCAGAGCAGCCTTTATCTAATAGTTGTGAGTTCTATATGACTTGTAATATACCGCCTGTTCATTTCCTCCATGCCTGTAGTCTTTACTACACAGAGGAATTCCTCATCAAAGATAAAGTTTAGAATACAAATCCAGGATATGGCCTTGGACTTGAACTCTGCTATGAATGACTGCTATGAGGTCTTTTTTTCATTTTCTGGAGAGGGAAGGAATGAGAGTTATAGACAGTAGTCAACACTTAGAAGAGTATGTTGTGCCACAAAGGGGGAGACAGAGATGGGCTGTGGAGAGCAAATAGGCTCAGTCCTAGTTCTCTTCCTTTTATTTATTTTAAAAGAATCATAATTTCCTTTCCTTTTAAATTAATATAATTATCAGTTGACATAATAATTGTGTACATTTATAGGGTAAAATATGATGTGTTGATATTTATATATGTTGTGGAATGATTAAATTAAGGCAATTAGCGTGTTTAGTTATTGAGAAACTTGAAATTTAGTCTAAGCAATTTAAAAATATACATCACTATTAACTGTAGCCATCTTGTTGTAAAATAGATCTCTAACTGAAAGGATGTACCCGTTGACCAATATTTTACTCCTGTGGTTGATTATTTAGATTTCAACTATAAGTAAGATCATATAGTGTTTTTCTTTCTGTACCTGGTTTGTATCATTTAAAAGCATGCTATACTCTGAGTTCATCCCATTTTGCAAATGACAGAATTTACTTCTTTTCAAAGGCTGCATAGTATTTCATTTTATGGACTGCATTTTCTTTATCCAATCATCCATGATGGACAAGTAAGTTGAGTTCATATTTTGTCTGTTGTGAACAATGCTGTAAAAACATGAAAGTCGGTGCAGATATCTCCTTAATATATTGATTTCAGTTTTTTGTATATATGCACAGAAGTGGGATTGCTGAATCACATAGCAATTCTACTACTTTTCGAGGAACATTATTTCCCTTCTAAGACTCTTGGCTTTTTTTCCTTTGAATATCTCCAAACCTGTTGTCTTTTATTTCTCTTTCTAGAATCTACCAGATAGTAGTTTATGTATATATAATTTCAGAAGCAGTAGTTTCAGAAATAGTGTTGTTTTGGGAGGGAGGGTGTTGGGGTCTAAAACCGCAAATGATTCAGGAAGGGCATCAGGTATCATACACCTTGAAAGCCCCAAGAAAGACAGTCAGACTAATAACACTCAGGTACTGTTAAGCCTCATAACCTAGATTTAGAAAGGTAGATAAATTTCCCAAGATCACCCAGCTGGACACACAGATTTGTGTGGTTAACAAATTTGCTAAGGGCTTCTAAATGTAATTCCGTAGTCCTCAGGTTCTGTGCAGTACTCTTGTAGAAACTGTAGAACACTTATTTTGAGTGCCTTAGGTTTCAGTGGATTCTCAGTTCCCCACAAGGTACTAAATTCTCCTTACAGACAGTCAGCTAGCTGAATGAAACCTGTTCCCATTTTATGCTGTGCCCTGTCCACCTTCCCAATACAGAACCACTTGCTTTTTGGTCTTTCCCTTAGAATTGGATGTTTTAGGTGAACCTGACTTAGTATTTAACATGTCTACTGTTCTTATTTCTCTTTACCAAAGCCTCCTTCCTGACATAGCCATCTTGCAATTTATGTCCTTCTTGCTCAGGTAAAACCTTGGCAGGCTTTACTTACTTAGCATGGACTCTCCTGTGAGTTCCTGGTATTTTCCTTCTATTTCTATGTTTGAGCCTGCTGAATTACTTTCTTCCTACAGTTATGCCTGCTGTGTCCTGAGTTTTAAAGAGTCATTATATCCAAAGTATCCCACTGCAAGGAAAATGGATGTTTCCAAGAACACTGGACGGAAAGAGAATGAAAAATTTCAATTAATTTGCAACACATTTAACCAAAAAAATTTCCCCCTCGTCTACATATTTCTTTTTAATTAAAGGTTCTAACATGCCAAAATCAGAGCAAAGAAAAGGACAAAAGCATTATTCTGTGGTGGTTTTGACCTTGGAAGTTTGAGTGTTCATTGCATGAAGTAGAGGAGCTGGTCTAAGTTTGAGTGTTATGAAATGTCACAAACAGATGTTAATTTTTTGGAGAAGATGAGGAATATCTCATCTCTGTTCCAGACACTTGAACCCCTGCAGAGCAAGGCATGAAATATTTACCATCTTCTTGTAGGTGAGAAGGAAGAGCCCTCATTAAAGTTTCATATTTACATTTCCATCCATCAGCCTGCTTCCAGTTTATACTATGTTCTCAAATTGTTCAAAGAGCTCATACCTTCAGGGAATGGATAGTGTGGGAGCCTTTACAATATTTCTGTTGAATTTTTCCTAGACTGGGATAGCTAGGGAAAAGTTACTTATTTTTTAGATATAAAAACCTGTTCATTCCTGCTTATGTAGGAAACTGAAATCTTGCAGGGAGGCCCATACCTGCAGTGGCCACTTGGATGACTGAACTCACAGGTAACAGCCCCTTCCTCCTCACTAACCAGAGAGGATAAATTGTAGAGAATGCTCACTTCATCTATCTTCATCTTTAAGTGCAATGCAGTTGGCTAAATATTTCTGTATGAGCTGTGTGTGTGTGTGTGTGTGTGTGTGTGTGTGTGTGTGTGTGCAAGAGCTATATTTCACACAGAAGGAACCAGGCTAGCTATGTTAGTTCTCCTTTACTCAAAAATGGACATTCCCTAATTCTATATGTTCAACATGATGCACATTTTGTGGTGCATGGATTTTTAGTTTATACCTCTATAATCATTTTTAAAGTTCAGTTCTTAATTATTCCACATGTTTCAGGAATGGTTCCCCATATCATATTCTTTGTCACTATACAATTTTCTGGATGGCATATTTATTAAACACTCATTCATTGAACAATGTTTAAGTATCTCCTAGGTATTAGGTGCTGGATACTTAGGGACACAAATGTAATCACAATCTCTTGTTAGGATTGTCTTTAAAGATCTCAATGAGCCAAGAGAATAAAAAGTATCTGTTTGTGTGTGTGTTTGTGTGTGTGTGAATGCACATATATTCCTTTGCTGGAAAGGCCAAAAAATGCCTAACCTGGATTTCACAAATGTGCATGTCCTCAGGGCAAGATGAGAACAAACAAGAGGCTTTTGCAGTCATGGTCCCTTTTAAACACGCTAGGAGATCTGGTGAAGGGACTATGTAAATCAGATTGCTGTTGTTGAGACAAAATACCTCAGACTCATCATCTTCAAGGAGAAAAGTTTTATTTTGACTCACACTTTCAGAATTTTCAGTCCATGGTCATTGGCCCCAATCTTTTGGCCCTGTGTTGAGGCAGAACATCATGATGGGCAGCATATAATACAGCAAAACTGCTTGTCTCATGGTGGATGGGAAATAGAGAAAGAGAAGAAAGGACCAGGTTCCCAATTACCCCTTCAAGCGCACACCCCAGAGACCTAACTTCCTCTTAGTTTCTACCCGCTAAATGTTCCACTACCTCCCAGTAGTACCACAGGCTGGTAACCAAGCCTTTAACTCATGAATCTTTGGTGGCTTTCTAATCCAAACCATAACAGACACCAAGGTGGGATTTCAGAGTCTGAATCAGAGACAGAAAACAACACAGAGAGAGACAGTGACAACGAGCAAAGTGGAAAGTGAGACATGGGGTGAGAAAATATAGACTCAGTTTCTTCTCCTAAGACAGCTCACAATCTAAGCAGAAGAAAAAAGCAATGACTGAACATAAAAAAGACAAGTAGAATTATAATGTGAGCCCAATTGTAAGGATAACCCTGAAAAACAGGAGAGAGAAAATCCAGCTAGTTATATAGTGTGTGAACTAGTAATTGTGTTCTGCCCTAGAAGCTGGCTGAGGAAGTTTAGACTTCTGGGATCTTCTGCTGTAGGTACATCATGCTTGTGGCTGTGGTTGTTTCCTGAGCCTCATTTTGGGTAGCCTGTCTTGACCACTCTGTCTGCATTTGAAGACCAAAGTATAAATAACAACTTGTACTTTTCTTACTTTTGCTCTAACATTGAAGCATCACTTAAAAAATTGGGTGCTTTTCTCTTTCTTCCTTCCTTTCTCACTCTATCTCTCTCTTTTTCTTGTGGAACCAGGGATTGAACTCAGGACCTTGTGCTTGACAGACAGGTGCAGCACCACTGAGGTACATCCCTGGCCCTGTGTGTTTTTCTTTTGCATAGCTTTACTTAACAAGCGGTAAACATTCAGAGAAAGGTGTTCTTCCCTTGGCTAGGGGGACAGGGTATTTGCCATTCAGACATGTGCTGGCACTACTGCCTGCCTTCTACCACTTACCTACATCTACACCTTCCTCTGGGGCACTCTTTGTGCCTCACTCCACTGCTGGAAGAGATGCCCCCCAACAGGGTACAACACAGAGAGTCCTGGTGCCTAGAGGCAGACACAGGAGAGGTAGAGAGAAAGAGAAACATGAGCGCTAAGGTTTGGTTTCCAATCCAAAGGTGACAGATCTGCAGCAGGGGAACTTTCTACTCTGTCAGTAGTCAGAATCCTAACAACAAGCAGACATGGAACAGACCACCAGGGAGCCACATGTGTGTGTGTGTGTGTGTGTGTGTGTGTGTGTGTATTCCTTCCAGATTTAAGATATACCTGACAAATTAAAATTTATTTTTAATAAACAGTACAATATTTTGATATGTATTTATGGCAAAATGATTAAAATGAAGCAAATTAATATATTCATCACTTTACATATAGAAGATTTTGTGGGGAGAAGATGTAAGATCTACTCTCTTATTAATGTTTAAGTACATATTTCATTATTGTTGTAGTCACCATGCCTTACCAAAGCTCTCTGGAACTTGTTCTTTTCACTTGAATCTTTATATACCTCAATCAGCATCTTCCTGATCATCCTATCCCTACCCCCTGGTAAACACCATTCTCTACTTTTCTGATTTCACCTTTTGTAGATTCCACATGTAAATAAGATCATGCAGTGTTTGTCTTTCTCTGCCTGGCTTATTTTACTTACCATAATGTCCTCCAGTTTCATGTTGTCACAAATGACAGTATTTCCTTTGAGGACAAATTGTGCTTCATTGCATATATACATTTGTATGTATTCATTTTCTTTATCTGTTCATTGATGGACACTTATGTTGATCTCATATCTTAGCAATTGTGAATAGCACTGCCATGGACATAGGGGTTTGGATATCTTTTTGAGATTCAAATTTCACTTGCCTTAGATACATGCCCAGAAGTAGGGTCACTGGATTGCATGTTATTTCTAGTTTAAATTTTTTGAGCAATATTTTTTTAGATTTTTAGCAATAGTATTTGTACTAATTTACATTTCCACCAGTTCTAGGGTTCTCTATTGTCCACATCATTTTCAACATTCATCTTTGATCTTCTTGATAATAGCCATTTTAACAGGTGTAAGGTGATATTTCATTGTTGTTTTCATTTGGGTTTCCCTCGTGATTTGTGATGCTGAGTATCTTTTCATGTACTATATGTCTTTTTTTGAAAAGGTTCTTTGCCCAGCTTTAAATCATGTTATTTTTTTTGCTATTCAGTTGTTTGAGTTCCTTGTGTATTTTGGATATTAGCATCTTCTCAAATACATATAATTTTTACAGATACTCTGTCCTATTCCACAAGATGTCTCTTCACTCTGCCCATTATTTCTTTTGCTGCATAGAAGCATTTTAATTTGATGTAGTTCTCCTGGTTTATTTTTGCTTTTGTTTGCTTTTGTTGTCATATCCCCAAAATCATTGTCCAGGCCAATGTCAGGAAGCTGTTTTCATATTTTCTTCAAATAGTTTTATAATTTCAGGTCCTGTGTTTTAAATCTTCAATCCATTTTGAGTTGATAAAAGTCCAATTTCATTTTTCATGTGGATATTCAGTTTCCCTAACATTGTTGAAGAGACTGTTTGTGGTGGTTAATTGATTAATTGTCAATGTGAGTGGGAATCCCCAGCTGAATTGAGTCAGCATGGGTCTGGATGTGGAGGACCCGCTTTAAGGAGGACTGTTGTTAAAACGGTATAAAAGGAGAACAGGAGGGAAGGATTTTAGCTGATTTTCCTTGGAAGAGATTCATTTTGGCTGATCTTCCTAGGAGGAGCTTTGGCTGTTCTCTTTGGAGGAGCTCCTTTCTTTGCCTTCACTTTGGGCTTTGTCTCCTGGCTTTCCTCACAGATTCTTATACACTGCTCTTTCCTCATTTTGTGTTCTTGGCGCTTTTGTCAAAGACCAATTGATCATAAATGTTGGACTTACATTTAGGCTTTCTCTTTTAACCCATTCATCTACATGTCTGTTCTTATGCCAGTTACCGTGTTGCCTTGATTACTAGAGCTTTTTAGTAGTGATTGAGATCAGATAGTAGATGCCTCAAGATTTTTTTTTTTTGCTGAAGATTATTTCAGCTTTTCAGGGTATTTTAGCTTTGTCTTCACTTAGCTAACTCACTTTCCCTTTAGCAATCAGCTAGAATATCTTTTCTTGTGGAATGTGTCATTGCCTTCCTCCCTGTCTAGGCTTCAAACCTCTTCTGCCCCCAAAACACTCTTCATTCTTAGCAATATTGCACTGTTTTCATCCCAATAATTATAATTATCAGTTTTCTGTGGGTCTCTCTCACTCTACTGTACATTTCTTAAGAGTAGGAACTTAGAAACTGTGTGCCATCATCTTTGTAGTCTCAATGATGAGCACTTAACAGGGACTTGATAAATACAAGTGAATTGATTAAACCATTAATTAATTTTTGCTTGGAGTTTTTCTTTCATGCTGATCTTTATTCCAGCATATTACAGGAAGCTTGCTCAAAGAGAATGAGGATTCAGGGATGAGGCTATGGATACCTGTTTTTGTTAGTCAAATACATCTGTAATTTCAACAGCAGCTCATTATTGAAATTCCCCAGTAGGTGTCTTTTTATAGCATAGAAATTACATGTCTGCTGATGTCTCACATACAGCAGTCACTCAATATATATTTGTTTTCCAGTTAATGGTGGCACTACTTTTATTTACAAAGACAAATTCTAGTTGCAACAATTCAAATCCTTCATGAAGGAGGGAGGCAGTAGGAGCAGGGCTGAATGAGTTTCTAATAGACCCCTTTTCTAATTTTTTGCATACTGCTTCTCCTCATTCCACAATCTAGCTAGTAGATCATTAGGCATGGAAATACGCCAGCTTCCTGTTAGTTTTACCTGAAAACATCATGACATTAGTTCAAATGTGCTTGTAGCTTGAGATTTCTCTCAACTTCTGGTGTGGTATAATAATGCTTACAATCATCTCTTTATTCCCTAGCAGGTGTTAATGTGATTGTCTTTTCAAAAATCTCTACTTAAATATTTAAGAGGATGTTTCCCTGGATACAGGGTAGGTAGCAGAAAGTAGAAGATGGAGTAAAGGAAATGGAAGGAAACTAGTTTTATTTTCTTGCTTCTCTCTCCTGACTACTAACTGGTTAATCTCTAAATCATGCACAGATACATAAATTTTGTATTTACATTTTGTTTTTAGTGTATTGGGAAACATTATTTTACTATTTTGAGTATAAAGTGGAATATTAGCGAACCTTATTCAACATTCAATTAAAAATATCTCATGTTGTTTTTAAGAATGTAAGGATACTTTAACTTTAGGAGAACCTATCAGTATAATCATTATGTTAATGGACTACAGAAAAAAGTATAAGTATCTTAAGGGATGTGAAACTAAATATGTCATTTGATAGAATTTGAACACATATTTATGATAAAACAAAGAAAATTGTGACAATAAGTCAATTTCCTTAAGTTAACAGGACTATACATAAATTTTTTACATGATATAGAAATATGATATATTGGTGTTACGATCAGATGAAGAAAAAGCTAAGAATGCTTATGAATAATTATTGTAGATAATTAACATATGTTGTATAGTATATTTAGATAGCTAAATAAAAGATTAAAAATGTAAGAGGTTGAAATATTTCTTAAAGATGACAATGTTTACCTAATCGATAAACAAAACAGATTCCACAGACATTAGACGAAAAAAGAGAATTCTGAAAGATTGCCACTTCCAAGCTTTATTAAGAATAATCAGTGATATCTCTTAACCCTAGTAAACATTGTCATCACAAAATAATTTTCCCAAAGTAATATTCTAGACAGAGAACATAGCAACAATAACTATGAATTCATAATTCTCTTTGCAGTGAAAAATTAGAGAGTGTTTAATAAGGCCAGAGTAAGTGGAGATTTATATTGGATTTATGATAGAATGACAATATTGTAAAGATACTATTTCTCAGAATTAGTTTATAAATTCAATTCAATTTCAGTAAAAATTCTGGAAAGAATTTTTTTTTGGTACCGGGGATCAAACTTGGGTCCTTGAATTTGTGCTGCAGGTGGCGAAACCACTGAGCTAAATCCCCAGCCCTGGAAAGAATTTTTGAGTAATCCAACAAACACTCTAAACTTGTGTGAGATAATACAATTCACAAGTAGCTAGGCTGATTTTTAAAGATGGGATAAAAAATGGGACATGCTATAAGATATGATGATAAAGGCAATGTGGTAGTAGTTCAGTGATAAAAACATCAAAGGGAAGAAAGAGATTATAATAATAGATTCACATGTACATGGAAACTTCATGGAGGGAAAAGGTGTTATCACAAATCAGGAAGTAGGGGAAGTAGGTTAGGCTGGGAAAACATGGGCTCCTACAGGACAGAAAAATAAAGTTGGATCCATTCTCACACCACAGACAAATATAAATTGTACGGAGAACAAGTCTCACATGTGAAAGATAAAACTATAACATTTTAAAAAATGTGGATGTTTTTCAGTGATACTGGAAAAACCCTCAAAGCAAAAATATTTATATATTTATCTATATCACTTCATAAGGATTTCTGCTTAACAGAAAGTACCATAGACATCATTAACAAATGTGTAACAAACTGGGAGAAAGCATTTGAATTCTCTGAAAGCAACATAAAATTAAACATAGGAAATACAAGTAACACCTGCAAATTACCACCACCATCACCACCAACAAAAGACAAGGAACCCACCAGAAAAAGTAAATACAAACAATAAGTCAGTGGTTACTGAGGAAGGAATCTGGAATAACAATATGAATACAAATAGATGCTCAACTACATTAGTAATCAAAGGAATGCAAGTCCAAAAAAGTACCACTCTATGTTTATCAGATTGGTAAAAATCATAAAGTAGTATAACTCCAAATGTACTGTGAGAGTGTGGGAAAACAGCAGACCCTCAGATGGTTGACAAGAGGGCAAAATGATGTAGTAATTGTGGAGTGGAAAGTGACAGTAAAAAGTGGACAACTGATAGTCTGTGACCCGACAATCTCACTTTAGAGAAGTTCAGATGGGGCCCTGCAGGAATGGTTTTGAAGATATTCATTACAACGCTCTCGATGGTAGCAGAGAGTTAGAGGCAGCTCGATTTTCATTAAAAGGGGAGCAGATTTTTTAAATATGAGGAAAATAAACTATAGATTATTTTGCAAGAGAATTTTGTTAATGAGCTACACGTATAACCATATAAGTACACCCAAAAGTAGTATTATACAAGAAAATTAAGAAGCCAAATGAAATCCACAGGACATGAAACAGATTTTGCATTTCTCCATACATGTCCAAAGACATTATGCCAATACACAGGACTAGAATACACAGGGAGTGTATTAGTTACTTGTTTATCACTGGGACAAAATACTTGATATGTGTAACTTCAAGAGCAGAGATTTATTTTGGCTCAGGGTCAGACCATGGTTAGGTAGCTTCAAGACAGAAACAACATGGTAGAAGGGATGGTAGAAAGCTACTCAACCCATGGCAGTCAAGAAACAGAGAGAACAGGGATGAACTGGGGATAAGAATTCATCTTTCCAGGTCACCCTCTCAGTGACCTACCTGGTAACAGCACATGAGCTCCTTGGTGGACCAATTCTCTGATGAGTATAGCACCCTTATAATCCAAGCACTTCCAAAAAGCCCTGCCTCTGAGCACATGAGGCTTTTAGGGGATGTTTTAGATTTAATCCATAACAGGGAGGTTGGAAGTGGGGATCAGGAATAAAGAGAAAATTCAGAAGCATAATAAAGTGTTTTGTGTAATCTAAAATGGTAGTATGCCACAAACTGACCAAAAAATAGGTCTGAGCAGAATTTACATATGACTTAATATACATGTAATACTTACTTAGGAAAATCTTTCCAGGAATAGCAAGGATACTTTTTAAAAGAAATATCCTTTTTGGGTCATACAAATACAAAGGTAGCATACTGAAAGGTCTTAGGAATACTTTAATATTATGTTTATTGCATATTTTCATGTTCAATTCAGTTTCTTAGCTATGTTTCTAGTATTATCAATTATATGGTCTAAAGAATATATTTTAAATTTTAAATTTTACAACATATCTTCTTGTAGCATTTTTCTAAGTTATACTTAATAATTAATAAATGTGAAATTGGTGACAGTGCTTTTTTTCTGGACTGAAATTTTAATTGAGAATTACTTTTTCTGAAGTGCTAATGTTATTAGTAATAACTGATAAATGGGTGATATTTCAAGTTATGTATTTTTTGTTTTGAACTACATACACATTTTAACTTAAAGAAAGCTAAAGATATTGCCTTCCTTCTATTGAGATTCTCTATGTTAAATATTCTAATAAGACAAAACCCATCAATTAAATTATTGCAATTTTTAATGTTGTACAATTAATTCCTTTCAACTAAAAATAAAAATTACATCAAAAGTTCCTTCCTACACACTAAGATAGTCCCAACTGCAGTTGCATAATTTCAAGATGAAATCTTATGCACTCTTTGAACATTCATTATTTAACTTGTTGAGCCCTTTCTTACACCAGTAGGGGGTAAATTCCATTGCCTTCTTGGTGCAAATTTTAAAAATTAACTTTAATTCACAGGAATCTTAAAAAGCTGAAGGGTTTTGTTGTTTCATTTGCTGAATAATTTGAATAAAGATTTTGAACTGGTTCTTAAAAACTTACAATAAAACCAGAAAAATTATTAAACCTAATACTATGATAGGACACTGAGGCTTATTTACAAAATAGTCCCTCAAATGTGCAAACATTTAGAAAATCTGATTGATTCTGGATGACAAAGAGAAAATGTGTGCTGAAATGTTGAATATTCAACATTAATCTCGCCACACTTTTCAGCTTAGTTACACTAATGATATTTATGGATGAATTGCTGGAATATTGTAGTTTAAGAACATGAATTATTTTATGCTAACTTTACTACACACAAATTTTTGTTCCTATGTGTTTCACTCCATAAATTTCTTCAAATAAACATGTACCTTTCACTACAATAGCCCTTCCTCAAGATTTGTATTCTTATCATCACCACAAAATAAATAATTTTATCTTCAAAGTTAAATATTTGACCTATAATTTTGTCTTCAAGATTAAGCATTTGACTCACATTATACCAGGCTTTGTAATAATGTTAGACATTCCGCCTTCCATGGAACAACCTTCCAAAAACTTTGTTTTGCTTTAAAAAATGTAATTAAAAAAAGAGCCTTTACTAAGATTAACTGATTTTCTAATTACAGTAGCTTATTGCATGGATATAGCACAGGCAGTATTGACCTATTTGAATAGTATTTTCTTGCTAATGGTCCTACATCTTTATAAAAACACAAGAAAATTTGAAATTTTAGTGAGTCCAATTAATTTAGAAGAATAACTAGTTGATCTAAATAAAAACTCATGCTTCACAGAGGATGGTAGTATGTAAATTCATGTTTGCATTGCAAATGTTAAATAATTGTCTTGGAACAGTCTTCGTAATGTACCTACTAGCTTTTGAGGCAGATGCTGCTGTTTTTTCCAGGTCTGTGTTTCTAGTTTTCTTGTGGTCAATGATATTACTACATATTCCTTCCCCTACCTTAGACAAGTGTCAAAAATTGTTAGGTGCAAGCTTAAGAGTTCATCGTCAACTTGTGAAACCAGTTCTGAAGTGGGTTAAATTCCTAAAATTCAGCTCAAAAACTAAAAATATTCACTTTCAGTTACTACTGCCAAAAGCATTTATTAAAAAAAAAACACAAAGTAAGTGTGGTAGAAGAATACCTTAGAAGAAATGGCAAAACATTGGTCACCCACTACTCTACATGCGCTGCAACAAGAGTTGCACTCCATTTCCTGAAGGTATTTAATATCTTGTAAAATTGTAATTTTACAATTCATAATTTCCTGTTTCAGTGACCCTGTTGTTTGGAGGCATGACAACTGCCTAAATTTTGGAGCCTGTGGCCCAGGTCATGATATAGTCACCTGGTATACCAGCAGGATGGCAGGTTCAGGAGTTCTGAGCATTTCTTTAACCACACTCAAGACTGAAAGGAGTTAGCTGTCCTCAGTTATATGAAAGCATTTTATGCTAAAAACTGAACATCCTGGATCATGTCCTTCAAAGAGAGATACTATATTGTATCAGAAAAGGACCAAGGGGGGAGGGAACATGGGTTGTGGTGAATCATCTCAGATTTTGCTATGTGTCCAAATCATAAATCTATTTACATACAAGCAGATGAGACCACAGAGGAGATGGTACTACAGAGTGGCAGTTCACCACACCCTTCCGGCCTTATTGTCACATAATTATTATTAATGATATCTCATAAAAATAGAAAATCCATTTGGAATGGGATGCTGGGACAATAGGCACCCACCAGGAGTCTCTTGGGAAAGTAGGAAGGAATGAGTACTTTCTATTACAGATAATTTGGGTAAAAATAATTGTTTTCTGGGAGGAAATATGTACTAAGGAAACACATTTAGCAACCTGTCCATCACCAGAATTAATGGAGTTGGAGCTTGTAATGGGAAAAACAAAATTTATGGCAATTTCTCACTCCTTGCTTTCACGGCCACATATAATTCCAGTGTTTGAAAGATTAGACACTTAGGAGTTCTAGAAAGTCTATCTCCAGGAATGATTTTGGCTGATATGGAAAATAAATTTAGTTCCTTCTGGGTAGCCTTGCAGACACATTGGAAAGTTTCAATACCTGTCTTGATACCTTTATCAGTTAGGGTTCAGTTAGAAGAGCAGATGTTATAAATACAATGGCTGACTCCAGAGTCAGGTGCGGAAGAATGCAAAAGCTATCTACATGCTGGAGAGTTAGAGGATCCAGTCAAAAGTCAAAGACCTGGAACTCACTGTACATGCTTAATAAATGTGTATATATGCACAAGGATATTAACAAAATAGGAGACAACTGTTGCAATTATAATCCTCATTTTTTGGTAATTTTTCACACTGTCATTGTTGGTATTTATAACTACCTTCTACTGCCCAATTTGTATTCCCTTGGCCTTCAGCAAGCATGTTAGCAGGTCTTGGTTATTTTCCCGGAAGGGTGACTCATTCCTTCATTTCTAAAGGTTCCGGGCCATTTGTCGTACTACTTGGATTGGGTTGTTGGAGTTTCCTATTGACTTTGTTATAGGGTATAGTAATACTAGGAGGCACCCTAAGAGATCTTCTGCACTGCAAGTATATTCTTCTTTTTCTGTCTTGTAGAGTAATAGTCCAATTTCCACTTGATAGTCTGGATCAATCACCCCTGCCAACACTATAACTCCCTTTTCACTTTGTTTATTCAGAGGTATGGGGAACACAAAATGAACAGGAGGAAGTCTTTGCTTCGAATTCAATGGAGTCATTATGGTACTTTCTAGTACAAGCTTTCTTCCCTTTGTAACTAAGAGTTCTAAGCTAGTAGAATATAAGGTTGTGGAAACAGGGAACAAAAATTTTGCTACTGGGACACTAGGAGTGGTGGTGAGTGGTACCATTTCCACTTCTACCCCTTGATTCCAGGACACATGTATTTTAGCCATGGAAAACAGAGTACCATATAGTGCACTCTAATTAAAAAAATATACAGTAGTACCTTGGTTCATGAATTTAATTGTTTTAAAATTTTGGAAAACAAGGCCACATTTCTGTTTGTGTGGACGTGTTCTTCACCTGATGCAAAGTTTGCAAAGAAAACCAAAATTTTGCTGAGCTCTTCTGTTTTCAAGCCAAATCATTTGCAAACAAAATCATTCATGAACTGAGGAACAATTGTACAAACTTTTGAAGAACCTTGTCCAGGCCACAAGGTATTTCCATCTAATGGAGCTGTAACTTATCTTCAAAAGGCCTTTCAATCAATCCAGTTGCTTCTGGATGGTGAAGAATGTGGTAAGACCAGTGAATTCCATGATCATGAGCCCATGGCCTCAGTTCTTTGGCCATAAAATGTGTTCCTTGGTCAGAGACAATGGTACCCCGTCAGTAGTTAAAGTATTCTGTATGTCCACTGATGTAGTTTTAGCAAAAACATTATGTTCGGGGAAGGCAAATCTATTCCTGGAATGAGTCTGTGCCAATAAGGATAAAACACTGCTTTTTCCATGATGGAAGTAGTCCAATATAATCAACCTCCCACCAGGTCCCACAGATCTGAATTGTCTGTGCTGGAAGCCTGAAGGATCTGCACTTAAAGCCAGAGACAGATATCCATAGGCAATGGCAGCTAGAGCTCTTCTGAAGAAACAAAAGTGAGACATCTTTCTTACTTCCCTTTTTGTTCCACCAGACTACACTGTTGATTCCACCCTCACCCAGGGTGAGTCTCCCATCTTTAACAAGCCAATCATCCAGGTATACCCAGAAATGTGCTAAACCAATCAAATAGGCATTTCTTATTTAAGTTGACACCATAGTTACCCAACACTCAACTGACTGCATGGAATGAGCTTTTGCATTCCTCTCTATGTCCTGGTGGTGAATTGTTTGTCTTGCTTCTAATCTGTGGTTTCAGCTTCTAACAATGGCTGGCCTGTTTTTTGAACCTAGATAGAATATTCATATTAATTTTCTAAGTTCTCATTTTGGCATACCTCTTTGACTATAATTAGGGTAATTTCTGGATATGTTGGTATTTAGATAAATGTATTTAGAAACTCTAGGCCTATTTGCCCTATATTGTTTCAACCCATTCGTCCCTTCATTCTTGTGTTCAGTAAAGCTTTACCCTGAACACACAAAGTTTGATGGTCTTGATGATTGTCTTCTAGTTTGAGGAGAGGGTCCAGACACTTTTTCCTTTTTCACATTTTAAAAAATTTGGGCATGCATGTTTATGGTCATTTTCAATCCCTTATTTTATATTTGTGGATAAACATGAGACATTCAGGACAGCAAACACAAATATAAATCACACACTCAAAAATAACAGTGATCCAAAAGGGCAGCATTTGAAGGCACTTGAGTTGTGCAATTTGACAACAAAGGACAAAGGAATGTCATATCTATATATGCAAAATGATGGCATTCCAAAGGAGGATTGAAGGATTAAATAAAAGGAAAAATGAGTGGATGTTTCACAAAGACAGGAGCATTGTCTTGAAGATGCAAGAGAATCATTATAGGCGGAGAAAGGGTAGAATGTTCTACATATGGAGAGAGAAGCGTAGGCAAAGACAAAGGATATGAAGGCTTTTGTAATCTGATGATAACAAGGCAAAAGCTGGAGCTTTACAGCTCTGTAAAATTATGCATACTAGAGTAGAATGTGAAAAAATTGTTTGGCTTTAGGGTTGTGGTACTTTTTTGTCATTGCTAATAAAATATAATCTGTGATAAAAATCTGAAGTTATGTTGACTGAATTGAATTTTTAAAAATAATAAGTTTTCATTTGGATTTTTCTCTGTTTTTGTAATTGTGCTTATCATGAATAATAAGCACACTGACACATTCTTTTTTATTTTAT
>NW_004624732.1:27671297-27707261 GCF_000247695.1 Heterocephalus glaber
AGCTAAATCCCCGGCCCTATCCAAATATTTTTCCTGGTTGTCCTTCAAGTCTTAAAATTCTTATCTGGTCTACCTGCTTTTATTGGCCTACAGATTTGTGTATTTAATTTAACATGTTAAATTGCAGTTAGTTGGAAAGACAGGGTTGAATATGTTATACCGTTTTGTCTATAACCAGACATTCCAAACCTCTTGGAAGAATTACCTCTACTTACTACTTTCATTTCCTTTCCATTCACGCTTCTATCAACTCCAAGCTATGTTCAGTTTTATTATCCCATCAAATATTTCACCAAAGTCTCTAGTGATTTCCATACTGTTAAATACAACTGGATTTCATTTAATCTTTCAGTAGAATTTGACATTCTCATTCGTTAAACATTTTCTTCCCTTGATTTTCATGATATACTTATCTTAGTTTTTCTCCTAGTCTTCTGCTGAGTCCTCATCTGTCTGCTTTGAAGGATCAAAATCCTTTGCTTAGTTATTAAATATTGGAATTCTTCAAGGCTCATTAGCAGACATTCAATTCTTCTCTACTCTCTTTCTAAGTAATTTCATCAATGCTTAAGGCTTCAATAACTATCTGTATGCATATGGCTTCTAAACTTATCAGCTTAGATTTCTCCTCTGAGCTCCAGACATTAATGTCCATCTGCTTCCTTGATGTCTCAATTTTAAACTCTATAGTCAGGAAATATATCACGATCATCCATGTAAAAGCTCATTATTTCAGTGTTCTCTATTCTGATCATGGTATATCTGATATCTGACTTCCTTTCATCCTTCAATATACAATGTTCTAAATTGATTTCATCTGTTAAATAGCTCTCATATGTGTTCGCATCTTCTTCTTGACACAGTTCTAGGCTGAGCTCACACAGATTTACACTAGGATTTTCACTATCAGCTTCTATCTGATTGTGTTCGATCCCATATTTTATTCCAATCAAAATAAGCTGTTTAACAAACCAAACTGATCATGTCAGTCTGCCTGCCTAAAACCAATTTATTTTAGGAACTGTCCTTATCTTGGACCACAAAGCCTATCTGATCTGGTCCTTGACTACCTTTCCAGGTGAATCAATAACTCATTCATTGTCTTAGTCACTTTTTTTGTTGGTGGTACATAATACTTGATACCCACAATTTAAAGGAGAAGAGGTTTATTTTGGCTCATAATTTCAGTGCATGGTTGGCTGGCTCCGAGGCAGAAAAGGCAGGGCAGGAGGGTATGGTGAAAGAAAAGTTGTTCACACTGTGGTGGCCAGGAGGCAGAGAGAGAAGGGAGGAAATGGATCAGGAGATAGATAAACCCTTTTGCTCATTTCTTCTAAGTAGATCCCAGATCCTAACAGCACATTTAGCTGCAAATGCATGGTCCAGTCACCTTCCAAAAGCCTCACCTCTGAGTTCATGAAGATTTGGGGGACATTCTCAAGCTAAACTATAACATTCATGGATTCATTCAACAAATACTTACTGGGGTGTAGAATGCTTATCCTACTATGTGTTGGGCCTTTGGTTCCATTCTCAGCATTGCAAAATAAAAACAAAAAATAAATATTTATTGAGAGTCTATTATATGTAAGGAATTGTCCTAGTCACTAAGCATATAGCAAAATCCTTGTTTTCATGGAGATTATATTCTAAAGGGAAGAAAAAGGCACAAAACAAATACACATATAAAGAGTATACCATTGGTAAGAAGTTAAAATACACAAAATGCACCAGTATAAGAGGACAGAGAATTATGGTGAGGTGTTATTTTAGTGGGGCCACCAGTGAAAGCCTCACAAAGATGACATCAGAATAGACGCCTGAAGGACAAGACTGAGTGAACCATGCTGAAATCCAAAGGAAGAATGTTCCAGCCTTGTGGAACAGAATATGCTGAGATTGAAGCAGAAGTGTGGTTTTCATAAGATGAGAAGATACTGGTAAGTTTTAAGCAGAAATCTGCCTCCTTCATAGGTAATCTTTACACCAAAGCTCCCTGTTGGACAGACCAAGGTGTTCTCAGAGATGTGCTAAAACCTGAGCCTATTCTGTCCTTTTTCTTGCCTCACTCTTTACAGGTGTTGGACCTGAATCATGATCTCATGATCTGAAGCTTTCTCTGCCTCTTTTTCTTCCCTCTTATTCATAAATCCTTTGCCCTTGTGACTATATCTCAGCATCCGCTTGGAATATTCTCCTGATATAATCATCAACTACCAAGACTTCCAAAGCAAAGCACTGAATACTTTCATTTCACTCTTTCTCTAAATGTTAACATTCAACTGCTTATTGAGTCCTTTCAATTTTGTCAGGAAAAATATTCCTCTAATTCTCAAAGTGGGCTGCCTTATTCTTGGGGACCTATAAATTCCTCTGTATTTTTAAAATTGACATTTTATAACTTGATGCCATTGTATAAGCAAACATCATCCAAGTTCAATGGCCTTCTCTATCAGTCAGGGTCCAATTAGGAGACAAAAATCACAACAGTAATTTGAAGAGGAAAAAAAGTATAAGATGTTGTTAAGCACTAAAAGGTAGTTAACTATCACAAATAACAAAAGCATTATAAATGACACAGAAACAGCACATGAGAAAAGAAGCTATGACCTGTAGAACTGAGAGAAAGTGAGTAAGAAAGGAACTATATATTCAGCAGAACTCACCCAGACTGAGATCTAGACTTCTTGGCTGATATATGGCTCCCAGAGACATGTAGTTTGCAGGTAGTAAGGAAACTTAGCAGAGGTGTAGACTGAAGATGGTTCAAAAGAGTGGCTCATAGAATGACTGAGAAACTCGCCAAAAGGCATGTGTGGGTCTGAGCTGATCAACAGGACAAGTCTGCTGTGTGGTTAAAGAAACTTGCAGGCTACTGCTTTTGCATGAGAGCTGTGGATGAGTTAGTTCCACCAGTAATCTCATTCCTGATATATTAACAGCTGCTCCTAAAGCAGGATACTGGAACCAGGGCCAAAAGACCATTTCTCTTGCTGGGCTTACTGTCCCTCCAGTGTCCTCTACTGACAAATCCTAATGAGGATTCAGCTAGTACTAGAGAAATGTTCAGAGCGTCCAAATTCAGTGCCACAAAGCAGGGAAGAGAAAAGCACATTTGGAAGCAAGAAGCAATAATTTATCATATTCACAAGTTCAGGCCAAATAATGTCCTGGGGTGTCACAGTTGACAATATAAATACTCCCTCTAGTCCCTCACCATGTCCATGCACACTGATCGATAGCCTGATTTTATTCCAACAGCAGGGACCTATATGTTTATTTCGGAGGGCTGCCCTCGGGCCACAAGAGCTTGCCTTCTTGGTACTTGGTAATTTGTCTTTCCAAGGCAGCTTTTATCTAGTGACTAGTGGGTGTGACAGATACATGAGTATACATATTTAGGCTCCCTTATCCTTAGTCAGGAGGACTCTGGAGTGACACGTACCCGGTTTCCATGAGCAAGCCAACATTATCTTCTGTAGGAGGATAGGGTAGGGTGTCATGCCCTTACTTGCCTTCTTTCTTTTGCCTGCCCCATTTCTCCACTTCTCTGCTTTGTTTTTTCACTTCTTAAATTCCATTCATTAGAATCCTTGTCTTGGAGAATGACTTTGGATAATTCAAATGAGGTTAGATGCTTTATAAGTTAGAGTTTTGCAGTAGTATGAAAAAAGAATAGCACAAATAGAATAGAATCACCATGGGACACACGGTTGTAAGAAATGCTGAACTAAATGGGTTAATAGCATAGGTACCTTGTCATTAAGTTCCTTTGCTGTGGTGTGAATTAAAGATTGGCACAGACCAGGTCATGGCTCTTATCAACTTGTGCTAGGTCACTATCAGTAAGTGTACAGTAGTAAATATGTAATGAAAAAATTTTATGTTCCCAAGTGTAGCAATGATTAAACCAGATTTCAATAATGTCATGATTGTCTTAGAAAGCATAGGGAAATGGCTTTGCAGAGAGATAGTGGAAAATATCTTATTAAAAGCAGCATCATAGAAGTGCATATTGCAGAGTTTTTATTAAGTATAAAGTTAGAAACACAGTCCGGAATTCATTAATACCATAATGTGGAATATGCTTATGCCAGTAGTCATTTCTTTACAAATATTAGAAAAGCAGATTAAAAACAAAATTATGTGTTTTTTTCTAATGTGCAATGGGCATGTTTCAGCAGACCAATCTGATCTATGACATTAAAATTAATACTAATATGAATTTAATTAATTTCATAGTTTGTTGTGTTCAGTTTAAGTATAGGTTAGGTTTTGTCATTGTATATAAGCTAGAAGCATAAGGAGTTTATAACTAATTTTATATCTGCATCTTTTATAGTAGTATTATAATAAAGATAGAGGAGAGTTATTAATAGTTTCAATAGTGTATTTCAAAGGGTATCATCTGTTAATGAGAAGTAAGAAACAGTTCTTTAATCAATTTAAGTTCATTTAGTCCATTTTGTTTAAAACATGGCATCAACTTGGAAGTTGTTAGAGCTGCAAATTCTTGGGCCCCAGCTAGGCTTGCTGAGTCAGAAACCCTGGGGTGCAAGAGCCAGTGCCAATGTTTAACAAGCCCTCCAGATGACACTGATGCACAACAAAGCACGAGACAACTGCTCAGATCTTTCCCTTTGTCTCTGTTTAGGCTTTCATCCTCTTGTGGGTCTCTCTACCATCTGTACACTCTGCATACTCCCAATTGTCCTCCATGAAGCTGTGAACAGGCTCTTTATGGAGCATATTATCACTCCGTGTCCCCAGCAGTTTTCTTATCTGTATAACTGGAATAATAATAATAACACCCTTCGTCAAGGTGTTGTAAAGCTAAGCATACATGGTAGCATACATGGATGTTATCACATCCCCCACTTCCCTGTCTCTTACTTCTACCATTGGTGTCACATTCTCCATTGATCAAAAATTTAATTACAAATGTCTTATCAACTTGAGAAATGTCCTTCTTGGTAGAACATGGTACAGTACTTAATTTATCAGCCTCCCTTTCATCAGGTGCCTCACCCATATTAACTCTCAGATATGCCTGTCCTTGACTTTGAATTGAATTGTGAGTGGATAACATGGTACACCAGAGAAGGATTTATGCTGGTAGTGGGACAGTGGCACCACTCACAACATCTCTTGCTTCCCATTAAGAAACTGACCAGTTCAGCCCTGAACTCTATTTCCAGATTCATCTCTCATCACTTTTTCCTCCTACAAAGCTGATGTTTTAACAGTCCTGGGCCCTTTACTGTTTTACATCACACCACGTTGTGCTTCTTAATCTGCATTTAGAATATTCCTTCTGCCTGGGAAATTCTTCTCGTCAACTGTTTTACTGGGAGAAATCCAATTTATCCTAGAAGATACAATAATTCTTCCCAGAATTAATTTCTCAGTATTGAGGATTAGATATCTAATTGGGTGGCCCACTGGAATTCTAACAAGACTACTGAAATGAAATATTTAGATGTTTAGAAAAGAAATTGAGAAAAATAATAAAACTTTGACATTATCTATTAGGTTAGAAGGACCAACCTGAGTCTATCATTTCTGTAGCTGACTCTGCCTGCTTTCCCATGGAGAGGTTTATATAACTCAACCACCGTAATTGGTTAGAAGATAATTGTTTTAACATTATGACATAAGTAGTCTAGAATAGATTATCGATCAAAGCAAACACTGTATAAATAAAGCCACAAGCTCTACGGTCTACAGGTCCAGTTCTGGACATTGCATTGACCCTCTGCCTTTTCTCATTTCTGTAACAAACTTGTACCTTGGTTGGTCATCGATGATTAGGGTCCCTAACCTAAGGCAATTATGCATGCAGCTTGGCTAAGTGAATATGTCTGTTCAGTTGACTAAAAGATTTTTGTGACTCTCTCTCCCTCATTTACATCTACTCCTTATCTATCTTCCTGGACACAAAAATAAAACATGGAACTTGGGTGACCATCATGAGCCAAATTGTAGTTCTAAGTTCAAAGCTAAAACTGTAGAGAGTACAAAGGAAAGACAAAAATCTCTGGGTCCTTGATGATATGGTTGAACTATTAATCCATCATCCCTGAGTTCTACCCTATGGAAGTTCCCTGCACAGAGCTCTGCAGTTTATGCATTTATGACTAGATAGACCAAGATGTTATTGGTGGCCTTGAGGTTTTTTCATCTGAACTTATTGATATTAAAAACAATATACAACCTTTAATGCTTGAGGCAGTTTGAACTCTTCCAAAGTTATTACTAGAAGACAAAAGGACTTTGGCATCCATATAATGTATATACCCATATTTCTCCTGTTCATCACTGCAGATTGGATATGGCTATACAGTGGCAATGATGGCCCTGTAAAAGTAGGCAGCATAAATAGGTTTGTTTAGGTTAGCTCAGTACTGCCATAGCACACAAAAGAGACAGACTAATGTTTGGTCAAATTTAAGTGTAATTATCTTTTATGTTTATGTTCTATTTCTCTAACTGAATTTAATGGCATTTGAGAAAAAGACAACATATGAGAATGATTTTATATTCTCTGGTACCTATTTTAAGGACTAGGACTTAGTCTGGCACCGATTATAAGGACTTCAATGTAGTTAGTTAATTAATAATAATAATTGCTATTATTGTGGACAAGCAAGTTTGAACAATAAAGATGGACCACACTCTGTGCCAGATTCAAGCCCATTTATTATAACTAGCGGCCGAGGGGGGCTAGTGCCCAGAAAGTTTCCTTGGCAATGGGAAGCAGTTTTGTTTCTCCTTTTAAATCATGCTTTCAGTTGGGGAGGGCTCAAGGGAGAGCAAGTGGAATCTTACAGAAGCAGAATCATGCCAGTTTAGTGGGGAGGGGGTACAAAGAAGTTTTATACACACTAGGTGAGCTACAAAACATCCTGCAGTTGCAGCAAATTTACTGCCAAGCAGGATGTGGGGGTTTTGGGTGCTTTGTTCATGTGCAAACACTTTGTTCAAGCACAGGTACAAAATGGCATTGAGGCCCAAGATGGAGTCAGGTTGGCTATCACACTATGATAGTTATCACTTATTAAGCATCTACTCAATGTCAGTAATAACTCTTGTTACAGTACTCCATATATATTATTTCACTTAGCATTGACTTTCCAAGTAATAAGTATTATCACCATTTTGCAGATAAGGAAGTCTTAGGAAGGTAATTACCTTTTGCAAGATTGTTGCTGTCATAAATGCAAGATTATGAATTTAAACCCAAATCGATCTCACTCTTTGATAAACATGGTAATAATAATGTTATGTAATTGCTCTACAAGTTTATAATGTATTAATTTATTCCAAAAAATAAATTCAGGCCTTGGGGAATTTATTTTAAGAGATATAATTGAGCCTGATGATTTCATCCTTGCCACAGGATACCAGTTTAATGCAGAGACTCTGCAGTTGGCTCACATCACCCATGGTCTGGGATGGCCTGAACACCGAGTCAGGAGGTGGACATCAGAGGGGCGAGACACCATGAGAGGCAGAGTATTTATCAGCTCATGTGCTGGAAAGCCATTTACCAGGCTCTTCTGCTCTGCTGTCACATCTCAACAAAAATGAAGTTTGAGGAAATCACACTGAGATACCAATGTCAGACCATCAGTGACTCAATTGTGCAGTCATCCTTACCACCTGCATGGGGCTCAGTAGAAATAAATGGGCATTTGAGGGATCTGTGCAGGTGAATAAAATATACACATGAAAAGATGGCAAGGCAATCAGGTGATGGATGCTAAAGCTAAAGGAAGGAAGTAGGAAGTGAATGGGTTCTCTGGCTGTGCCATGGGAAAGACACAATGCCTGGACAGGTCTACACAGATATAGAAGCAGATGTGAGGTCACCTACACTCACAGAACCTTCTTCTCACCTGGGCTCTTCTTACTGAATGCCTTATGAAAATAGAGCTTCTCTCATAGACCTTAGATAGGTGACCTGACCCAGATCTACATCATATATTTTGGATAAAACTCTCTTGCCCCCCAACTCTAGTCATTTCTCAGAATCCTCTGGACAAAAATAAGAAGACCTAAACATAAAAACCTTGCTCAAGGTGGCTCCTTGAATCCCTGCTTATCAGTCTATCAACTGTGCTCAGATACATGTACTTGCAGAATATGCTCTAGAATTTAAGCATAACATGGTGGGTGACAGTGCAGAAGTACTGAACTACAGCAGATCCTTGACTTACAAACTCAATTCATTCTTGAAGGCTTGTTGTAACTCAAATTGGTAAATTAAAGGCTCAGGCTCATCTCCTCAGCCTTCAATATCTCTCCTGTACACAGGAGAATCTCAGTATCCTTAGAGAGACATTGGCCCAAGATTTCTCAATTAACCCCCCACAGGAGAGGATTTTGCAATGTTCCTTTCAGAACTCTTTAAGAGTTAAATCTGTATCTGAGACCATCTGGAAGCACAAGCACCTGGCATTTGGGTCTTAACTCAAGACTTTGGTTGTAAGTTAAAACTAAAATTCCAGTCATAACCCAAGTTGTTGGTATGCCAGGCTGGTCATAACTCGAGGGTCCATTGTACATTGTTCACATTTAGGATGAGTTGCTTTTCACCTGGCTTCTACTGAGTCAGAAATATAACCTCATCCCCTCTGCTCTGCACCTGTACTTTTTTCAAGCACAAAGCTTTCTTTGTCCCAGTTACAAACACCATGAAAGTGCCCACATCCAGTTGTCCCATGGTGGAGGCCTCCAGACATAATGCTGAGTCAGCCTTATCCATAGAGGTTTGTAGTTGTAACCTCATTTCAGTCATTTCTGACACTGATGTTTTTATCAAATCCAGATTAATAAATTCAGCTTTAGCAATTGGAAAGCTGGTGGACCAAAGGGAAATGAGGGTATTTGGAAGAAACATGGAGAAAAATAAGCACATAAAGGTATCCATTGACCTGTAACATATTTTTTTTCTAATGAAAGTAGCTGTTAACTTTGGCTTTGAAATACGTATTTCCCCAGTGTCTGGAGTTAATCTGATATATGATTCACAGAGCTTTGCATTTTCTCTATTTTCCACAAACACTTACTTCAGGCCTAGAACACAGACTTTGCTTTGGCTTCTCAGATGTAGGCTCATGAATGCAGAATGACAGGATTTATATTATCTATTTATATCAGGGGTGCTGTTAGGTTTTATATACCTCTTGCTGGCTTCAAGTAAGGATCTACTATGAGTATGATAAGGTAGTTTATATTCAACAGGACCCTAGATTTCAAAACTCTGAGTATTTATTTTTACCAAGAAAATGTTCTGATTCATGTATGAGGTTGGTTCTCAGTTGCTTAAGATTCTTTAGGGGGAAATAAGGATGATTAAAGTTGAAATAAGAAAAACTTCCCCCTACTTCTTAAATATCTATCCTCTTGGATGCCATTGCTTAGAGGTGGAATAAGATGTTGCCCCATGAGGTCAGTATCTGCATTGCAGGATGACTCTACCCAGAGAGTAGTCATGAGACTGCAGGTGGTGTGCAGCAGTGTTGCGAGTTGGTAGAACGTGTCTCACATACTGTTGACACTGGCATTGCTGCCCTTCGGTGGGGGATTAGACATACAGTGACAGAAAAGCTGGATCTGATCAAGCAGAAACATTTTATTAATGCATACATTAACAACTATGAATAACACAAGAACAAAAAAGGGATTCAGAAGAAAATAAATAGAAGTTAATCTGTCTAGCCTAAACTCAAGAGGTGACAGAAGTAGACAGATCAGACCAGAGGGTAGGGGACATTTCTGTAGGACAATAGTCCTTGGAGTTTAATGTCCTCAACATCTACAGGCTTGATAACACAATTAATTAAAAGGCCCATCTCAAATTTCTGGTTCAATAGATCTGAAGTAGAGCATAAGAAATTATACTTCTAACAAGTTCCCAGGCCAATACATCCATTCTGGGGCCTAGGGCCACACTTCAAGAATGACTGCTCTAGGATTCTGAAAGTAATTTCTTTGGAGAGCAGAGTGATTCCTAAGTTCAAAGATCATAGGCTTGGTTTAAGGGTGATCCTGACTAGGCAGAAAGATATAAGTAAATAGAAGAGGAATTTCAAGAGAAAAAGATCTGCTTTCTAAAACAATAGTAAACTACCAATAAAAGGGGGATGATTCCCACTAGATGGAATAGAGAATTTATCCCAGAGGAAGTTTGTATTGGAGCATAACAGCATTGCCAATGACATGAGGGCAGAGAACAGCAGACCACCAGTCAGAGGTCAGAACTGGAATAGACTAGGCTAGAAGAAACCAAGGTGGGTGCAGTTATCTACTGTGACTGAAGATTCAGGCCCACTATAATGTAGCTGGTGTCAGGTTAAGAAGTAAGTCACTCAGAAAGCCAGGAGACAAATTCAGAATGCTCAAGTTGGCCAGAGAACGTACACAGGGATTGGGAAGTGGCCCCAAATGGGAAGATTCCTGGAAACTGGAGAAACACAGCATAGAGAAGAGATACAGGCAGGGAACCATGGTGCAAGCTCATCAAAGGGTTCAGAAATTAGCCAAGGAAAGGTAAAAGGGACTCACAGAAGCAGGTGCAGGAATGAGAAAGCGAAAGAAAATCATCTACCTGCTGGATCTTAGCACCTTCCAAGGTAGTAGAAACTGACATTCAGCAAGGTTGGTCTGGCTGCATCAGGTGTGTGGCTCCTGGTAAAACTCAGCACACCATGGCTTCATGAGGGAGGGGGAAAATTAAAATCTTTGTGTCCAAACTATTTCAATTTAAAGCTAATTATTTTAGACAATAATTAAGTGTCCTAAATTCTGTTATTTTCTTGCCTAGAATTGGTGCAGCATGGATGTTTGCCAGAAAAACTTTGCCATTTGTGTTGAGGATACAGTTCTTTGTACACATTAGAAAAAGATCTATCTATATTGAAAATTTTATGTAGATACACCTATGCATACACATATATGCACATATATATAATTCACATACATGCACATATCTATCTATCTATCTATCTATCTGTCTGTCTATCTATCTATCTATCTATCTATCATCTATCTGTGAGTACCTATCCCACATAGGTAGTGGAATGAATACATGTATTCATTCCATCAACACTGAACTGCAGCAATGTTACATTCCATCGACTATGTGTCTATGACATTCTGATTATTGTACTAGATCTAGTTTTGAACAAAGCATAGTCCTTACTTTCATAGGACCTACTGTCTACTGTAAGAAACCACCAGGTACACAGGAAATTAAAATCAGAGTTAAGGGCTGAGATCCTATAAGTAGTACATGATATAGGAACAATGAAGCAATGGATCTATTAACAGAATTAGAGTGTCTGAGGATATTTCACTATTCTTCCTGTCCTCATCTTCATCACAAATTTCAAGAAAACAGTTTTGCACACTCAGAGATCACATGTATTAATTGGGCAAATTAGAAAGAGCAGTGTAATAGGAAAATATGGGGCTGTAAAGTCAGATTGATCAGGTTCAAATCCCAACGCTACCATGTTCTCAATATTACACTGGGTAGTCAGTCGCTCAGCCTCTCTGTGCTTTGCTTTCCTCATTTGTTAAATATTCCTAGTCATACCACACAGCGATGTGTTAAGTGAGAAGATAGATGCAAAAACATAAACTAGCAGAGGGTAAATTTTCCGTATATGTCAATATTCATTGCTGTCACTGTTGCCACTGTTCCCACACCACCACTTTCAGGGCACAATAAATCTCTGGTAATTGGAGAACTTTTATATTGACTCAGTTCTTCCTGTTATCTAACAAGGTTGTCACCAATGCCAGTCTTATCATCATCCTAGCACAGGGTTCTGATGCCCCAGGCTCCTAAATGTAAATGAAGTGACATCATAACTAGGAAAAACACCTCTCCCAAGAATGTTAAACTACTCCTGATTATATAAAAATTGATTCATCTGATTTCAGGGACATGGAGATAAAAATAATACAATATAGAACACAGGAAGAAAATCTCTTGACAAAAGGGGGTACAGTTTTATATTAATAACAGGATGGTTGCACTTCAGGTAGGCTTAATACATTTGAGACACTTTTATTTCTTTCAAAGAGCAGCATGACAAGAACAGGGAAACTGAGGAGGAAAATAGTCTTACCCACCTTATAGAAATCAGACATAAGAGAAGCTGTGAGGGGCATTTGCTTTCTGACCCACAGGAGAGCAAAGAGCAAGAACACCTGATGTTCTTGAGGCCAGAATTTCAGCAAATCAGCTTCTAACATCATTTCAGATAATGGCTTTAGTGAGACTCACAAGGGGCTTAGGACGTTAAAAATAAAATCCGGGCTCTCATGGTGCAAGTTTTGATCACTAACGAATCCAGTTTCCCTGTTATCCAAGCCACTAAAGTGGCTGTCCTTTGAGCTTCTGTTTTCAAGAACAGATGACCAAGGAATGAACCAGCCATGATCCAAGGGAGATGTCCTGGAAATGCACTCATTCTGTAGGAACGAGGACCTGACCTGACACTACCAATGCCTAGAGCTTTCTCTGCTGCTTTTGGTATGTCACAGGGCAGGTCACAGCGGATTATACAGTAATTTGACTGTGGCCTCATTCAGGTATTAACTACCCTAATTTTGTTGAAAAGTAAAATTTTGAAAACTGCATCTCTATGGACTGTGTGTAAAATAGGGAAACTGAATATTTAGTATCAGCCACTTTTACTTCCTTCTCTCCTCTTTGGCCTAGGAAGGAAATACACCATAGGAGAGCCTTCCACTGCAAAATGATCACTTTGCTAGGTCAGGTGTGTTATTCAGTGGTGGACCTGTAGTCTTTCTGCTTTGTAAACTGCCTTCAACATCAAATTACAACATTTATGAGTTAACCAATCTATGTCTTTTAAAAATCATTCCTTACTTATAGTTCAAACATAGTTAAAATCATCACCTACTCACCCTCCTCCAAATTGTTCTAAATATGTCCAGTGCTCAAAGCTCCCTTCCAAATTATGATTCAGTACCATTTAAAAAATACAAAAGAAAGTTCTTTAAAAGTAATCCCAAAGAATAGCACACAAAACTATCTGGAACAATGTCAAAATCTCTGGAATAAGTCAGTGATATGTAACCTGCCAATATATTATCTCAGAAGGGGGAAATCTGCCTGGGATGTAGCTCAATGGCACAGTGCCTGCCTGGCAAACAGGAGGTCTTTAGTTAGATTCCCAGTACAAAAAAAGAGAAAAAGAAGCAGAAAGAAGGGGGGAAATCTTATTGTTTTGTTAAAGAATATTAAATCCTATTGCCTATATAATGACTATGGATAGTGATAATGTACTCTACATTTTATAAAAGCTAGAAGCATGTGTCTGAGTACTTTCATTATAAAGAAATGATAGATCATTGAGGAGATAAATGTTTGCCCTGACTTGAACATTACATAGTGTATACATGTATTGAAACATCATAAGGAACCTAATGAATGTGTACAATTTTCTGTACCAGTTAAAAAGAGATCTCTGCTAAACAACTGACCAGAAAATTCTTCATAGACAGCTTATCTAGAAGAGTTCCTGTATACAGATATGAGTGCTGTTTCCTTTGCCTGCTTTATTATTTTTCTTATCATTTGTCACTACCTGATATCATATCTTTGACAGTTTATGTATGTTTTTCTCATCCATGAAGATTAAGCACATGAAGACAGGAAGTATTTATTAACCACTAAAATCCTTGCACTTTAACTAGATCTGATCACACCTAGGCTCTTAGTAAAATGTTTGTGGAATAATGCACAAATGATTAACATTCTACTTCTCCTGGCTTATTCAGGTGAAAATGCTTTGGTAGCAATCACCTTGCATTATTTTCCTCACACCTTTATGAAGCTGGTGGTACACAGATGACTGTGCCTATTCATTAAGTAATAAGAACTACATCTCAAGATGTAATAAACTGCTGGTGATTACACTGCTCACAGTGGTGAGCCTGGCTGACTGTTTTCATATTCCTAGTTCAGTACCCACATTGGCCACTTAGAACAAGGCATAAATACAAGCTACATTTTAGTGAGCAGCTGCAGGTCACCTTATTGGCAAAGTGTTCTACAATGCTGCTTTTTCATAAAAACACAATTTCTCTCCATTTATTATTGATTCAATGTTAAAGGTTTTATAAATAAAATATCTTATTATAATTTCCATTAGAAAAATAAGAAGTGGAAACAATCTTACCAGTTTTTAAACTAATCATACAAATGTAAAGATACCAAAGAGCATTTTTGCACAACACAGAATCTTTTCTTCTAAAACAGTTTTTGCCTTAGCACCCCCGTCTCTCTTACCATGGAGATCTAATTTGCAAATATTTTTACCCCTACTTTTATTTTTACATGGCTCTCATCATGTATCTAGTTCATAAACACTTCAAATTATAGAAAAGTGCTTTCTGCAATTTGATGCCTCTTAGCCACATTTTACTGGCAGTTTCCATAGCAAATTTTATATCAGAAGGTCTTCATAACTGTGGAATGTGTGCACAATGAACTGTTTTCCACCCTGCTGAAGAAGTGGAAATGCAATTCAAACAGTTTATCCCAGCAATTGGCAATAATTCTGAAGCAGCAACCACATTTGCCTGCCTGACTCGGTATCCTGGAGATTTCAAAGCACCATGGTGCTAGGTGGTCAGCAAAATGCCTTTCAGCGTTTCCAATAACATTTTGACAGACAAGCCAAGCTTTCATCTCACAGCCAAGTCACAGACAGTGATACTCAAAGGCCCAATAGTGAATAGCCATAAAATCCTGGGAGTTTTGCCTTCTAACATGACTTGTTGCTGTGCTTATATTCATGAACAAGCTGTCCTTCCCTTGCACACAGCTTTACTTACAGCTCCTGTAACACAAGCCACATGTCCTCCTCTTCCTTCTTCCTCTCTCTCTCTCTCTCATCACCATAATGAATATTGACATTTTTTTCTTTTCTACCATTAAAATTCACCATGGAACTGGTTCATGGATAATAGCATTACAGAACAAACGCTGAGTGCATTTGTTATATTTTGTGCATTCTATATATTTTGAATAGAAATGTGCTTCTTTGAGATAGAAGTAAACTTTTCTAGTTAATCTCCTATCTTCAGAGTGCATCTGTAATTATTATTGAATTTTAAATTTTATAGTCATAGGGAGAAGTGTTTAATATTTAGAAATGGAAGCAATCAATTTAAAAATAAGTTTTCCTAACGTACACATCTAGACACCCAGAGAGAAAGTAAAGAGAAATCTCTACACTTGTGCTGGTCTGAATGGAATCTAGTCTCTTAAAAAAGGGATAAATAAAATGGAAAGAGTTTACTTTTTATTTTCATAGAAGAAGGATACAAGCTATTGGTGAATATTTGGGTCTGTGCTCAAAGTAATGGATTTTCTTGCTGCGTTGTTGAAAGCCAGCTGCCTCTAAATCAACTGGTCACTTGAGAATGCTCTATATGTAGAAAAACTCCTTTTTCCTGTCTTCTTTCTACCTGAAACTATATTACACAGAAAAATCCTAATTCAAAAAGAGATCTAGGGAAAAGGCAATCTTTGGGGTTTCCAGAGCAGTTCTGATGTTGCCAGTCACAGATCTCTGAGTACTTCTGGGCCTCTTGTTCTTTTCTGGTGAGAAGGTAGATCGGACAGATGCTGTGACTTCTACAGTCACTCAAAAGTTACACTCCTCCTTTAACAAGCTTAGCGGAAAATCATGGTATGATAATTGCTTTGTTCATCCTAGAATAATCAAGCCTGGGATTGTCAAGTGTGTTCATTCTACTGAGGAATAGTATTATCCAGGCAGAAATTTATATTAATTAAAAAGCAGTGAAGAACACAGGAAAAATTCATATGTGTCTGCCTTCATGGATTGAAGTTTCTTAAAGCAAACTGTCTGCAATTTCCAGGTCTTTATAACTTTTAGTCACAGCTAACAGGACGAGTACACCTTAGCCATGTTTTCTTGTATCATTTATAGCCATAGATGTATATAGGTACCAGAAAGCTAGTGATGAAAGTCCATTTTTTCTTGTGGCTCATTCTGATCACATATAGAAATCTAACTGTGGTATACTTATTATATTAAAAAAATTTAAGACCTGGAAACATTAGATAAAAATCTTCCTGAAATAATTTTTCCCATGTCTTCTGCCCCAATGCCCACCACTTCCAAACTGTCATAATCTTCTAATATAGTACTTCATAGCTACCTAGTAGGGCTGTTGTGAAGGTTGGTTTATAAAATAATGAATATCTAAAATGAGGTCTTGTTTGAATTCTCATGGAATTCTGGGCTCCCTGTGCCTTTGAAACCACAATACCAACTACTGAAATTGTCTATAAGGGTTTAAAAAAGAAAGGGACATAGTTAGCAAAATGTGTATACAATAACTGCCTATTTCTGCTCAGATACAGAAGCTGACATGCCATTTAGTTGAGCATAATCACACAAATGGCATCCTGCAATGCAGACTTTCCCTTGCTTAAAATTCCAAATAATTTAGTAGAAAAATAATTCTTATTATAACATTTAAATCAAGAGATGGAGGGAGGCGGAAGATGGAAGGCAAAGGGGTAGGAAAAAGAATTAAAGTGAGTTATGTACATGTACCAACTGCCATGACAAAGGTAATCATTACATGCTACAAACGTGTACTAATAAAATTTTTAAAATTAAAAAAATAAATGTAATTTTATACATACTTGTCTATAGTTGCTTTGAAAGCTAAAAAATTACCTCCACAATCCAAACATTTCATCAGTATCTGTTGTACTTAAGGAAGGTAATCAACCTAATTCCTACCTCCTCTGTGCATATGCTAGAACCACTCCTGATCCTTTTTAGGGTTTCCTGTCAATAAAAAGCAGATCTCAAAATGACACCTTCATCACCTTTTGTAGTTTTATTTGTTACTCCTTTGGTAGTTGTTATGGTCTGAATATTTGTGTCAGAATTCATGTATTGAAGTCCTACCCTAAAAGATGATGGTATTACATTACAGGTCTTATAGGAGCCGATTAAGGCAAGTGGTGAAGGACTCAAAGGTAAGAGGGTGAGCTTGGTGGCCTAATGGGAGTGACCAGAGACCTCTCATCCTTTTCACCCTGTGAGGAGACAGCAAGAAGGCACTGTCCACAAGCCAGAAGGTAAACCCTCATCAGACACCAAATCTGCTTGATCTTAGAGTGCTCAGCCTCTAGGAAAGTTAGAAATAAATTTCTGTTGTTAATAAGCAACTTAATTTGTGATATTTTGTTATAAAATTCCAGACAGAGGACAGTAATTTATAGGCTTTTTTTACATATCCTAGAGACCAGGAACATTTATGATAGTATCTTAACTATAGTTTATAAAGATTGTTCTTTTAAATGTGGTTACTTATACTGAATATATATGTTGAACAGATATTTTAAGAAATATTTTGGCTTACTGATCAAATTTTTAATTTGAAGAATCCCTATTAACTGAAAGTTGTTATATGCATTTAAACTACAGTTCAGAAAAAAAATATTCATCCACCATGCTACATGAAGAAAGAAAATAACATAGTAGGTGAAAATAATCTCAGAATTCTGAAGTATGTTTTCAGTCCTATATCAACATTTTATTAGCTCTGATAGCTTGAGCGAGTGAATTGAAATTCAATGTTGAATAGAAATGTTTAGTCAGAAGCCGTTAGATACCTATTATACATATAAGGGATAATTGAAATTTATGGTAAATGTTTAAATTAGAAAAAAACCAACTTATAGTAAAAAGCATATTACCAAGAATGGTGCAATGTGCATTCAAAGTGATGGAGAATATTCTTGGTACTATAAAGAGTATTGTGATGTGTCTTTCACTGCACTAAAATTTTTAATTTAAATATTCACCATATGTGTTGATCAAATGACAGCAATTTCTGTCAAAAACTTTACAGTGTGTCCTCATTCACCTTATTCATTGGATCTGCAATGTATAACACTCTGCTCTTCCTCAAAGTCAAAATGACCATTACAGGCAAACATTTTGAATCGATTCAGGACATCAAGGCAACAACTAAAGACACTTATGAAAGAAGACTTCTAGAACTGTGTTATTAACTGGCAAGAAGACTGGGATAAGTGTGTTTGAAGTGAGGAAAAGTATTTTGAGGGGGATTAATGGGAATTTGTTCTTTTCTATAATGAATTAAAAAAATTAAATCAGACACACAAGCTTAAATATCACATGGTTTTTCTTGTATGAAATACCCAAAGTATAAATAAAAATTAAGGTACAAGTAGATAATAGGAACTAGGGAGCTAGATCTTTCTCAAAGGCGAAGAGGATCAGGAGATGGAAGGAGAGTAAGGGGAGGGAAAAGGGGTGATAAAACAAATTAAGATGTGTTATGTACATGCACCAACTCCACACAAGGAGTGTAAAGGTTATATATTGCAAACATGCACAAATAACAAAAGGAAAGAGATCAACAGATGAATGGAAGAGAAAGTGAGGAAAGGGAAAGAGAATAAAAAATTAAGAGATATTATGTAAGTGTACCAGTTCCCCACAAGGAACAAAACATTATATTCTACAAACATGTATCAACTAAAGAATGAAAAGTTTAAATATTCATTGCATGTTTTGATCACATCTATTACAGTACATACAAACTGAAATATTACTTTGTTATTATTGATATCTAGGAACAGAAATCACATAGATAAACAAAAAGATGTTTATTGAAAATTGATGATTGACTTTAATAGCCTATCAAACTTTTCTTGAAGTGTTTTTCTATTACATGACCTATTTTATTGAAAATCTGGGAAACATAAAATACTTTAAAATTATATACAAGGAATAATTATAATAAAATATATTAAATATCTTAGAAAAAAATGCTTTTGTCAAAGAACTTCTCTCTATATATCTCAAACAGTAGATCCAGGCAACTTCACAAGAAAATTCTGCTAGTCACCAAAAGTTAAACTACACAAATGTTGCCTAAATTATTTTAGAGAATTCCAGAATATGAAAGATTGGGGAATTTCTAAGTTTTCTTTCTTTTAATTTTGAGGCCAATATTATATCAATAATATTTATACCACAAAATGAATAACTAATTTGAAGTATGAATATTGGTTTAAAAATCTGAAGTAAGAATTACTTTAGGAAATGGAATTTAGCAATACATAAAGGGAGACACTCCCACAATTAAGTGCAATTATATCAAGCATGCAAGGATGGTTTGATATTAACTATTTACATTTTAGTAAACCTATTAATCAAATTATCTATCAACAAAGAACAAAAAATAGAAGTCATATCATCCTTTCACTGTCAAAGATATTTGATGGTGTTTGATAACATTGCATAAATATTTTAAATCAAATTTAGTAGAAAGAGATGAATACTTCTTTCTTTTTCTATTTCTCTCAAACTAGAAGCAGAATCTTGTCTAACAATAGAATATTAGTCTTGGAAATATGAGCTGACATAATTATATAGAAATGGTCTAAAGATAATAAAAATATATAAGACATATAAAAGGAAAACTACAGTGTCTACTGAGAGATGTCACATATTTGATATTTTTGGAAGATTGGGTTTTTGTATCCCAGAAGGAGACAATATGAAAATTCAATAAAGACAAGACATTAATTGTCTCTCAACCAAAGTATAAAAGGAATTTAATACACATTTTAATTTCTTAGAAAAAGATGCCATTTTTGTATGTTTGTATAGTAAAATAAGATGTCAGAATAGCCAATACATTCTGAAAAAGAAGAACAAGTCATCTAGTTATGCACTTTTAAGCCATATTAAATTTTAGATACAGATATAGGTATTGTCTATCTACTGTCTACCTATCTAGTTATATGAGATTGTTGATTTTCAATTCTTCCTGGTCTATTAAAATAGTAATTTCATATGACTCAACATAATATGTAGGTGATACTTCAAGCAAAAACATGTCAATTCACAAAAAGTCATATGCCTTAAAACTACCTTAGCCTCATTTATAATTAATGTAAAGTGTATGTAAAGATAAATAGCATTTTTAAACTTCTCAAATGAGAAAAGAAAATTGAGTTTAAATGTACATATTTTGACAACTGTGTGGAACAACATCATATACTATTTGTCACTGTTAAGACTAGTACCAAATGTTGGAAAAACAATTTACTGATATTTGTCAAAATATACAGTTTTTTCCCCTAAAAATTTTTATTTGAAAATGTATTTTGCAGACACATTTGAGCATGTATGCAAAAATTGTATATAAGAATATTTATTTATTATTTTTTATAAGAATATTTATTATTGTATTGTTTATCAGAGCCTAAAATAGAAAACCATGTAAATGTTATCCAAGAGGAGACCGGATAGGTAAATTTTAGAGTGCATATTTTATGAAATAAGACAGAATTATTAAAAAGAATGAAGTAGGCTTATGTATGCCTTTGCATAAATATTTCTAAGAAATAGGGGTAGAAAAGGAAGATTAAAACAGTCTGGGTGATGGGTCCTAAGTTAAATTAAAATGAAAAAGGGTGAATGTGTGAAAACATATATACATACAGTTGTAAAAGTGCAGACTTTCTTTGGAAGGCTACATTGAAAATAGGGTAGTGGCTGTTTCTGAAAGAATAAGGCAATTAAATTTAGGGTGGGGAAGTGACAGACTATTCATCTGGTGTCGCTGATATTGTCTGAATTTTTAAAAGATAATTTAAAGCAGCAGTAATAAAAAACAAATAGAAACAAAGAACATATTTTCCATATAAAATTTGGAGGGAATTTTGGTTTTATTTTGTCTATTATAAAAATAAAATTTTTGTTTAGAGAGCTGTTTGTATTCCCATTGCAGTATAAAATGAATTGACAAAAAATTCCAGAATCGAAATTATTATTCCTTCTGGGGGGTGAGATGGCGAAGTGGGGCACAATATCCCTGATGAGTGGTGGAAAAGTGATCTGATATTTTTTCTTAATGAAACCTCCTGGATACAACTGCCTATTTTGTGTTCCCTCAGACATTTCTGTGAATGAGGGTGTACTGTCCCAGACTCATTCTAAACTTGCCTCCCCACAGTTTATATTTCTCTTTGGCAAAACCACACAGGGACTAAGTCTGAATGATGAGAAAGTCTTTTTCACATTTCCTTCTCACTCTCGATAGTAGTACCAGCAGGACCGGAAAATAATATTCCAGTCTGAAGGCATGTACGGTAACTATAGAGACTTCCTTTGATACTTCTGAAGTCATTTTAAATGGGGCCATCCATTTTGTCTGAGTCACACAACGCATCCAGAACCTAGTCTACTCATCTATTGTTGCCCGCTGATCAACTGTTCCTCCCATGATCTTTGTGTTTGATCTTGGAGACATTAAGCAGCACAGAGAGCAAAAGCATCCTTGGGTACCCTGCCACCTGCCCTTGTCAATTGACTTGATGGAGAGAAACGTTTTATTTGCCATTTACCCACTGGCAGGGAGGGTATGCTAGGGGTGAGTGGTGTATGTCTGAAGAATTCAGCAGGAGGTTCAGACTGCAAAAAGATAACTGAGTTAATACACAGAAAATGGTAGTGCTTTTGAGCAAAGAAGTGATGTCAACCACCAGGTGATTCCCTTAAAAATGGAGTTCCACTAAATGGTTTGAACAGTTGCTTCATGGGATATCTTCACTCTTTCCTTGAAGGGTCAACTTGGTCTGGGAGCTTTTCTCAATGGACTCAGCAGGTAGTGCCAACAACTCCCTTGCTAATAAAGGGCTTTTCTGTTTCTTTCTTTCTTTCTTTCTTTCTTTCTTTTTTTCCATTTTTCATTTGGACTGAACACTGAAGTCACTGCCTTCTGAAAAGCAGTCTATGCCTGGGCACTATTATCTGTCCATGCAGCTTAGGTCAACATTAAAGGCATTGATGCTTGGAGTACTGATGGTTGAGGTTGTGCACTCCACCCAACCGTGGAAAGCTAGACCACAGGGAGTGTTCTGTAGGGGAAAGCAACATCAGTAGTAACTGGAGAGACCCGGAAAATGAAAACGTCTTTAGCTCTCTTAGAGTGTTACATAGCATGGGAAAAGTCAGGTGCAAACTTAGATTCATGGGTTGGGGGTGATATTTTAACAGTCCTTGACCATACTTTCTTTAGTAGGTTCAAGTGAAAACTGGAAACTTGTGTAGAAAAGGGCCTCCTGTCTTCTAGATCCAGATCAAATAGAATAAATGAAAATTTACTTGAAAACGATTTTCATTTGGAAAACAAAATTGAATCCATTCCAATAAAATCAAGTGGTTTTTTGTAATAATAGATATTTGTTATATCTAAATAGGTATTAGCCATTGACTTTTATATTATGATCATATATAAAATCTAGACATCTTCTTAATTAGTTGAATGATGTGTGTTTTTGTTTTATCAATTGAACAAACTGACTGAAAAGATCAGACCATCTGTTTTGCTGTGTAGCTCAAATGACACTGAAATTATAGACCTGGTTTTGTCTCTGCATTCTAGATTAGACACTGATTAAATCCTTCGTTCTCATGAGTTTTTTGTAAGAATTCTAGGAAAAGAATTATGAAGGTAATTCTCTCACTCTTATGCTAGATATTTTATGAATCTGTTAAGTATGTATATTTACTTGCCTTCTTATGTGCCTCTAATCCTAGATCACAGTTCATCAATCTTTCATTAGGAAGGATTCTTCAATTTGTAGAAGCGATACAAAATTTCTTGCACTTTAAATTCACATGTGTTACTCAGAAGTTCCTTTTTGGATTTTGTACTAGATATTCAATAGTGATTTCCAGATGACTATGCTCTGTGCCAGGACACTTTGTTTAAGGAAATAGCTGGATATACATATATACATATATATGTTATAATTTTTCTATCTATACAAGGATTTTAGCTTCACTGAAAAGAGAAGCTCCTAGTTCAAAATAATGACAAAATTTTCACCCCTAGAGTCCTTTCCACGGATAATGCATAATCTTATTCCACCTGCCATTCCACCCTCCTTGTTATTATGACTCGAGCACAGACAGAAAATTACTTTCTTGATTCTGCTGATAGAACGGTGGTATCATGGCATTTCTGAGGAGTCTTTTACCAAGAGAGACAAGAAGAAATAAGCCCAGGGAAAAGTTAAAGGCATCCTGTTTCCAGTGGACAGTCTTCTGCCCTTTAGTGTGCTCATCTACTGGTCTTTTCCTTTCAAGGTTCTCTCCTGGAAGTTCTTTGCCTTGTCTAGTTGTTTATAAGCAGATACCTCTCAACTCCTACAATAAGGAAGCAGCATTTAAATATCATGATTCTGCCTGTTGCTGCCTAACATACTCATGTAGGCCAGAGTGCACCCCTGTTTTAGTACACCTGATATTTTATTTTGAGGTACCTAAAACACACATTTCTTTCTCCCCGCATTACAATCTTCACATTAGTAATGACACCAACACTTAGTGTCTTAGGCCAGAGACCTAGAACTTGATTTCTCCCATTCCTTTACTTCCTACCCCCCACCTCTGGTCCCCAACAGTGAGCATGTGCATGCTTAGGGCACATTCATCACCATGTTCTGGGGATTCTGCTTCAGAATGGGATTGTGACCTTGATGCTCAGCAGGTTCTCTGTTGCCCTCTGTCTTGCATGGCTTTCTGAAATTGTTTCTTAACTGCTATTCACACTCTCACTCTTGTGCCTTTACAACTTCCACACTCCAACTGAGAAGAATAATCTTCTTAAATTAAAAAGTGGGTCATGACATTTTTGTCTTTCAAACTTCTTATTTTGAAATAATTTTAGGCTTACAGAAAAGTGCAAAGATAGTAAAAGAGTTCCAAAAAAGGCTTCATTCAGTTTCCTCTAAGGTTAGTATCTCACACAAATGTGGTAAAATTAACAATATTAAGAAATTAACACTGGTACTGTATTATTAACTAAATTGTGGTCATTTTAGATTTTTCTCCAGGCCCTTCTACAAATGTCATTTTTCTGTTTCAAACTCCCATCCTCAATAGCATTTTTCTGCTTAAAAGCTTGCAAAGATTTCCTATTGCTCTTAGAATAAACCCCAAATTTCTAATCATGGGGTATTTATTTATTTTTTATTAATTATATTGGTACATTGAAGGTATACAATTTAATGACATTCATCACTGGAAATTTGCACCTTTACATAATCCATCTTGGTTCTTGTTTTTCCCCCATTCCCCTGCCCTCACTTCAACCCCTCCACCCCTCCCTATCTACAAAGACTTTGTTTCCATTTTTTTCTTTTTCTCGTATTAATTCCATTCCCTTCTTCCTTTTCCCCTAAAAAGCACCAAATGCTCTCTGCTCAGCCTAGCTTTGCAACCTCATTCTTTTACAATTTGCTCAACTTCCCTAGTCACTTTCAGTTTCTTTGACACCTGGGGCTTTTTCTCAGCTCAAGGCCTTTGCACATCTTGTCCCTCTGCTTGAGGCTCTTGTTTGCATCTTTGAACAAACAACTCTTTCCCTTCTTTGGTCACTTTAAATATCACTTTCACCAACAGCTTTCAAGACATAGGTCTCTTATGCCAGGCTCTTTGCTTATTTCTTACTCAACAATTATTTAGCTCATTTGTCAGCTTCCTTCATCTGGCCCAACAAAATATAAGCACCAGATGGGAAGAGATCATTTATGTTTTAGTTTTCTGTTGCTGCCATAAAAAGTTGCCACAAGTGTTGAGGCTTACAACAGCACAAATTTATCTCATAGTTTTGTATAAAAAATCAGCTGGTTTGGATGATTTTTTTACTCTGAATTATAAAGGTAAAATTAGATCATGGCAGGCTTGTGTTCCTTTCTGGATTCTCTGGGAAATAATATGCTTCCAGATTCATTCAGCTTATTGATAAAAATCAGTTCCATGTTTTGTAGGACCAAGTTTCTGTTTACAGTCTGGCTGCTGGGCAGATTTGTTTTTAATTTCTAACGACACTTATATTCCCTGGATTGTGGCCCCTCTGCAGTAGGCTGAGTCCCTCATATGCTTTAAATCTTTCTTCCTTGCTCAATTGTATTTCTTTGACTTCAGCCAGGAGAGAATTCCTGCTTTTAAGGCCCCATGTGATTAGATAGGGGCCACCTGGATAATTCAGGATACTATTTATCATAGGCTGCACTGTTCCATCACAGTTTGTAGGTTGAAGTCCCAAGTCCAAATTATAATTATACTCAAAAGATAATGATTTTAAAGAAATTACTAAAGCTAAATAAGGTCATAAGAGTGGGTCCCTGATCTAGTGGGACTGGTGTATTTATAAGAAGAAATATCATGTCCGGGTGTGTGTGTGTGTGTGTGTGTGTACAGAAGAAAAATCATGTGATGGAATAGTGAGAAAGTGTGCAAGCCAGGGAGAAAAGCTTCACAGAAGCTGAGAATCCTGATCTTGTACATCTAGTCTCTACGACCATGAGAAAATAAATTTCTTTTGTTTAACTTCCAAGTCTGTAGTATCTTATTAAGAAAGCTCAAGCACACTAATGCATTATGCTCATTTCAAGGACATTAACCTTAATCACATTTGCCAAGTCTTTTTTGCCATGTAATGTAGCACAGTCACAAGTGTCAGGTCATAAACTTCTTTGGGGGAGCCATTAGTCTTCCACAATATCTGTCTTTTTGACTATTGTATCACTCAGGCCTTGCTCATTAAATGCTACTTAAAGGCATTAAACAATGAGTAATACATGAATTTATGCAATTTACCTTAAAGTTTTTCAAAAAAAGCAGTTGGTTTTATCCTAGACAGGACAAAGGACCTCCCAGTTTCCTTTTTGTGCTGACTTTTGACATTGCATCATCTCCTGGAGAGCTCCTGGGCCTGACTAGGCCTCTTAAATTCTGTTCAGCAGAAAAATTAGACCTACTAGAAAATGATCTCATTTCTTGAGTTTGTAATTCTGAGAGCATGAATTTCACCTAATTCATTTTTACAGCTGCTTTAGCTATTTCTTCTTTTGAGTGGCTACTAGTAATGATAATGTGTGCATTTCTGAAAATCTATAGGCTTTATTTTCTCTAATATAAATTCTCCCTGCTACCTACTGTCTCAGTCTCTGCACTACCAATTATGCAGACTTCATTTTCTGAATATTACATAGAAAAGTCCAACCTGTAGGTTAACTTTGACTTGAGAAAATTGTTCTAGGTATTTTTACCCTAAGATAACTCTTTGCACACTGGTCTTCTTATCTTATTGCAACAGTGGAGGTCAAGTGTGAAGACTGACAGTGTGAAACATGTGAACTGTTGCCTGTGCGGGTCTTCTGATATGCAAGGGTGTACAAAAAGACCTGCAACTTCCAACTCGCCTTGTTTAGTTAACTTTGCACTCACATCCCTGGATGACAGTATGGTGCACTGGAAAGAACAAATGCTCTGTAGTCAGCAAGTTTATGCTAAAATTTTTAGTCTGAAGATTAATGGCTCCATGTTCCTTAAAATGCTTGAGCTTCAGTTTCTTAAAGATAATGCTACTTCACTCATGGTGCTCTCCTAAGGATTAATTCATGTACTTGTTGCTCAGTAAACTCAAAAACAATTCTGAGGGTAGGGATTTCCTAGACATTTTTAAATGCCAAGGATTCCCAAACACACAGACACTCACAGCCTTACATAAAGTTGGGAGCTCAGAGGTTCTTGTTGATTTGGCACGGGGAAATCGAGGGTCATGGGGTCAGTGTAAGAATCAGAAAGATTAGGTAGATAGAATTAGTGAAAGAGAGGGAGGAACATGTACAACTGCTGAGCACAGAGGTCCAAAAGGGACTTAGAACAGATCCACTTGAAGATTTTTAATAATTTTTCCTTTTACTGTGAGGAGAGGGATTTAAAAATTAATTAGTGTTCTGATCCATTCTTGGAATCACTATAGAATCACTATAGGAGAGAAGGGGGTGGGGGAGAGAGATTTCTAATATTCCTTGTGTTTTTCTATACCTGTATACACTCTTAACATTTTCCCCCTTGAAAGTCCCTGCTTTTCCAGTATATCTGGTCTCTGGCTATCTTTTTTTAGGCCGTAGGAGTCCCCTGCCACTACTGTCTCCTCACTAAAAGGTTAACTGTTGAGATGGCATTCCTATCAGCTCACCTCACAAAGGTACAAGGAGCAGTGCCTGGCTGTGGGTGCCCAGAGAAGTCCCTGAGATGATGACACAGCCAGGCCTGGCCTCAGGTTCCTGCAGAGTCTCAGTTGCCCCAGTGGAGAAGACTGTGTGCAGCTGAGAGGGAACACAAGGTAAAGATGTCTGTTTTTCTCCAAACAGGTTTCTGGTAAAGTGGGAAGATATTACACATTTTTGAATAATAAAGCCTACTGAAAGTGAGTCTGATGCTGAGTCAAGGAAGGTGAGTGCATTTGTGCTTTCAGAGAAAATGAGCAAAAACCCTGGCAGCTACAATGCACTTTTTAAAAAATATACCTGTGTCTGAGCTGAAGATCAACACAAAATATCAAAGCTCACTTCTGGCAGATAAGTATTTTTAGAAGAACAGTAGGTTTCTGAAAATACTGGCTGAGGGAAAATATAAAGAATATCATTTGAAGAGCGGGGCGGGGAGGGAGAGAGAGAGAGAGAGAGAGAATGTAGATTCAGTTGTTTTTCCTAGAATAAACCAGCCCAGCCTTGAGAACCATAATAATGTCCACATAAAGAATTCTCAGAAGAGAATAGGGATGCTATATTTGTGTTTATTGTTTTAATCTGAAAATTAACAGATTAAGAATCATAATTTTTGGGTGCAGGATTCAGACTTTGATATCCCTCATCTGATTAGGTGCCATCATAATGAGAGACATTAGTATTTTTGTATCTTTTTTTTTCCTTTATGTGTTCTCTATGGCAAGAATAAAAGAACTTTTAGAAATGTAGCCATTAGGCACTGGGCAGGATGGTTGGAATTTTGTTGACTTGCCACAGGTATGCTTCTCAGGTCTTCAGCTGATGCATGCACATGTGCACTTGTAAAGCAAAAATGGAATGGCATCCAGAGCAATGTAAGTTAATAGAATTATCATAAAACTTATTAAATACATATGTTTTATAAATAAAATCATAGAAAAATGGGAAGGAACAAGATATTCTAACAATACTATGAGAAAATTTGAATAAGGAAACAAGATAAATTAATAGAAATTATAATCATTGAAAATAAAAACTCAGTGGATTGGATTATAAAAAGTAGCAAATTGCAAGAAAGATCTGAAGCCATTGAAAATGCAGTGCAGTGAATGAATCAAAGGACAGGAGAAATGAGAAGAAACTAAGAATATGGAGGATAAAACGAAAATGACAAACATATTTAATTGGATTAAGTGGCTGAAAATTTTCACAATTAATAGAAGATATAAATCATTGCAGTCAGGAAATATTAGAACTCCCCAATTCATTACACATTTTTTGAGGTAAAACTGCAGAACATCAAAGACAAAAAGGAGCCCTTAAGATTAGTCAGAAGAAAAAAAACCTGAATACCTATTACAGAAGAATAAGATTATAGCAAACTTTTCAAAGCAATAATAGAATGTAAAGGAAAGGGAATAATATCTTCAAGTTATTGAGGAAATCTTATTACCAACCTAGAATCGAATACCCAAATAAACTATTTGAAAATAAGTGGAATATATATATATATTTTTTTCAGATAAAAATGAGAATTTTCCTTCAACAGAACTTTAGGATTGGCACTTTTGCAGGATCTACTGAAGGAGGTTAAAGGAAGGAATGACTAAAGAATAAAGGGAAAGAGATAGTGAAGAAGGAAATTGATAAAATATCAGAAATCTAAATAGGCATTGACTAGACAAAAATAATAGCAGCAGTAGTATGAATAGTAGTAGTAATAGTAATAGTAATAATAAAAATAGTTAATTCAAGGCTTTGAAATTGTAATTCAATAAAATAATGGAGAACTTTTTTAGGTCGCAATGTTCTAATACTACTAAACTGTGTGAAAGAAGGAAGGAAATGCTGATTACATTTTTAACTCTGGAGTGTTAAACATGTGTAGTAGACATTTCCAAAGTGCAGTACTCTCTCTTCCAACTCTTCTTCCAAAACATATTTTTCAGTTCCCGTGCACTTTGGAATTGATTATTTTTGCACAATAAAATGTGAATGAAAGTGACACATATTGATCACTTCAGAGATAAGTCACTGAAAAGCCATTTGCCTGTCAACCTTTCTTTTTCTTTGTCTTGGTGAACGTGAGGTCCTTCTAGCAGGCAGGATTACTGGAAATGGCTACTTGTAGTGATCTCTGGATTAGTGAGAAATGAAGTTTTGGTGGATTATACTACACGATTGTTTATTTTATGTTGATGAATAGAGTGTGTGTTTACCTTTAAGCAAAATCAGTAAATAAATGTAAATATAATAAAGAACTTCAAGAAGACATTGGTAAAATTTTTCAATAAAAATTGAATATTGCAAAGAAATCAGGGTAAAATTGTAAGCTTGAAAATATGGTAAAGTTTTATGTACATATAGAAATGACAACACATCATAATGGATAAATTCTTCTAGGTAAGAAGAGACAAAAGTTGTTCAAACTGGAGCTTAGAAAATCTGTGCTGTTTGTGTGGCATAAATATTTAAGAAAGAAATACTAACAGAAAACAGAAAACAAAGAGGGCATCATGGTTTCCTCCATAAGACATTCATAACTTTCATACCAAATCTAGAAAATGACAGATTTTTAATAACAAGAATTCAATGTATGTCAAGCCCAAATTAGTTATACAAGCGGATGTAAACTCAAGTCAACAATGCAGCAATTCTTTTTCTTTTATCTGTATCTGTATTGGATGCTCTGATTTATCTCCAAGATCCTTCACTGAAAACAAAGATGTAGTACAACCATTTGAGAAAGCAGTTCCTATAGAAGTGGAAAATAGGACTATCATATGACCCAGGAATCTCCTTTTTGGTACATGAGACCCAAAGAAGAGGAAGTTATGACTTTATAAAGATATCTGTAGCATTATTTATAATTGTTGAGATATTAAGACAAACTTAAGTGCTCTTTGATAGGTGAGTGTGTAAATAAAATGGAATATATGCACATTAATATATATAATTACATATATATATAAATAGAATATTACAATGAAGTATTACTCACCCATAAATGCATATCTTGCCATTTGTTACAATGTGACAGACCTGAAGGACATACAAAGTGGGATAAGTCTACACACACACACACACACACACTGCATGATTTCATTTATATCTGGAATAAAGCAAAGAGATCAAATACACAGAGATAGAGAATGAAAAAAGGATTGGCACAGGTAGAGTTTGCGGGAGGAAAAATGGATAGATGTAAGATAACATAGCAGATATGTAGGATAAACAAGTCCAGAGATCTAATGTACCATATGAGAATATACACTATTATCGTTAATAACAGTATTATATTTAGGATTTTTGCTAAATGAATCATGGCTGCTCTTGTGACAGGAGGTGGAAATTTGGTAATTATGTGAAATGATGAATATTTTTTCCACTAAAGTAACCTTTTCACTATATATGTGTCTTATATTATCATATCATATACATTGAATATACACAGTAAAATTTATTTAATTTTTTATGCAGTAAATTTTATTCAAACAAACACACAAACAAACAAAACATGAGGGCACTATTATTCTGCTGACATATATGTTAGCTTTTGGCCACACAACTGAATCCTCTGGACAAAGACAGGTGCTTCACCTGGGGCTCTACACTGTGCTTGGAGCCCTCTCATATCCAGGGACTGCCCAAGGCTGAGGTGTAAGGGGTCAACCTCTACTTCAACTGAAACAATATAGAAGGGCCAATTCAAGGCCAGCTCTGCCCACATCAGGTGGAAGGTGAATGATGGGCCTGTCATCAGATTGCTATTTGCAGGGCTTTTAACTGTCTTTTTAATATTCTATTGCTTAAGCAAGCTAAGTGCCCCGGACTTAGGTGTTCATACATAATATGTTATACTTTTATGTGTTTCTATAGTGCTTGATATTAAATGGATTTTAAAGTAAATGAATGCCAAGAATTTGCATTTTGCTATCAAAGAGATCTATGTTCAGATCCTGCCTCTCTTTCTTATTTCCTTGGCATATCATGTCTCACTGAGCCTTTGTCTTTTTATCTAAAATACAAGAATCTTATTGTGCCACTTTAAACCACCATCTTAGTGCCTATCTCTTTAAAGATGTCCACATATGTTAATGTTTTTGTTTGTTTTTTTAGTGCTAGGTGTCAGAGTCAGGGCCTCATACATGCTAGGCAAGCACTGAATTACTGAACTACATCCCTATCACACAATATGTATTAATTAAAAATAATGTTTTGCCAAAGAGAATAGTAGAAAGCTGAAGCAGTTTCTAAGCTGGAAGGGAACGCTGATCCTGTACCCTCTCATTCTCCAAGGTCTGGGCTAGAAATGCCCTTTTCTACACAGCTAATATAAGTTAAAAGCCTGAATCCTTTTAGATACCATCTAAAGTAATGTTCTATGGAACTAAAAAAAGGGCAACTGAGGCTGTAAAATTTTTTTTCATGTCACTGGCATGGCTTCATTTAACTCAACAGAGATTTCTTTACATTACATACTGAGAATTTCAACCTGACTGAGCATTAAAATAACTTAGGTGCTTTAAAAGATATCCATGCCCTAGCCCCACCTTTAGAGATTCTTCAATACTTGTCCTGTGGTGGATCTCAAACACAGCTCTCTATTTAAATTTGGCAGGTGATTCTGATTTGTAAACAAAATTGAGAGATACTAGGCTAGAATTTCTTGAATTACCATCTACCTATATTAGCTTTCCAGGTCCACTCTCACAACAATTGAATCAAAATATTAGAACCTAAAGGGCGGGATCTTGGAACTGTAGTAGTGTTACATGCTCTTCCACTGACTCTTCAGACTCAAATCCTGAGAATCACTGCCTTAACTGGACTAAAATGTGCAGTTTATTCTAGAAGAAAATATCATAGTCCTTAAGAAGTTTAGATGAGTTTTTCAGGTGAGATCAGCATGAAATCCATGATCATTTTATCCTACTCTTGCCTGTCAAATTGTAGGAGTTCCAAAAGCGCCTTTGAAATTAGCATAGCCAGTACATCTTGGTGCATTGTTTTCATAAATTCTTCAACGTGGCCCTAGTAAAGGGCTCTGTCTCCAACTGACACTTCATTCTCTGATTTTTCTACTTAAGCTAATGTTCAAATTCACACTGAGTCTTTACTGTTAATCACATAAAAACTCTAGCTATTTGCTTAGCTATTCAAGACTCTCTTCTCAGAAATGTGCTATTTCCAAATAACCTTCTGAAAATACACACAATAGCAATTGCCTTAGAAGTCTTTGGAAGTATAACCTCAGCTAACAAGACAAGACTTGCCTTACCCAAAATGACACACTCTAGCAATAATCTTCAATCTAGCAACGGAATTGCTGAAGTACTTGTTACCTAATCTGGCAATAAATGTCAATCTAACAATAGAATTGTTGAAGTACTTTCAATAAATTTTTAAGGTTCATCATAACAAGTCATGTAGGAAAGCAGTCTTAACATTGTCTCTATTTGACAAATGAAGAACATGAACTTTACAGAGATGAATTACTTTAAACACATTAACTCAGAAATACAGGTCTCAGAAATAGCTGAGAACTGAACTCAGTTCACAAGAAAACTAAATGCAAGAGTCTTTTTGCTACAGCATACTGCTCTGTACAATTAAGTAAAGATTAGGTTCTGAGAGTCACTTACACTTTGTGTAAATCCTTAAGGAATTTCAGTTATCCATAAAAATGCAATCTGTGTCAATGCAAGGATAAGAAATTAAAATTTCCAGAGCACATCCAAACCGAAGAGTAATTTTATTTGAAAGTTCAGGTTGCTTATGCACTTAATAAGGGTGTGGCAGTCAATATTACCTGAATATTTTCACTTATCTTCCTTTGGAACTTAGATTTTTAGGTTTTACTTTCCACACCAGTTATGATTTGTATCCAGATCTCTCCCCATAGCCTCATGCTCTCATGGGTGGGGCTTTAGGGAAATGATTGGGTCATAGGGCATGATAGTCATTAGTGGATTAGTTTACTGATGAGTTTATGGCTAAACATGATGGTGGAAGGTGAAGCATGGTCGGAGGAGATGGGTCACTTGAGAAGGTGGTGGCCTGGAAGGGTCTATCTCCCTGCCTCCTTCCTTGATCAGGTTCTCTGCTTCCTGACACCATGACATGAGCAAGCCTCCACTGCCCTTCCCCTCTACTATACCACTCTGCCTTGGAGCTCCTTGACTATAGACTGAAACTTCTACAACCTGTGAGCAAATATAACTCTTTCATCCTTTAAATAGTGAGTGTCAGGTATTTTTGCCCCAGCAACAAGAAACTAAGAGAGAATTTGGTACCAGAGAAGTGGAGTCCTTGCTCTGACAGAAACTGACCATGTAGTTCAGAAGTCCTTAGAACTGGCTTTTGGGAGGAGCTTGGAAAGATTTGGAGATGCTATTTGGAGAAGCAGCCTTAGAATGCTGTAAGCCACCCTTGATGGAAGTTTCTGGCCAGAGACCAGAAAGCCAGAATGCTGACCATCTTGTTACCAGAAAAGACCAGTCTCAAGAAGTTTTAATTGGGAAGAAGGGTCCCTTTGGTGGTTGGACTCCAGGTCATGTGTGTTATGCTCTGGCAGAAAATTTGTCTGCAGTATGCTGAGGTCCAGTAAATTTGCAGGAGTCTGAGATTAAGGGTGGCAGGCTAATCTGAAGGAGGAAATTTCAAGGCAGAGAAACATTCAGAATGTGGCATGGGTACTGTTAGGGGCTTTTAGCCAGCTCTACCTTGAGAATTAAGAGCAAACAGCCCAGCTGAATGATTTAAAAAGTTTTTAATTTGTCTAGAAAGGAAGGTTTGATAGAGTTGAGGCCTGTAAAGAGGGACCAGAGGAGATCTTGGCTGATAAAAAGACTTGCAGTAAAGAGAAGCTAAGACTTTTGAGAATAGAATCCTAGAGCAACATCCTCCAGAATGGTGGCAGGCTGGGGAATGGGAATGGATTCCCCAGGATTCAGTTTACTGTGCTTAGCATCCAGGTGCTCAGAGCCCTCTGAAACTACCACCAAGATACAAAAGTGTTCAGCTACTTCTCCAGCTGGCAGCAGACCTTGGCATCATCCACATGGGGCTGGTTTTAGGTGCATACAAAATGTAAGCTTTGTGGTGTCAAGGAGGCTTCCACTCAGATTTTCAAAGAGGCCTGGAAGGCCAGGCAGTGTGCCCTTGAGAGGGCAGTGTATGAAGCTGTAAGGGTGAAGCTGAAAGTGCAATAGACATCTCAAAATGTTGAAAAAGCCAGGAATGTGGAACATGTGAGGAAAGCCACAAGGAGTGAATGAAGCTGTTCCGAGAGAGAGAGATCATGAAGCTATAACCACTGCCAGTGCCTTGGGTTGGGACTGTTTAATCCCTTTAGAGTATATATCTCAGCACAATGTTCCCTAGGTGCTGGACATAGAACTATAGAATTTAATGTTTGTCTTACTGAACATAGGTCTTGCTTTGGTCTCATTTGTTTCTGTCCCCCTATTTTTTCAGTTAAAACTAACGTATACATCTTCAATGGAGACAAAATCCAGCTAATTTTCACATATCTAAAGGCACATTTATCAGAATTTCTTTACAGGCTCAAGTTGTATCCTTAAACCACAGGAATTAAAGTCACTCAATACATGAACCCATGATTTTCATCTATAGCATTTTTCAACTATTTCTACCTAAAAGCTTTGCTAAATGATATTAAAAAAATTTCCCCTATATAATTATGACTTTATATCTCTGCCATCACACTTAACTCAGTGTACCTACATCATAGTTCAGTTTCTATTTTTCACATTAAATTGTCAACCTGTTAAAGGCTTAGACCTACAAATATTTTTGCATATATTTAGGTTCTTCCACATTAAAAGTACTCAATATATCAGATTTAAGAGTTAAATTAAATTAATATATTTAAGTTAATTTAGCATAAATGAACAAATTAAAACTCTATAACATTATAATATAGAGCTAATTTCTAGCATTATTGCTATTAATAACATACTGACTTTCACAAAAAATATTTTAATATCTAGGCTAGACCTATAATTCTTGCTTAATGTCTCCTACGATATAGACTTGTATTAGGAGAGCACAAGCTCTGAAATTCACTAGCCATGGGGACATGGAGACTCATTCAGCCCTTTTGGGCTTAATTTACTGATCTGTAGAATTAATGGTGTGCTTCTCATCCCGTGTGGAGTTAACTGAGTAGTGGACAACAGGTTTCAGGCATGTGAGAAGCATTCAAATTGTGTTTCTTTCCTAGATGCAGGGATGATCTATTTTTCACAGCATTGATTTTTTTGTTCCATGCAAAACTGAAATTGTATTCTGTTGTTTCAACATACTTTAAGTTGAAAAATTGAAGATTAAAATGCAAAAGATGCTCATGCTTCCTTTTTAGTCTTCATAGCCTTAAAGAGAAGGCAGGGTTAGATGCATAATCCAAGATTATAAACATCTTATGTTGCTCTTGTTGAAATAGCCAATACAATTTTTAAAGTTTTCTATTTGACACTTCAATGAAGACCAATAGAGATTTCTCATATTTATATATATGTTTGCATATAAAGCTGTTATGCAAATGTACATAAAACCATTTATGGAAAATATTACATAAATATCTTTAAAACTTTATCATAATATTATAGTTAGTTAAGAATGATAGTATGCATATACTTCTTCATTTATTTTGTCAATGCATGCCAAAATTCTTGTTTTTGGTAGTATTAAAATGGTTATTATTATTGGCTTTATCAATATATTATTTGGTTACATTTGATAAGTAAAATGACAAAGTCATTAATTTTATTTTA
>NW_004624732.1:27710221-27721749 GCF_000247695.1 Heterocephalus glaber
GCTGTTATCTGAGTAATTATTTCTGATTTCATTTTTCCCAGATCCTCTTTTGTTGCCAGTTCAGAGAGTCCAGGTGATTGAGTATCAGGTTGTTCCATCTCGTTTCCCTTTGGGGTTGTTGTAGGTGATCCGCAAAGTCTGTTTTTGGAGGCTTGTTTATGTGTCTTCTCATTTCACGCAGCGGACACGGTGATGCTTCTGGCGCCCACGTGGCTCACCTTCTCTGCCCTAGGAGCCTGGGATGGTGGCAGGGAACTTCCTTCCGGGTGCTGGGACCAGCTCACCTTCTCTGTCCTAGGAGCTTAGGATGGTGGCAGGGGAGCTTCCTTCTGGGGTGCTGGGACCACCTCAGCTTCCCTGCCCTAGGAGCGTGGGATGGTGGTGGGGGAGCTACCTTCCAGGTGCTGGGACCAGCTCAGCTTCTCTGCCCTAGGAGCCTGGAATGGCAGTGGGGGAGCTTCCTTCCAGGTGCTGGGACTGGCTCAGCTTCTCTGCCCTAGAAGCTTGGGATGGCAGTGGGGGAGCTTCTTTCCGGGTGCTGGGACTGGCTCAGCTTCTCTGCCCTAGGAGCCTGGGATGGCAGACAAAGTCATTAATTTTACATGATTCTTCAAAAACAATATCAAATAAATCATGACTATTAAATAAGTTCTCCTACATCCAGTACTGTTATAAGGTCATGTCAATTTGCAGTATTGGGGATCGAACTAGGGGCCTTGTGCTTGTGAGGCAGGCATGGCCCGACTGAGCTAAATAACCAGCCCCAAGAAAAATGTACTTTTAAGAGGAAGAAAATTGTTTACCATGGTTAGTCTGACTAGTTGTTTAAATCAACTTGATTTTAATCAAAATCACCTGCCACATACACTTCAGTCTATGAATGAAACATTGTACACTATACAGAATGATGTCGGTTAAAATTACAGTACTTGTGTTTATTGCCTCAAACTTCTCTGAAGCCTTGCCAACCTCTATTTGCTCATTACTTGGTGCAATATGGTGGGGCAATATGGTTTTACTTCTTCAGGGTCATCTGATAGTGTGGCTCAGTCCACTATAACTCATGTTTCCTTCTTTTGTTTTCTATTTTCGTGATTCTGGCAGTTGAATCCAGGGCCTTTGCACTGAGCTAAATTCCAGTCCTCTTTTATTTTTTATTTTGAATCAAGGTGTTGACAAGTTGCTAAATTGCCCAGGCTAGTCTCTAACTTGTGATCCTCCTGTCTAGTCTCCTAAAGTGCTGGAATTACAGGCATGCACAACCACATCTAGCTCTCATTGTTCTAAATGAAGTCAATTCACATTTTTATATTCTATCCCTTTATTTTTATCCTTTTATTGAACAGAACTCTATTGTTACACAGTACTCTAGCATTAAGTATAAAAAATGCCCAAGCACTGCAACAGTTGACCACATTCTTGTTAACTCAAGGTCAACACTGATGAATTCTCACTTTTGGACTCCACAGAATTATAATGCAAAAGCTAGAGATGTAGGAATTATTTATGTATGTGCGAGTCTGCCTGCAAATAACCTCAAATTTGCAGGTGCTCCCAAATTGCTCAGAGTTTGTATTTCTTTAACCAGATTCATAGTTCTTTATCGTAATCTTAGCAACTCTAGCTATGTGTTGTTAGTTTATCTACATTTGAGCCATAGTTAAAAATCAGTACATTTGCTATGCTGAAAGATATTGGAGAACAAAGTAACAAAGTGTTGGAATTTTTTTTTCAAAAATTCCAACTCATTTTTATTTACAAGGCTGTTGAAGAAGAAGAACTGTGATGTTATTACATTTTCTCAGGAAAGTTTATCTAGTTTTTGTTATTCTTACAGGGGGGTGACTAGATTTTATCTTTGCAAGATATCATGATAAAGTACAAATAGTATACAATTTAGTGTAACAACCATTTTTTACAATTGAGGGACATTAAGTATATTCACACTGTCTTGCAACCATCACCACTGTCCATTTCCAGAACATGGTGTTCATTATCCCAAACTAAAACTGCATACCCATTGAACATATTTCCTCATTTCTCTTTTCACTAAGCCACTAATAAACACATTCTACCTTTTGTACCTATGAATTTGACTATTCTAGCTCCTTATGTACTGGTAGGTGAGGAAAAAATGGTCATTTCACTTTGTATAATACTTTCAAGGTTCATTCACATTGTAGCATGTATCAGAATTTCATTTATTTTAAAAACTAAACAATATTGCATTGTATGTATATGTCACCTTTTGTTTACACATTCCTCTGTTGAAAGGCATTGGTTGTTTTCAAATTTTTGACTGTTGGAAATAACGCTGGTCTAAACATTAGTGGCTTTGCCCCTGCTTTCAGTTATTTAGGGTACATACCCAAGAGTAAAATTGTTGTATCATATGATGATGATTCTCTGTTTAATATTTTTGAGGAATCACCATATGTTTTTATCACAGCTTTTGGATCCTTTTACATTCCCATTAACAGTGTACAAGGATTCTAATTTCTCTACATCCTTGCCAGCACTCATTATTGTCTATGTTCTTTAATAATAGCCATTCTAATCTGTGTGTCTATTTTCTGTTGCTATAACAAAATACCAGAGGTTGAGTACTTTCTAAAGAATAGACATTTGTCTAGCTCACTGTTTTAGAGGTCCAAGGGTGTAGCATGGGCTTCTGCTTTGCTCTGGTGAGGGACTCCTGGTTTTGTCACATCATGACTGACAGCATAAGGGTAGGAACATATCTGGGAGGAGATCACATGGCAAGACAGGAATCCAGACTGTGAGGAGGGGATAGTCTTAATCTTTTCAAACAATGTGCTCTTATGAAAACTAATGCCCCCAGACCAGCATTCAGCCATTCTGGGGAAAGCACCCAAAGGCCAACTTACCTTCCACTAGGTCCCACCTCTTAAAGGTTCCACCACTTCTTAATGATGCCACATTGCAGATCAAGTTTTCAACACTGAAACTTCAGGGTATGCACTCAAACCATATGCAAACTCTAGCAAGTGTGAAGTGGTAGTTTAGGATGACTTGTGAGTAATAGAGTTGTAAATTAATGGATTGGGCTAAGATTTAAGAAGATATGCATCATTTGAACTATGTTTTATTGAGTTCACTAGTCTCCCAGATACAAAATTAAACTAAGATCTATTCGTTAACTGAATAAATAGTGTGCTTTTCACTCTGTACTGACACCAGAATAGGCATAAAAGTATTTCGGTTATATAGTCCGGTGCTCATGACAAATTTCCAGTGTATTTGAGAAAGTAAACCAAATGGCTTATGAGCTTTTAAACAATTGCTTGCAGCAATAAGAGAAATTGGTCTGTTAATAAGTACAGGCAGTAATATTATTTTACATTTAATTCTTCATTTCAGAGCTCTCAAGCTACTTTTATTTGTACTATTATATTTTATGGAGTCTTTGTCCTCATGTATAAAATTATAGTTATCTCTGAGAGATTAGTATATAAAATTAAAAAGTATATTAGCTACTCTTTAATGGCTTTACCTGACCTGTAAAAGCCTTCTGAGCTCCAGCATATTTGACCATTGGTATTTTGTATGGAGACACTTGCCGGTTCTGAAGACTCTTCAGAGCTCATATTCTCAATGCTCTACTCCCTGATTTTTCTTTCTCTCTTTTTCTTTCTTTCTTTCTTTCTTTCTTTCTTTCTTTCTTTCTTTCTTTCTTTCTTTCATGAAAACAGGAATATTATTGAGAAGAAATTTAGCCTGCCTTATGGCATAGTGTCACCAAGTAGCCATCAAGCTCCTCCTCTGTGGCTGCATATCATTTCATCATTTTTCTCTGGAGCCATTGCTGGGAAGTTGCTGTTTTGCATCTCAAGCTACCAATTGCCAGCTCTGGATTGATGTAACTATCTCACATTACAGATGGAGAAACTGAGTCTCAGAAAAATGATCTTGTCATGAATGCTACTGTGAGGAGCCTCCTCTTAAAAGAGCAGAGATGCAAGGACTCAGGAGTTCATACATTGGCCATAATTCAGGTGTCTGAATCTATTTATCACTGAAAGTTTCAGAAGGACATAGAAATTACCTTAATTCTTGACACAATGATTATAAACAAGAGAAAAATATCAGTACCACTTTTTCCCCTCTGTAATCCCAATGTGTTCACTAGAAAATTAAAAGTTGGAACAAAAATTCTTTAAATTTACCACTTACATTGTTTCTGACTTAATATTTGTTCAGAATAAAAGTTTATCATGAGATTTTCCTACTGAAATTGTTTTCAAGATTCATTTTTCTCCCATGTATTTTTTAATTAAAGGCAACAAATTAAGAGGATAGATATACTGGGGAGTTTAAAGTATGAGTAACATCTTTCATAACTTAAAAATATTACAGTCTTGTCATGTCTTCCAAATTCCAAATATTTATCTTCATGGCAATCTTTCTTTTCCTAGCAATTCAGGGCTGAGCTTTAATTGGGCAGGAATCCAAACCCTCCCAATGTGACTTTGATCCCTGAATGACTTACTGCCTTAAAAAGGCTCATGTTTTATTAGAGTATATGATTAAAACATGAAGGCGAGTGGTGAAATCCTGGGCAGGGAGAACATCTGAATATATGGTCCACTCTCAAGAGAGGATTGATTTGAGGTCTATTAAAATGAAATTATGCTGGACCATAAAGGAGGGCAGATGTGGGACAAGCCGTGTCAGAGAGCATTTCCATATGCTGTACAACACTCTCCAAATGTAGGCAGACTTGTGGGCACCAGACCATCACCTGGAGAGGTGGTCCCTGCCCTGCTTCTAATAAACAACCAACATTTTATCTCTACCATAAAACCTTCTCTGGCCTCCCAGATGTGCATTTGTGTGTGTGTGTGTGTGTGTGTGTGTGTGTGTGTGTCCTCCCACTGTGTCTGCATCTTTGCTGTAACATTTATTATGCTTCAATATAAACATTGACTTTCTTGTTTTCATTTGGGCGATAATGAGTTCCTTAAGCACAGGAAATGATTGCCATGGGTTTTCATATCTCCAAGGCCCAACATAAAAAATATTTGTTGCATGGATGAGGGTAAAGTTTTACCAGAAATTGTTGAAGTTTTTCATGTTGTCAGTCTTCTGCCTGTGCATTTCCCTGTTGAGGTGCCTCATCCTCACTTTTGTGAATACTTATGTGTGACTTGACTATGCTGTAAATACTTTCAGACAAGATCTGCAAGGTGTTCATCTGGAGCTTGTTTGTAGTGGAGCATCCTGTGATTGCTGAAATTCACAGTGCCCTGACCCCACTGTGCTCTTCAGAGTCATTTCGTATCACTTTCCACCTCTACCCTGTGTCTGGTGGCACTAAACTTTTCCCAAGTTGCTCTTTTGCCTCAGTATATTTGCATATGTGATTCCCTTTTGAACTCTGAATACTCCTCTTTTCTTCTTACCTAACTTCTAATTTTCCTTTAGGTTCAGCTTAATAGTCACATTTTATGCTTTTATATTGTCTTGGTTCCTTCCCTTCCCTTCTTTCCTCTTTTCTTCCTTCCTCCATCCCCCCTCCCCTCTTCCTCCCTGCCTCCCTCCTTCTCTCTCTCCTTCCTTTCCTTTGTTCCTCCCTATTTTCCTTCCTGATGGAGGAATGCAGAGGCAAGGCAGGGCTGGCAAGGCTAAATGGTAACAAAATTCTTACCTTCATTTCTTCATTCCTCCTCCTCCCCCTCTCCTTTTTCTCCTCGCCCCCCTCCTCCTTCTTCTCCTTCCTTTCCTTTCTTGTTAGCTATTCTCTATTTGGGGCCTTCCTATTTCTAAAACTAGCACTAGGACAGGCTTAAGCAATTTATTTTGACTTTACACTTGACTTGAAAATAGGACACCTGAATTCTAGTTCCAAAAAGTGTTCTGTCTGATCTTCTACATGTCTCATGTCTTTTTTACATCTCTAAAATGAAAAGCAGTGCCTGGATCATTTGGGACCTTAACTGGTCAGGATAAAGATGGTGCATGATCCCTTTCCTCTCTTATGTACATCACTGCACTACAGCAAGTGCAATTTTGTTACCATCCAGCCCTTCCAGCCTTGCTTCCACTCTGTATTGCCCCATCAGGAAAGCCGTTCTGATAGATATTTTATCAACAAATGTTCATTTTCTTTGCCAACACAATTTGAAATTTGTTCCTTCAAAAAAACCTGTACATACACATTCCCAATAGACAATAGTCTTTTCTTTGTATAGTTCATTTGATAAAATCTATAACTTGGTAGCATACCTAAGTTCCTAAACCCATGAAAATTTTATAAATAAAAGTTGAGGACCTGGACAGAGAATAGAGAAGCAATCCAGGATGATAAAAAGCAAGCCTGTCTCAGAGAAGTGAACCTAGAAAGGATATGAATACTTTGAATTTATTTCTTCAAATATTATCTTAGAAGGAATATTAGGATCAAGAAAGTAAATAACAAGGATATTGAATTTTTTAAAATAAGTGAGGGTAGAGAGAGCTCTCTGACCTAAAGGGCCCATGTCAAGGCTTTTGAATCACTAGTGAGAAAACTTGTGATACAGAAGCTGCCAAAGTAGGGTTAGATGATTTTTAGGTCAAAATTCTGCATCCTGTGATTCATTAATAATAAATGATTATTGAGAGACTATCTTTGAATTAAAAAAATAAGATTTAATGATTTGTGATATTCCTTTTAAACCACAAAACCTCTTTTGGACTCTCTGATACTTTACCAGGCTCCCAAACCATCAATGTGTTGTTAAGATAAATCAATTTTAGATGAAAGAGAAGTAAAATAATGACCTCTCAGAAAATATGCCCTGAGAGCCACTCTTTTTTTCCTCCAGGTCTATGTAGAAAAGAAACTTCAGCTCCAATTCTGCTGTCACCTGATTCCATAAATGCTCTGTCCTTGGGAACAGAAAAAGGGAGCTGCACTATGATCCTTTCTCCATGTTTTTCTAGCTTTCATCTTCACACAGGTGTGTTTCTGAAGGGAGGCAATTATGTGCCATCAAGTGCTGCTGGAATATCAAAATGTGGTTTTCCTCAACAGTCCTTTTCCCTCTGCAATGGTACAACTCACAGAATTGTTTTTTGAGGTATGGCTTCCCTATGAACTTTTCTCTTCACTCATCATTTTCTTACAAACTCTGAACAGAGCAATACATTTTCAACCAGCTTCCCACAGATTTCTGCTGTTATCTGTCACTTCATAATCCACATGAAAATGTTTGCCTCCAACAACTTCTTAAGATAAATATGCTGACTAAGCTATTCTTGTCCCCAAAACTGTTAATAATTTCTCATGGTACCTTTTTTCCCTCTAAAGTAAATGGCAGGATGCAACCAGTGAAAGCCTGATTCTGTCCATAAGGAGGAAGCTGCTCTTCCTTTGGAAGGTTTTATTATCCTTTGGCATGAAAACAGATCTTAGTTTATTGGCCTAAGATGATTTGCAGCAAAAATTGTGTCAGCGTAACTGCAGAGGTAATTAAGCTCATGTTGGGGGTGTCTGTCCTGCTGTCAGGGAAGGCAGACAAGCACAAGGTGCTGTGCAACTTAGGAAATGTTGACATCAAGTCCTGGGGAAGCGGATCGCAGACCCACTAGATTGCAGGCGTCTTTTTTCATCTAGGGAATCATTTCCACCTGTTCTGAGTTGGCTCTTATTTAGAAGTACATTGAATTCAGACAAGAAAGCACAGCTGCAAAAATACTGTGTTCAATGCCAGTGGAAACCAGAGGAAGTGTAACAGTTCACATTTTCCAGCACTTCCAGGCAAAAGGCTTACAGGATAGTGAAAAGAGCTTGGGCGGGGGGCGGGGGGGGGGTGTCAGGCTGCTTGGTTTGAATTTCTGCCTCTGCCTTTTGCCAGTTGGTTACTTTAGGCAATGTTCTTAATCTAAACCTCACTTTATTTTTCTTCTTCCATTACCTTGTAGCATCCACTGGTTTTGCCAAGTTTGTATACCAGCTCAGAATTGACTTTCCTCATATATCCCTGGTGTTGATACATTTAAGAAATTAATGCTAATTAATGCTAATTAATTCTAATCTTGATTCAAACTCCAGCATCTTCAATGACCAGGCAGATAGAAGTAGGCCAATGTATAATGTTAAGAACTGGTGAGGACTATGGCTAACAGAAAACACATAACCTAACTAAATGGGATTACTGGGTACCCTGCTCTCACTTTTTGTTACATGAGAAAGCAAGTACAGTTGGTGAAGTTTAAAGTTTGAACTTGAGTTTATATATAACATTTCCTTATTTTGAAAGCATTATACGTCCCAAGCAAAACACATCTGCACACTCCTGTGCTGCCAGGTTTTGAGCTCTGACTTTGAGAATTCGTGTCTAAAAATATTACATGGGAGTGTAGAGTCAAGCTCAGATACAACCTTGTCCAAATCTTTGATGTGGCTTCTGTGTTTTAACATAATATAGAGTGTGATGGTTAATAATCTTGACTGTCAACTTGACTGGCTGCAGAGCTGCCTGGGAGATTAGTAGAGCACACTTCCAGATGAGTCTGGAACGGTCATGCAGGCATGGTCTTGGGGACTTCTCGCTCCTTCCTCTGCTGCTCTTTTATGCTTGTGCTGTTTCCTGATGGCCATGAGGAGAGCAGTGGCTCTATACCATGCCCTTTCACATGTTTGTGCCTTGGAGCCAGGCAACTGTGGACTGAAACTTCTGAAATTATGAGCCAAAATAAACTTTTTCTCCTGAAAGTTGTGAATGTCAGATATTTTGTCACAGCAACAAAAGGCTGAACAATACAAATAGAAAGATTGCTTATTCATGGTCCCCTGGCTGGTCACTGGCAGACCTGAGACTGACCTATTCCTGAAGCTCTCAAACCAGAGGCACTCTTGCGTTACCCTGCCATGCTTGGTCATAGCTTCAGCAGGTGCATAGGAATAACTAGAAATAGCTTTCTTCCCCGCTGATTGGATTTGGAGGTTAAAGAAGGCAGGATAAGAAAAGGAATGGATTTACAGGGATTATATGATTAACCCAACCTAAAATTTCTTAAACTACTATGTAATTGAAATCATCTTTATCGTATGTTCTCTCCTTCACAGGCACTTAGTCTTTAAGGATCATCACCATTCCTGTATAAATAAAAAATTCTTTTGAATTGCTTAGAGTAAAAATAGCTCCTAGCTGTTATATTCAATACTGTTAAAAGTCTCAATAGTGTACAATAAAACTTTTCCTTGTCACAAATTCCAATGCAGATGTCCTTGGATGGGTGACTCCTCTGGAGAAACTCCTTCAAGACTGACCCAGGAATACCATTACACTCAACACTGGGACAGAGTCATCCTTACCTGTCACCAAGAATATTGAAAGCTCACATCTGGGAGACAGTTTCTTATGGGGTCAGCTTCAGATGGGAAAACATCACTCCTTCTTTTTTTTTTTTTTTTTTAACTGGGGATCAAACTCGGGATCTTGCACTTAGAACATCACTCCTTCTACATACCATTGTCCAGAACTGGTCTCATGGTCCACATCTAGATGTAAGAAGGTGGAAACTATAAGTTCCTTATATGCCAAGGAATATTTAAAAATGGATTGAAAACATATAGTATTGGAAATTATATGTTTGGAATATTGGAAATAATAAAGGAAAAGATGAAAATAAATGAGAAAAGAAGAAAAATATTCTGCAACTGTATGTTTTTTCCTATTAAAGATTGATTCTCTATGATTGAATCATTAGGACAAGTTAGTCATTTTCCTGTCACCAGGACAAAACACCTGACATCCACAACTTAAACAAGTACAGGTTTATTTGGATCACAATTTCCAGTGCATTCAACCCATGTTTGGCAGACTCCAAGGCAAAAACAGTATGGTAGAAGGGCATGGAGGAAGAAAGGTGTTCAACCCATGGAAACTAGGAAGGAGAGAGTGAAGGGAAGGAGCCAGGGATAAAAATACAGCATTCTAGGACACATTTGCAGTGACTCAGCTCCAACTAGCTCCTACCTCCTACACCATATCCAGCCATGAACTCTTCAGTAGATTAATCCATAGTGCTCCATGACCTAATCACTTTCCTGAAGCCTCACTGCTGAATAAATGAGACTTTGGGCAAGCATTTTAGATCTACACAATAACTGAGAATGACTGAGTTATTATGACCACCATTGTAATTACCATAAGAACTAATGACCAAAATTCACAAGTCACACCCATTTATCAAAATTATAAATCACTCATTTATTGATTTACCAGCCCCATCTAATGTCTCCACCTGATGAAATTTTGGATCTTTATTAGGTATGTGCCTTGTATTTTAAATTATAACAGGATTATTTTTATCCATACGTTACACTGCAGACACAACCATAGCATTCTCATCAGTCATACGTATTTGCCAAGACGTAAACTGTGGTTGGGAAAAGAATGATAACTGAGAACTGCTCAACAGCAGGTGAAATGAGGGATGTAGAACATTTCCCTCCTGCCAATTGGCTCCCATGGGACTGAATTCTGGGTGATTCTCTGAGGTTGATTCTCAGTGGAAATGTTCCATAACCCAGGAACCCTCTCTGATTTTGTCTAAGCCTTTTTTGGGAAATAAAGTATGGGGAAATGTTGGCCCTTTTCAGAGAATGGGCCAGTCTTGCTGGTTGGCATTTTTGCTTTGTAAAATCATTGTCCTTTCCCATAATGCAGGAAGCTTGGGGTTTTGTTTTATAATGACAGAAATTTTTCCCACCAATTTTTGGAAACAAACACTATTATTTCTTATGAGTCTGAGAAAAATTCTTTAGGAAGCAAGGGGAATAAAATGACCTATAAGCAAATACAATGACTGTAACCAAAGGGAAAATATCAGACATATAGTGGTCTTTAATAACAAAACCACTAAGAAGCCTTGCACAAGAATATTATATCCAATTAATATGCAGATCAAAGCTCCAGACACTCTGAATTTAATTGCTTCCTCCAAAGATGAAGCATACATAATGCAGCCCATCCTCAGGAAGAGTGAGCTGAATATACTCTGATCCACTCTTATGTCAGAGCATTTGGCCCACTGTGAACATTTACTTTCATATCTTTGCATCTAGGGGCCCAAGAAGAGATTCTCCCAATAATAGTCATTATCCAAATGCTGAGAGTACTAGAGTTCAGTATGGAGTGCTGTATTTTCTCTATTTTCCTCCTTTCCCTGCCCGCCCTTCAACCCCTCCATCCCTCCCTATTTACAGAGACTTTGTTTGCTTTTTTTCATTTCCTCATATTAATTCCATTCCCTTCTTTCCTTTCCCATAACCTTCCCACTTCCCCTTCCCCTTTGTCCCTTTTCTTCCTATTTCACACTATCTATTATACCTTTTAGTCCTTATTTACTCTTTCAGTTTCTCACACTAGAGAAACTATTCAGTATTTACACGTGTGTCCTATTTATTTCACTTAAGAGTATTGCCTCAATGTGCATCCATTTAGCTATAAATGTCTCCAATTCCTCATTTTTTATGGCTGAGTAGTACTCCATTTTATATTAAAAAAAATTTCCTT
>NW_004624732.1:27726287-27754601 GCF_000247695.1 Heterocephalus glaber
ATCAGAGTGTTCCATCTCATTTCCCTTTGGGGTTGCTGTAGGTGATCTGGAAGTCTGGTTCTGTGGCTTGTTTACCTGTCTTCTCATTTTGTTGTGCATGGGGGCAGGGGGGGTGTAAGGTGGGTTTGTGTTCCTGGCACCCATGCAGCTCACCTCCTCTGGGCTCAGAGCTGTGGCATGCCCACCCAGAAGCTTCCTCTATGCTTGGAGCCACAGCACGCCTACCCAGAAGTCTGCTGCTGTCCTGTATTTCATTTTCTTGGATGCTCTTGTGAAAGGAATTGTTTGCCCTATTTCTCTCTCAGTGAGTCTGTTGTTCATGTAGAGGAAAGCTATTGATTTTTGTGTGTTGACCTTGTATCCAAGGAGTGCTGTATTTTCTGTAGTAGTCTGCTAGGGCTGCTGTAATAAGTACCAAGACTGTGTGGCTGAAACAACAGAATTTCATTTTCTCAGTTTTGAGTTCTAGTTCAGGTGTGGGCTGCAGGAGTTTCTTCAGAGATTTCTTCCCATGGCTTGCATAGGCATCCTTTTCCTGTGTCTTCATATGGTTTTTTTGTTGCTGTATATGTCTACATTTCCTCTTCTTCTAGGACCCCAGTCATATTGGGCCAGAGTCTACTTTAATGTCCTCAGTTTAATCCAATGAACTCTTTTTAAATGCATTCTCTCCAAATAAAATCATACTTTGAGATTCTGGGGGCTTGGACTTGAAGATATAAATTTTGGGGTATACAGTTCAATTTGTAACAGAGTCCCAACATCCAAACTGTTAGACCGTATTCCAAAAGCTGTTACTAAATATTCTGGAAAAGTTAAAAGGTCAAGTAAGAAGTGCACATGTTATCTTCTCACAGCTTGTGCTACATACAATGCTGGAAGGCATGCTTTTGGGTTCTTCCTTTGAGTTGATACATCATTTCATAGTAGAACTGTGTTTGAGCTTAGTTTTTTGTTGCTTCCTGCATAAATAACTCTGGCTGGTTTAAACCCCATATCCACAGGGAGCCCCTCTTTAACACATCTCTCCCATTGACCAATACATGTCTCCTGTCCCCTCTCATCCTAAGCACTTGTCTTCTCTCCTGGTTTACTTTGGGTGTCTAATTTTTCTCTCCTTGGCGGTTCATTTTCATTCTATTCATCCTAATTTACCATTGCAGGACCTTTTTCTTAATTGTTTGGAACAAGCATGAAGTTATAGAATCTTTTCCCTATTAGATCAATTTGAGAGGAATTGAGAAGGGAAGTTAGTGGTTCTAGTGCTGTTGGAAAGGCAGATATTCTATATTGCCACCTGAATACATACTGTTACTGTTCATAATTTTTTTCAAAAGTAATCTTCTCTTAGAAGATATTTAAGTTTAATCCTATCTCTCTAACAACAAAATTATTCTATGTCAGATGAAATCACCACTTAGTAGTGATGTGTTGGCACAAATCTCTTGAAAATTGAATAGGGAAGCACACAAATTGCCATCTGGCCCTTCTTCAACACTGTGTACTCACCCATGCTCTCAAATGCTACATTGGTTCTGACAAGTTGTCTTCTTATAAGTATGAAAATGTTATGTTAAATGAAGGCATAGCATCCTTAGACCTCATTCTGGACATCTGTCTTCCATACATTCTGCAAGTATCTTAAAAACTTAAATAATGAGAGCATATTGCCATGTATTCTATATATATCCAACTTAGACCTTATGCAACTGCTTCTTTTTAATGTGCATGAAATGAAGTTCAAAGAGTGAAAAGGTACCGATCAGTATCTGAGAGCAATTTTTCTATTAGATCTGGAATTAAATCTGAGTAATTGGACACCAGCTAACTATTCTGTCTGGTTCCTTTGGACACAAGATGATGATACTGAACCAAATCAGCAGGACTTCCCTTGGAATGTTCTGGAACTCCTCAGTTGTCATTTAAAAAAATCAAAGTCGCCATTTTGATAACAACTGTAAATTTGAAAACAGAGAAAAATTAAGTGTATTAAGGTCAAGGTCTAATGATATCCATAAATGTAGTTTCATCAACAACTCCCCATGATTTGTTAAGGCAACTGACAAAGGCCAGAGATCCCCAGAGGAAGTCTAATTTAAGTAAACAAAGACTAAAGCAGGACCCAGGGGCCAAGCAAAAAGCACAAGAAGTTGTGGGAAAGAGGGGCCTTACCATAATTGAGAGATTCCTATTCTTCATGATTGAGCAAGCAAAAAAAATGCCCATCCCCCAATATTTTCTAATAATATTGCTAAAATTCCACCTCTTGTGTATTATTTCTTTGGATTTCAAAGTCTTTTCTGTTTTGTGGAGTCCATAATGAAATTGAAACCATAGTGTGGTACATACACGACACCACTTTAGAAACTGATCTGTCTGCTGTAGGTTAAATTGTGTCTCCCTAAAGATGTGTTGAAGCCATAACTTCCCATACAACTTAATTGGAGATAAGACACTCATCTCAGGGCAGCAATTAAATGAGGTCTTAAGGGTGGGGCTGGTGTCATAAGAAGAGAGGAAAGAGCTCTCTCTGTCTACACAAAGAAAGACCATGGAGGGTTCTGTGAGAAGGCAACCATCAGCAGTCTAAGGAGGAAACCTCAGGAGAACCAATCTGCCAGCATCATGATCTGGATTTCTGGCCTTGAGATCTGTAAGAATCATCCATTTAAGCCACTCAGTCTATGGTATTCCACTGTGTTTAACTGGAACAACTATTTTTAAAAAAGCCTTGACCACATCCTATGCATCTTCCTTAATCCCCAAAGACCTTCCTTACTTTGGTGTCATTCATTCCATGTGAGTGTCACCCTGGTGTTTTTGTAGTCTCATTTGGAATTTGGTAATTTTCTTTTCCTAAGATATTCAGAACCCATTTTCCTGCTTTTGATCCTTATTTCCCACAAACAACATTAGCTCATATCCCTTCAGTCTTTCTAACCCAGAGTGCTGCTATCTGAGTGATAGTTTATTAATAATATTTGTAGGAAGAATACTGTTTCTACAACTACTACCTGACAACTACTACTCCATGTAAGAACATTTCATGTGAAAGCCAATTTGCCTGTAGTAGTTTTAGTCTTTTGCTGCTCAAGGGATGCATCATTCTGCTCTACAGATGAAGACAATGATGAGAGGTTAATTTATGTAAAATCACACCAACCCCAGACTAGGCTGACTCTCCAGCGTACATTTTTTCTCTGCCTTCTGTCCCTGACCCCACTAACAGATGAAGTAAACCCATCCAATGCATAAGTGAAGAGGGTCCAGCTGTTCTATGCCATCCAGCATCCAGCATCCAGCATCCATCCCTTCCTTGGCTCCTATTAGAGGTTAGGGAATTCTGCCTTGAAAATAAACCAGTACTGCCAACAATGCAATTCTAAAAAACTCCTGATTTTAGCCAAATTAAACAAAGGTTAAGTCACTGAAGGGGAGGCTGTTGTTTTTAAGGATCCAAATGGTTAGCTGGCTCTTGTGTTCAGCAAGCTTAAGATTAATAAAGGGCAAATTGGAAGGCATATTTTACATGCCCCATTAAACTGGTGGGATTAAGTGTGCACAAAAAGTAATTGCCTTTTGATGTGAATAAAGCACAAAAAGCACAGACAGAGGAAGCATGCTCCCTAATTTATAGTCCTATAGGAGACTTTCTCTGTAATTATCATCTTAATGCCAAAGAGCATAATATATGGTAATGCTAAAAGGAACACAGTGAAAAAGTCATTGCATCTTTACTCTCTTCTGGGTGAAATTATTTTCCCTTCTGGTCAAGCCCTGCAACTTCTCCATTGTGCTGGCAGAGCTCAGAGCAAAGGAAGTCAGCCTATCCTGGTGGAGCCGGATGGTGCCTCATGATTCTCAGGAGTGGCCAGAGTGCCCCAGGACTGCTTTCTTGGCACTCTATTTCTAAAAGGCCATCTAGGTTTCCTTCTGATCAGATGTGGCTAATTAGGGTCACATGCACATGTGCCAAGGCTTCAATAATTTGGAAATCTTAGTATTAAATCAGAGTCATGCAGAGGACTGAAAATTTAAATTTCTCCTCCAAGATTTTAATAATTTGAATTTTTTCCAGAAGCATCCTAAGGAATTAGTTCAAATGGCTGAATAATAGCCCATAAAAGACTTAAAGAAACAGTAATCTGTGGAACATTTTACAATGTTGTAGAAAAAGCTTTATGAAAGGACCTACTTTGAGGAAGAGGAATTTTAATGATATGTAATGTCAGTGAGTTTTTTTCAAAGTGCTGTTTGTGTTTTAATCATTATTGAAAATTTCTCTCCTAAAAATACAGCTAAAGTTATTAGCCATTATGCTGTTGGTGGTCCTTTATTCAGGGATTTGGATAAATTACTGCTTAAGTTTGCCCTCCCTTCTCCTTTGCTCAGGCATTTTTCCCACAATAATCAAAATGGAAAGGATTGTCATTAATAGCCCAAGATTTTCGACATATTCAGTTCTAAAGCTTAAAGGACTCACTTCTGTCCAATGGACTGTGTTCTAACTCATTCTTAAATGTCTTGTCTGGTGCTGAGCATTAATCTATGTACTTTCACAAGTCCTTTAAGAAGTTGATAGGAAACAAAATCTTAAATTCAATTTATTGCCAAGAATCTATTCAGCAGCAGAGATCATGGAAATATAAGGACTGAGATGGGCTTACAAGGTCACTAATCCAAACTCCATTCAAATCCTTGAATTCCCTCTAGGCACTGCTGTCAGGAGCCTGCCTGCTCCTATCTGAGCAGGCCATGAGCCACACCGTTCTGCATTGGCTTCATTTGGGCACTTAATAGCCTATTTTGTAAGCTGCTGGATGGTAGAGACCTCATTTTCTTGGACTCATCCAAACTTAATAATTGTTTATAGTATTGCATCAAATGCCAAGTCCTCTTGCTCAAGTGAAATAATACTTGAAACATTCATTGTTGATAATTGTGGTAGGCAGAATTCCAGTTTCTCAGTTATTTATCCTAAATGTCCAAATCTGGGATTACATTGCAAAGGAGACTTCACAGATGTGATCAGGTTAAGGATGATGAGATTAAGAGATTATCATGGATAATCACAGTGGACTCAGTTGAATCACAGGATCTTTTTAAGAGGGAGACAAGAGGGTCTGAGTCTGAGAGGAAAACGTGATGATGGAAGCAGAGCTGAACGAGGAAAGATTAAAGATTCTATGGTGTTGGTTTTAAGGACAGAAGGGGGCCACTGACAAGGAATGTAGTAGCTTCTGGAAACTAGAAATAGCAAGAAAATAAATGTTCCTTTATATTTTCTACAAGGAACACAGCTCTGCCAATTTTTGTTTTGTTTTTTCTTTAGCCTGTTTTGGGTATTTGATCTCTAGACCAGCAATCTAACATTTTTGTGTTGTTTAAAGGCACTAAATTTGTGGTAATTGAATATAGTGGATTTAGGAAATTAATGTAATCTTAGCTCGAGGTCACTCTAACCTTGGGGTCACTATGGATTCCTAGAATAAAAGAAGAAAGGAAGGAGATGAGGTAGTATTTACTCTGGGCAAAGTGCACTGAATGGAATGATTTTAGAGCTTTTCTAGGAGATTCCTAATAAATATTTGTTTTAAATTATTTGCCTTCCACTTAACCAAATATTAAAATGTAGTAAGAAGTATTGAGTATTTGAAGATTTTATGTCAGTCATTCCTGATTTTAATGTTTTTTCTCTATAAATTTTTAGTGTGTGTATAACATATGCCATAAATATATTCACATAACCAATGCTAGGCATGAAAAACTACATGAACAAGACATTACAAATTTCTAAGTCAGGAAAGAATGTGAAAACAACTTTTAAAATTCTAATTAATATCTTTATTTCCCACCTGTGAACATAAATTCAGAATACCTTATCATATGGAAGATGGGGATATAAAAATAATTCCATCAGAAAAAATAATCATCTATATTTCAAAACATATCATTTAATCAACATATCATTTATTATACTAAAATAATATATTGTTTCATGAAGTCAATTACATTGAACAGATTGCTTACAAATGCTAGATAGTAGCCAGTGGGGTGGCAGGTCTTGTCAAAGGCAAGTCTCCTAGGATCATAAACCTCTGAATCTGGCTACACTGGGATTTCACATCCACATTTAATTCCATCTGGAAAGAAAATGTGGAATATCAAATAATCTGAAAGTCTTGGTTGTGATTTAAGCAAGAGTTGTGACCAAACTTGTTTGCCTTAATACAATATTTGAGGAAGAGGCTACAAGGAAAAGTTATTCCTGAGATTCACGGTTTAAGTAATTTAATGAGATGGCTTGGCTTCCATGATCAAGAAACTTAACTTAAACCTGTAATAACCTAGCAAGGCAGGCAAAGATTAGAGAGGTGCAAGAAATGATCTACAGTGATGTGAGGGGACTGGGCCTAAGGTTGCTTAGCTGCTGCGAGAAGTGGCCAGAAATCAGCTCCCCAGCCACCTGTCCTTTCTGCCACACCACACTGCCTTGAAGGGGAGAAATTCTGTGAAGTCTAATATATCAAATAGCATATTCTTGCCAGTCAAAAAGAAGGCATGTTTTGGAGGGAAGATTTTGGAGACAGGAGGAAAATCAGACTGTTTTTTACTGTTGTGTGCTCCCCTCTGTGAACTTCTGGATATAAGTATAGCATTCTCCTCCCTCACTGCGAGAACCAACTCTACTTGCTCTCTCCTTGACATTCATCACCTTATGTGGTTGCCCAAATGCACCCACACTCTGTCCGTAAAGCTAAAATTTTCAGCCTTCAAGGACTAGTCAAGGTTAATTATCTTCCAGGAAGCTTTCAGTATTTGGTCCCTTTTCTGTTTTTCACTGAGCCCCTGCTTTGGGCCATACAGCTTGGAAATTATTGTAGTTTGTTTGGGATACATGTGCGACCACTGGAATCATCCCTGCCCACATCCCCGGTGAAGAGGAAGCCTCTGGGGCCACAAGATCCCAATCAGATTTCTTTCCCAGGAAGTTGGACTGGGAGGCTAGCACTGAGCTCAATCAGTGGCAGGGGATTTAGATGAAAACTATTTTATGCCCCCCTTCCCCTCTTCATGGTGTGGGGGATTGAACCCAGGGCCTTGCACGTGTTGGGAGAGCACTTTGTCACCGAGCTACACTTCCAGCCCTAAAAAGTCTTGTAATTCAATATTGGCTTAACTATGTGTAGCTAAGAGCAAGATAAAATGTAGGATAAGGGAGAGATAGAAAATGTTTCGAAGATAAGATCAGATTTTCCATAAGAGAGAAGGAATCTGAGAAGTTGAAGTTGAAGTGAGAGAACGGGAGAAACCAATCTCAGTTCCTGGTGTTCTAGTGCTCAGTTTAATTTCTGAAGACCCTGGCTGCTCATCTATCCTGAGATGAAATGTTGCCATCAAACAAACTGAGCCTGTATCCCAGCTCTTCTCACTCTTTTCTGGGTAAACTTGGACAAACTACTTAAGAATTTTAGGGCTTAGTGTTCTCATCTATAGAATGGAGACATTGATAGAAGATGCATCATGATTTGCTTATTAATATTAATAAAAATATGAATTAAATGCTTTGAACAGTTTATGACTCATATTAAGTGTGCAAACATATTACTTTCCAATATTAGTATTTTGATTATTATTCTTATTCACATCCCTTATGTGAATTTCTCTTTTATTTGTGGCATCTTATAGAGTTCTCTGCAGCCAAAAGAGATGTCAAGACATATTGCCTGTACTGGCTTCTTATTGCATTAACTTTTAAACCGAGTTCCTTGATAAAACTTCTCTGGCAGACATTGTACTTTTGAATTCCCTTGAAATTCTCATGAAAATCTGTTCTAGAAACTGGGACATAATAGGCACCTTGTACTCTGCCTTCTTTTTCAACCTTGGGGCCACCCAATACTCATTGCTTCTGGCCGCGACTCCTTCTTCTATCACAGACAGATGGTCATAAAGTGAAGTAGAAAACCTGCCTCACCAGATGCACTGGTGCTAAAAGACCTTAATTGTAGGCCAGACCCTCTAATTTTGAACCCTTTAACAAGATACTACCTCCCACATCCCCTGGCAAAACAGTAGGTGTCTGCTCCTCAATATGCAGTCAGCTTTCATATATGTGGGCTTTACATCCACAGATTCAACCAACCATGGATTAAAAATAGTTTTAAAAAATTGAATCTGTCTTGAACATTCACATACTTTTTATTCCCTAAACAGTATAGTATAACAACTATTTATATACCATTCAGCTTGTGTCTTAGTCACTAACTCAATACTTGTAACTTAAATGAGGAGAGGTTTATTTTTGCTCACATTTTTCAGTCTACAGTTAGCTGGTTGCAAGGCGGGAAGGTATCATGGAAGGGCATAGTGGAGGAAAAGTTGCTCACATTATGGCATTCAGAAAGTAAAAGGATAGCAAGTCAACAACAGTGTCCCCATGGTCCAATCCTCTTCCAGAAGCCCCACCTCCGATAGCATAAGACTCTTGGAGGATATTTACATAATACATTGTATTACATATTACAAATAATCTAGAGATAAAGTATATGGAGGAAGTATGCAGGTTATATGCAAGTACTATGCTATTTTATATTAGGGATTTCAGTATTACAGATTTTGGTATCTGGGGGTATCCTAGAACCAATTACCCATGGACAGTCTGGGATGACTATCACTCAGTGTAGTCTAAAGGCCAGAAGATGAACTAGTTTCATCCTTTGAAAGTACCCTGTGAGAATATTTTCCTCCAGAAACTTGACATCTTGACAGACAAAACAATTTTAATCACATGGGGTTTTCTACTTCTCTTCTTTCCCCAATATCCTCAGTCCACAACTGTCCTGAACCACATAGAGTTGGAACAATTCATATTAGATATCAGAAAATCTAAATGACAACTAGCCAAAAGGAAATAACCCTGAGTAGATCAGGTATGTTTGGACCCAGGTGCTCAAACAATATTTCCTATAATCTTATAAATTGACTCCTCTCTCAAGTTGGATTTATTCTTCAGCAAGCCCCCACAGGTAACATCAATAGTGGCCATCAACTCTAAGAATGTACTCTGCCAGTTTAACACCCTAGTGAAAGATAAGAATTCAAATCTAACAGCAAAAATCTCTGGGATGATTCTGAATGGTATGGTTTGGGGTTGCAAGCCCATATCTGAGACATAAGTCTGATACTTTGAACACACCTCCAAGCCCATCATGCCAAAGCCAGAACACAGGATCAAGCCATGTGCGTGGTTTAAGAACATTAGTGTATCAGTTTCCTGAAGACAAATCAGAGTGTTGCTATGCAGAGAAGGAGATTGAAACAGTTGAGGATGTCCTAGCCACCAATTATTTCCCACTCATCATCACTTCATCTATGCCTGTATTATGCTTCTTTACTCCTCGGACACTCAGCTTCTTTTCCTTTATTTTCTTTGACAGTGGTTGTTTTCCTCTCTGATTCTCTTATCTTTCTGCCCCTCTGGTTCTAATTTTCTATCATCTCTACCTCCCCCACACCCTGTCCCCCAAACAATGTGAGAATTGAGTTGTCTTCAGCCTGCAGTCTTCAGGGTCTGAATTTGTGATATATCCCCATGGAACCTTATTCCTTACCTTCTGCATTCTCATTTTGTTAGTTTTCTTTTTATTTTCTTGATATTCTTTGCTAAAGTAGAAACTTCATAATCAGTGAAGGGACAATATCTTGGTCATTCAGCATCCTTTTGTGGAGCACCTGGCACACAAGAGGACCTAGTACTCTTTGTTGAATAAATAAAAAATTGTCCTAATGATAAAAATTTTAATGGATTTGGCAGCACACATTTTGCCTTTTATGATATATTCTAGAGAGCCTTGGGAAACCACAGATGAGGAAAATGAGTAATTGAGGTCAAGACCAATGAAGTTTCACAACCAGCCTAGGAAATTCACAATTTTAAGAAAGGCATAAATTAGTAGGCACGTAAGCTCTGCAAATTTCCAAACAAATGTGCAGACTGACAAATTTGATGTAAATTGACTGCTAAAGAGGTGATACAAAAAGAGGTCTTCAGTAGTGTCCCTAGGAAAGTGTACATATTTGATAGGAAGCTATGTAAAATCCAAGATTATTTTTCTACTTACTAATTAACATTTGACATTCACTGGAGGTCAGTTAGTTTTATCCAAAACAGAAAAGCTAAGTAAAAGAAACACCATTCTGTACTCTAGCAACAGTTCCATGTAGACTCAGCTCCCAGGTCCATTTTCATTTATCAAGACTTGAAGGCTTTCTGATAAGTCACCTATATAATTACAGGTATCTATACCACAAAATCCTAAGTGTGGCTACTCCAGTCCTGCTACTGGACAAAACTAATTTTATAAAACCGTGGTGCACTTAAAAGTGAACTCAGCTTCCATAACAGAGATGAAATAAACCCTGGGATATTTTATTCACCCACGAGGAATCTTTCAGAGAGAGCCAAAGAAACTCAGTGTCCCCTGAAGCATATGCAAGGCTATCCATCCAAGATAGAACACCTGGGCTAGGGGAAGCTATTGGGTCAGGTTCTTTTACCTGTGGTCTTTCTGTAGTCTAATTCTTAAGTTTTTAATATTATATAGGTGGCTGCAACTTTAATATGGATTATAACATTCAGAGATAGAGTTTTGAAGAGAGAGAGAGCAGGGGGGCGGGGGAGAGACAAAGAGAGACACACAGAAAGAAGAGTGTTTCTTTGAAGAGACAAATATCATTAAGATGTACATATTTTGTACACACCTAAATAAGCACATACATATTTTACATATGTATGCTATATGTATATGTTTTCCTTAAGATCAGAAACTGACATTTGCTATGATTAAAAGGAAAAATAAATTTTTTAGGAAAGAAAAACAAGTTCTATGCATGCATCTCAAATTCATTCTAAGTACACCAAAACAAAAATTAAGTTAAAAAATAATAAAGGAGATTTAGGGATAGAGCTAAGTTTAAGCTTCTGCTAAGCTGCTTACTTTCTGATTATGGGTAAATGTCAAAATGTTGATTTTTTTCCTGCAAAATGGATGGGAAAATTCCATGAGAAATACAAGGAGACCTTTATCAAAGTTTTATCCAAATGCTAGTTCAATATGGGGGCAAAAATACCACTATCTTTGAAATGTAAATTTGTCATAAAAAGTAAAACCAAATTCAAATGTTTTAAAACATGTTTTGAATAAAAAGATAAATTTATATCCATAGTTTGTATTCATATAGATAGTTACTTTCTTCCACAATTTGTAATTGTGATTAACTATCTTTATGAGTAAGCAAATTAAATTTTACATTTTATTTTTTAAAAAAATATGCCGGGCTTCTCTATTATAACACATAGAAGCCTCATAATTAAATTAGGTGACCCTTAAGAAAATCAAATAATTTCATTGATAAGATCACTTTGGTGGAAAAAAGAATTGATGTTCAAATCTAAAATAAAAAATTAGTTTAAATGACTTCCTGACACTATCAGTAAGAATTCAGGCCAACAATTCAACCTCTGTACTTTAGTTTCTTCATTTATGAAAAATATTTCATTTACTTTGGGGGCAACAGTATCCTAGATGAAAAGGAGGAAAAGGTGAGCACAATAAGAGCAGAAAAATGTAGCTCTGGATAATGTCAGAGAATGAAAATTTAATCTGAAAATTCAGGTGTTCCAAAGGAAGAAATAGAAATGCATGAAACTGAAAAATAAATAAAATATATACTTCATGAAATCTTAACTTACTCAAGAAAGATTTAAGAGAGTAAAATTAATATAAACTGATGAAATGCATTCACAATTTTAAAAGCCAAGCTAATGTAAAGTTGAGATGTAATATTATATTTTATATGTAAAATGTTGAATGAAGGAAAGAAAGGCAATTTATGCATATACCATGTGTAAAAATATGCACATGATGTCATGAAAAGTATTGACCTGGACTGAAATCTATTATTTATTGGAGGGCAGACATTTACAAACTTTAGCAACATGTTTGTAAAATATTTTTAATTAGATGATTTATAAAGGTAAAATTTAGGTGATGCAAAATTTAAAGAAAAAAGCAAAGATGACTGTGACAAAGAACATCTTATATTATTAATGAAGTAAAAGAGTCTTGAGTCTCGTGAGCCTGTAAAAATCATCTTTAATTCAGTAAATAAAAGCAAACAGACTTCACTAGCCAGTCTAACATGAAACTACATACTTGACCTACATAAGATTATAAAAAGAGAAGAGAAAAAATGTAGAAGTCCTGTCTGAGATCAAAGAATATGCCAATATATAAAGAATATTTATTATACAGGAGAGGCTATGCTAAATGTTCTTACATGTACTATCACTTTTAATTGACACAGTAATTGGTTGAAATTCAGCTTGTTAGGAGGGAGCATGTCACCTGCATTCATATGCTGCTCCCCATTCTTTGGGGTTCTAACCAATGTGAAAATAGTACAAGAAGGTCAAATGAAATACAAGCATTGATTTTATTATTGAACCAAGATATTCATAAAGAGTAAACCCTCTGCTAAAGCTGGATAGGAGGGCTTGGTACTGAATTGAGGCCTAACCTAAAGTTGTGGCCGATTCATAGGAGGTGCTGCTCTACAGGGTAGACTGGGAAATTCCCTGTCAAGTGCAAGTACAGCTCTCTTACAATCATTTGCAGCATATGTTACAAACACATGGAAAATGCAGAGGAAATAAAGTTCCCTTGCATTTTTTATGCAGTAGCTTTGCCCAGGTGTGCTTCAGACTTGGTCGTGGGAAGCAGAGGCAGACCACACGTTTCACCTGAGCAACCCTGGTCCAGAAGAGACCATGAGTAAGCAGTTACTCTTAAGTTGGTAACTTCACGCAAGGATGAAGCATGAACCAAGTGAGATGAGTCTTAACTGTAGAGCCAGTTACTCCTCTCTTGTTGATGACAGCAGAAAATAGAGATCTATGTAGAAAACACATTATGTTATTAGGTGTGTTTAAAAAACAGGCTGGATTTCATTTCTCTCAATCCCAAGATAGGAATGTGGCCCAAAGGAGAAGTGTTTCCTTACTCCCTGTGGTAAGCATCAAAATTAATACCATTACGTCCATTTTTCCATGTAAAGAAACAGAAGCTGAGAATAATTATGTAATTTACCCAAAGTAACACATCTAATAAGATATAAAATACCATGAGATAATTACAAAGCAACTAAAACCTAAACACACGATATTAACTAGAAATAAGCAGTTCAAGAAGAAAAATTAGCATCACCTACACTGAATCAGTAGCCTAGGTAAAAAAGAAAGTGGTATAGACACCAATCACAAAGGCACAAGGTAGATATTGTGTCTCCAACATACACAGAATTTAGGATCCTTATAAAGAAGCAAACACTGTACTCCAGATTCTTAGAGCTATTAACATTCCAGGAAATTAAAGAGCTAGAAATCTCAATGGCCTTAATACATATACAAGTGAAAAATATTGTTTATACAACTCAATGAGAGGGGGTTATTAAGGAGTGATAAAGGAAACCTGGTCATATTCTGATACTTATTCACTTCACATTGATGAGGTCATTACATTTTCTCCTATATCTACCCCCCTGTTTAGGAAAAAAAACCTGAGGTTCTTTCCAAGAACCTCCTCAGGAAGTTTCTGAGCTTTTTAGATGCTTCTAATAGTATTGGGTAACTAGATCCATCTCACTGTGAAAATGATCTGATATACTTAGGAGTCTCCAAGATATTAAAAGAAATGAAAAACAACAGAGAAAAAAAAAAGAAAGTCCTGCATTAAGCTTCCCTGTATTACTTATGCATTAAAATAATAAAGGAATCTCTTTAAAAATTTAACATACAAATGATAGTACCATTTTTAATAGAAAAGCAGTCTCCAAAATTGTCAAGGGAGAAAGATAATAATTCTAAATGGTCACTTATGTCATTTTTAGTACATGTAAATGGTACATTTGATACAGAAGCATAGCAACAAAATATGCCATTATAAGAAAACATAGGCACATCACACACACAATCCATTTCATTATTATGATTGCTTCACAGCTATTCAATATTTAGAGGAAAAATCTCTCATCTTAATGTGAAATTCTTTTGTTTTAGGACAAGATGGTACAGGGATGGCAGTAATACAAAAATAGCAAAGCTAGAATGAAAGAAGGAAAGGAAAGCATGGATATCAAAATTTGGTTATGTCTGAAATATCAAATTCTGAAAACAGCAACACAGTGTTCTAGGGCCTTTGGGAGGCCAACAAGAGTTAGAATTCACAATTATCATCTTCATCCTGCAGAGTCAGATGTATAAAATCATTGTGGACTTAAAATGTGACAGGAGCCATGCTAACACACCAGGGATATAAACAGCATCTGTAAGTTCTGCAAACAATACAGATGGTCCTGCAAGTCAGCATCTATTTGCCTATTCTTTGATCCCCAATATTAAGCAGGTTCTGGGACATGGTAGTCCCTTCTATGCATCTATGCTAAATGAATGTTGAGAGGCTGACTTAAAGTTCACACAAAACCACAGGGAACTGGTGGGGAGAGAGCTGTGTGTGAGGTTAGAAATAGACCCAGCGGCCTTCCAGAGCAAGAGCTGGGGTCATGTGGAACACAGCTGCTCAAACATGGTAGAGATCATTGTACAGTGAGGCCAGTGGAATGTAAGTCAGTAAGAGGTGAAAGTCATAGAAGTATGAGAAGTACATTGATTACATTGAGACTCGTGTTCAGTATCTCTTAAATCTAATAAAAATGCATAACATCCTGTTTAGTTCAATGTATAAAATTTATTTTGTATATTTACTGTTTATAAAGTACTAGTACAACTAGTATACACAAAACAAATGATGCATGGATATCTCTCCCCAAGGAGCTTTCAATCCATTAGGATATATGGGGATTTAATTATTGACCTTATCACAGAGAAAATTGAAATGTGCTATGGTTAGTGGTTCATTTAAACCATGATGGAGGTTGATTGGGAAGAGTGATTTGATTCTGACCTGAGTAATCTAGAATATTTTTAATAAGTAGATAGCATCAGTTAGACCTTAATAAGATTAAATAATGTCACCTAAAGATGGTGTTAGGAAAGCAAATATTTGATGCTAAGGCAATTGGATACTATTTAATTTCTTGGAGTCATAAGTCCTTTAAGAAATTAACTAAATGTACATGTAAGCTTGCATATGACAGTGGTCTCTCCAGATGGAGACCAGAGACCCCAGAGAGCACCGACCTTTAAAGAAAGAAAAGGAGACAGCCTCGGGGATGAACAGCAGTTTATTCTCCTGACACTGTTCGACAATCACAAAGGAAAAAGGTAAGGCTTTTATACATATAAGAAAGCAGCTTAGTCATTCTGGCTATTGTCTTTTTGGTTTTAACATCTGGTGATAACAAGTGACTCTAAGTGACTCATAAAAGCTACAGGAGAATTTATACATCCCTTGTTTCCATTCACTGATCCGTACATCTAAGAGTCCACCGAAGCCCTCTTCTTATAAGACAGTATCGAGAAAGCAGGGTGACCTCAGTAGAAGTCAAGCCCACCGGCCCACGGCAAACATCACAGATGTACATAGTGAACTGTGTCTCTCTCACCACATGTAGAGTCATTGGGTCGCAGTCCTCTGACCCCAGACAATGGTTACTAAGAAAGCTAGGAAAACATGTTTTTCTCCTGTAAAACTTTTACAGCATTTCTTAAAGTTTCCTGGAATTCTTTTAACAAACAGACTTGTGGAAATTTCCAGAAACGACTTCTTAATTTTCTCAGTTAACAAACTTCTTGTGATCATATTCTTACAATTAGATAACTAAATTCTACAATTTTCCACATGCATATAATTCATAAAAGCTACTGAGAATTCATGTGTTCCATGAAGCCCAACTTTGGGTGGCTGCACTGTGGGCCCTAAACCAAAAATGCTTAATGGGGTAGGAGCAATGAGCAGAAAGTGCTGGCAACATGGTTAACAGGTTGTAAACCCTAATGAGGCTGAAGGGGGAAGTTTGGGGCCTCATCAAAGAAAGCCGTAAAGCTCATAACTAAGGTAAATTAGAAGGAAATTAAATTTACATTTGTTAATAAAAGTTTTCCAAAGCTATCATCATGTGACTAACCCCATAAGAAAAGAATTTTGCTGTCAGCAAATATCTTTACTTGACTTGATTTCGAATTGCCATCCTGGATAGAATGAAATTAATGAGATAGTACAGAAAGAGATAATAATGTTTCTATGAAGTCTCTTGGCCTTTCTCCCTGTTCTTATGGTACACAGTATCATCAGAATTCTTTTCTTGACAGCAGAATCATGTCTATCCTTTTCCTGATATCCTGAAGCTAACAGTTATCATCTAATAGATGCTGTTCTTGCTTAGGAAAAAAAAAATGCATGTAGACAACCACTATTAGGGAACACTCCCAATTACCTGCTCACCTTAGTTTTTGAAGATAGCTTGATCCTGAACTCAAAGTTGCCTATACATGCCCACCTGGCTTTACCAAATGCTTGTTTCTTTAGGACAGCTGGGTCTTTGACCACTTACCTTGATGAATGCCATCTAGCTAGATACACACTGTAGCTCTTGGCTGTTCACCTGTTCTTGGGCCTCTTTCTGGATTATGCTGCCCTGTAAGTCTGTCCTTGTGATTCTGTTTTTACCTGGCTCTGTAATCCCCCTAAACTTTCAACTTTTCTGTATCATCTCAACATTTCTGCCTCTTATTCCTCTCCACTAACCTGGTCTGTTCACACCCGTCTCCTCGTATCAAGGCAAGAACACCAGCTCTATAGGTCTAGGCCAAGAACCACCACAGGGAGAATATATAGTTAACACCTCAGCAAAATTGGCATATTTCTCAGTGTTAGATCTTGGTATTATGAAGCAAGGCCTAGATTCCATTAAGAATGTACATGTGGTTCCATAATTAGAATGAGTGAATTAGTAAGTGTCTAGAGGAAGGAGACATTGAGGCAGGACCAGACAAACAGCAGTGGGAAAGGAAAATGTAAGAGTTGTGACAGTAAAATGTTTATTAGGTTTGTCTTAGGAACTAATGTTTAAATAAATAGAAAAATGAAGCTGAATATTTAGCAAGAGCATATAAAAGGATGTTCAGTCTTCTCCCTTTCCTTCCAATAGCATCAAACATGTAAATTGCAAAATTAAATTTAGTCAATTAATATTTTTGAGTGGCAGCTATGTTAAAGGCTCTTTTATGTGTCCTTCCAGGTTTATCATATAAAGATCTCTTTCTTCACAGAACTTTCATTTTAGCCAAATACTTTCTTCCATACCTCCATTGCTCCTATTACATTGAAAATAAATCTAAATTGGGCTTTGGAATCAGGAACCTAGTTTCTAACACTGAGCTTCTACATTGAAGTGATGCAAGTTTTGACAAGTCACATAAAAACATTCTAAGTATCCTTATCTGCAAAAAGGGTCTGTTGATAATTACTCATGGGCTGTATAAGAAGTACTTGAATTAATACACAAAAGCAATCCCTAGCATACTTTACTCAACAAAAGCTAATTACATTATGGGTATCTGCTGAGATAATTTCTAATTATATCCATCATCCTACCTACTTTCCTAGATGCCACAAGCATATGAGTTATCTATTTGGATTGTGGATAGCATAATAAATTTTAGAAATTACAAAAGCCAAATATTTGGCCAATACCTGCAAGTTGCTGTGTGAACGCTCATGGCTCTTTCCCTGATCTAACTTCAAATGCTTCTTCATTGTGCCCACTAGATTACAGCCACCATGGCCACTGTGATTTTCATCAACAACACCAAACACTCCTGGTTCAGGGTCTTGGCAGTTCAACAACTGCCAAGAAACTTTTGTTTCTGATCTATAAATGACCACTTCTTTCTCTAAGGGCTAAGTCTGTAGCCTGATCATACTGTTTCTACTTGCCCCCTTCTTTATATTCCATGTTTTATTTTCTTCACACTACTTTCACTCCAGAGATGCTTTATTATTTATTCACACATTCACCTGATCATTGTCAGCCCTTCACTAAAATATAAATTCATTTCATGCTGAAGTCTTTCCTGGGTTATTTGTCCCCAACATCCAGCAGAGTGCCTACCACATAGTATAGTAAAAAAATCATTGAAAGAACACCTAAGTAAATGAGTAGATGCATGAATGAATGACTTGTTGGGAAAGAAGTTTATGATTTCTTTGATACCATTGTTCTTCCAACCTGCTGTGATAGATATTTTCTATAAATTGCATAGATGGGAATATCGTATATACAAATGACTGTTAATCATCACTCTTTTTTTCTATTTGCTTTCTCTTCCTTTGGCATGTTGTTCTGAAAGCACTTATTTACCTATTCATTTAATTATTTTGCGGAGAATATGGATTTTTTGGAACAACTATGTGAAAATGTCTTGTTGAACTACAAAATTAAACAAGGTGTAACTGCTTTCTTTGGAGGTCAAAGAGACCATTAATTTGGCACCTCTGCTCCTTGAAGAAACAAAATCTAGAGAAGGTCAGCTGCCAGCCAGTTAGTAACAGTTTTTTTACAGTTGTGAAAATGTTACCTTTAAGGGTCCTCTGAGGTTATCAAATGCTGATCCCTCATTTACCAGGTGAATAAACTACAGTCCAGAAAGGGGAGGGACAGGATTACAGCACTGGCCTCCTGATTCTGAGGCCTGGGCTATTTTTTCCAATATTATGTGCCACCAAATGAGGAAATGAAGTTATTATTCTTGTTTTGTTGATTTAAAGATAAGGAAGAGCTGATGCCAGCTGGAAACCTAGAACAACAGTACTGCAAAATCATAATCAAATGAAAGGGTAAACCTTGATGGATACTTACAAACATTCAAACACTTACATGCTATGGCTACTCAATAAACATCATTTATATAGCATCTATGATTTTCACATGGGCAAATAGCTCTGCCTTTATTTCTAGGACTTAGGTAGCAAAGGGTAATAAGGAATTTCACATGTGTAATTTGCAGTACATTTGCTTTTATCAGCAGGTGGAGAAAAAAAGGCTAGACTTTTCATAAAATACCAATCAGTATTGAGAAGCTCAATGCTATTGTAATGAAAATAAACCCACTGTGTGTTCTGCTTCAAAGATGAGTTGATTTACAAGAAGTATTTTTTATGAGCAGAAAATTGCTAAAAATGAGAGCATTTTATGGGTAGGGAGCTATAAAAATTAGTTCACTTTAAATCCTGGCTTTATTTAAATTTAGATAGCTTTATCTTACATGACTTACTCATTGACAGCTGAGCTGTAAGCAAAATGATCCAAACCAATCAAAATCTATTTTACTTAAAAATCAGAAATGAAAGGCCAATTTATATATTTTTTTCTAACAGTGAAGGGATGGTGCACTATACTGAAATGTTTTGTGACCTAAAGTTTCAGTTAGTGGGAACTGGAATAGCTGAGTTAGAACCTTACCTTGCAGAGTGGATAATGAAATGTCAACAGACACTCAAGAAGGAACTCACTACAGGAGGGGAGAGAAGCTTTCCTGGGAGGAAGTGCTTATCAATCTATCTAATTATGCTTTTGTATTCACTATGAGCTCCTTTGGCCCCCTGAATATTTTACAGACTGTGAAAAGATACTTGGTCTTTGAATCAAAATGCCAGCCTGAAAAAGCTGGAGTAATTTAAGGAGAGTTTTATTTCAGTTTGTGGAAGAAAAAAAAAAAACACCAACTAACAAAACATAGATCTTTTTCAAGGTTTCTTTATCAAGGTGATATAAAGACTAAATGGATGACATAATGTAGTTTAGACATTTTTTCACTTTTCCACCTGAATAATGTCAATAATTGAAACAAATATGTAACAGTTTCTTTTGTTATTTTTAATTTTGCTTCCCTCTGTGTTTCCTCTTACAACATTTCCTTTTATCTCTTATGCATATATTCAGAGTTTCTACAAAAATATTTTTCATTTTCTCTGAGAGACTGAATAGACAATGTCCAGACCATGTAAGACAACAGAGTCCTGATCTGTAGCATCTGTAGAGACCAGGTCATAGTCAAGCAGAAAGGAAGGCAGAAAAACTTGAAATCTCTAGTTTTTGTTGATGTGTTGAAAAAATAGGTCAAATGCTATGGTCTATACAGGGGGGATACTTGTTTTTTTTTGTAAAAGGTCAGTTAGTGAATATTTTAGGCTTTTGAGGCCATAGGACTTCTGTGGCAGAGACTCCCTCCTACCCTTATAATGAGAAAGCTGCTACCGACAATAAATAGGCAAATGGGTGTGGCTGTATTCCACAAAGACTATTTACCAAAACAGGCAGCAGCTCAGATTTGGCCCCTATGCTGTAGTTTGTGAAATCCTGCTCTGTGGTTAGACACCTGCTCAGAACACAGTGCATGTCAGAAGTCTGTAGATATTATTAGGAATTCCTTCCTTCCTTCAACAGAGCTCAGCAAACCAAAAATCCCTGTCAAAGTAGATTTTATATTGAATCAGGGATGGCTGATAAAGAACAAGAAATGGAATAAATATATAAACTTTTTAATGTGTTAAAAGTTGAAAGTATTAGGAGGAAGACAGTATATGAGGGGAATAGAGAATGTTATGGGGGTGATGAAAGGTTGGAGTCTAGTTTCAATAGGATGGCTATAGTACACTCTGTAGGAAGCAGCATTTGGGCAGACATTTGTATTTTCTCAGAGGACATCTCTGCCTTGCTGCTCTTTCAGCTGTTACTATGACACAGGAGCTGTGTAGGTACAGAGCCAGGGTTTGGAGAGCAAAAGTGCCATATAACATTTTCATTAATGACTAGTCTTTAAAGGGCACTGGTTCTTGGAGCTGTGACCTCATCAATGCTTCTCTAGTGGTAGAGGTTTTTCTATACCCTCATATTCCTTTCCTCAGTTGTAGTGTTCTTAATTCATTTCCTTTACCTCTGCTAAGTATAACTTTCCTTTAGATGAGACTGGTACACTGGAGGGGACTGGAGTGGGAGGAGTGCTTCCTCCCCAGGCAGAATGAGGCTGTGGCCTCACCTCCCCTGGAGAGTACACCTTTGTTAGGGAGCATGCTGTTGACGTATTTCACAATGCTCATTTTTCTCACCAGTTTCTCAAACCATGAGGGGGTCTTTCTTAGCTCTTCACCACAAGAACCTGGTGGAATTCTTGCAGTCAAAGCCCACAAAAGGGCAGGGGCTCCCAAAGACTAGCCCTCTTAGGAGTATCTTATGCTTAAGCCAGGCCATCGTAGTCCCTTAAAGTTACCAGTGTAGACTTTGTGCTAGTTAATGGCTCCAGTAGCTTCTGTCCTAGGCATGTGCATTTCAGCTCTGACTCTTAGGATGTATCTATGTCTCAAATTTCAGGTTGGTAATTGCCCTGAAATATCAGCTTTTTATCTACTTGGTCCAAGAAAAGTAGTTGATTTTCATTTTGTTAAGCATTTTCTTGCAGGGTGTCTACTTCTAAATTCTTTACCCATTGGGTTGAAACCAAAAGTCCTGTGAAGTTTTTAGGGTCTACACTTAAAAATGCCAAAATTCTACTTCTACCCACATGTCATTGGCTACAGCATGTCAAATAATTAACTCCAAACCAAACAATGAGATATACACTTCACCTATGCTGAAACCAGAGAAGAATGTGGCTGCAGGGAGGGCAAAGAATTGAGACCATTCATTCAAAAAGAGTTATTTCCTTGTTTCTTTTACCATGGGATTTTCACTGCTTCCATTACCTCTGCAACCTTGTTATTGTGTTAAATTCTCTAGTGAACACTGTTAGCATGCTTCCTCTTTTTCCTGAATGGACTTTGAGTGACACAAATCCATGTTCAGAAGTATGAGAAAGGGGTATTACTTACTCTTCCCCTCAAACCTTAACAACTGTCTGAATAGTGTCTTAGCTAAGTCACTTTTATTTATGAGCAAGAGGAAGCCACACAATTAAATTCAGGGAAAAAAGAAAAGGAGGCAGTTTATAGTGGACATATGGGGCAGGTTTTACAATAGGTCCCTGAACTCAGGACAGAGGGACCATTAGGGCTCTCTAGGGTATGAAACCTGGAGGTGAGAATAGTCATAAATCCCATGCAGGGCCCTGTGGCATCTCTTTCTGCTTCTCAGAGTGTTGTGCTGTTTCTGCACATTGGCTCTTTGTTTTGGGAGCTGAAGCTATTCTAAGATGATATCCTATGACTGTGAAGTAATGATAATCTTGGGGCAAGAATCCTACTGAAATCAAATCGTTGGTTCTCAATTTTAATTTCATACTCTCCAAATGTAATGTGATGGGTGTAGTTAGGGACAGATTCTCACCCATGATCTCAATAGTGGGCACTGAAGCAGAGTCCCGGGAGCCCACCCTGGCTACTTGTGTGTGGAGGAGTAGAGACCAGAGAAAGGGACTCCAGTGAGCTACTCTCACAATCCAGAACATAGGGACATCCATGTTCCTCTCAAGAAACTTGGCATGTCTGGAGACATTTTCAGTCCTTACAGCTGAGAGGAATTCTGCTGGCACCTATGGGTAGAGGCCAAAGATGCTGCTAAACAACCCCAAATGCACTGTGCAACCTGAAACCACAAAACATCCAGCCTAAAATATCAATAGTGCTGGAGCTGAGAAACTTTGAGCTGGACTAACACCTAAAAGTGAAGATTTATGGGTACCTGTTGAGGTCTGTGGGAGAGAATGTGAAAAAAGTACAAATAAATAACTGCTGCATTTAGTGAGCACATACTATATTCTAACTGCTTTACTAACATCTTTTCATTAATTCCTCACAACAGTTCTCTAAAGTAAGTACTATTATCTATGGTTTATGGAAAACCATATAAGGCACTCTGCTTGCAAAACTCTTAACTCTAAGCTAACAGGTGACTATGAAAATCATGTCTTGTGGATCTGTTTCTGTTGTCACCTAAGTACTTAGAGAGATATAAATAGATTCTTAAATACTGATCGTGTGAGCCAACAAGTGGCAGTAAATAATAATATCACTGTCATCACCTGGTAGGAAGCACTGTAAAAATGACAGTTATATCATGCTGTCTATAAAAGGGATTTGAATGTATCATAAACAGCTACACAAAAATAGAGGCTGATGTGAACAGAGAAAGGAGACTAGAAAATGTAGTCTTGAGCCACACAAAGCAAAAAATTCCCCAAACTGATATTCTCACAGCTTTCCTTCCCTCTCTAACTTGCCAGTTGACAGTCTGAGACTATTTTCTATACCTTATAATAGGAATAGGATGTGCCAATTGTCCATACATATTGCATACATGTATGGGGTTATCATCATGAATTATGTACCCCATAAATATGCATAATTATAGCATGTCAATTAAAATTAATTTTAAAAATTAATATAAAAATAGAAATTATACACCCTAAATTTGTAGGGTTGTGAGTGGTTCCAGTGTGCTTCACTGCCTGCTGGTGTAAATAACATTTTCTTGGGACGTGGCCATGGCCTTTTGTTTACAGCAGAGCTGAATATTTACAAATCTGAAAATGTTTACTACCTTGCTCACTCGTGGAAAAGGTCCTCTGATTCCTGATGTAGGGTGGAGTTCCTGGAACTTGGTCAATGTTAAGTCAGGTAGCAGAGCGCTTTCTGGGTGAGTCTCCAGCCACACTGGACAACATCCTGTGTTTGTGCATGCTCACAGATGTGGGCAAGATGTCCCAGCCAAACTAGCCCATGGTGCCCTCCAGTTTGCTGCCCAAAGCACAGGATGAAAAGACACAGAGAAAAGCAACAAAATAAGAAGACATTTCACTTTTATTCACAGAAGGTGGAGATAGCCTTTCTTTCTTTTTCTCTTTCTTTCTTTCGTTCTTTCTTTCTTTCTTTTCTTTCTTGTTTATTGTTTTAGGAGGAGAAGGAAGAGGATAAGATAGAGTTTTGGAGTTGACGGTACTAATTAAAAGATAAGTCAATAAAATGGAGAGACAGAGGGAAGGGAAGAGTTAGAGATGGAGAGATCTAGAGTTGTGGCTGGTGATAGAGCAATTGCTTAGCATATAGGAGACCTGAGTTCAGTCTTCCTCAGTGACTCAAGAAAAAAAAAGAAAAGAAAAAAAAAAAGAAAAAGAAAAGATTCAAATCTTAGTTACCCTGAACATTAGCTGTGTGACTTTAGTCAAACTTCTTATACTCTCTAGTCCTAGATTTTCTCATCTATTAAATGTCCTTTCCTGTGGATTAAGTGAATTTACTTATTAAGAATTCAATGGACATTAAAATGTGATAAATGAAAGTTATAATAAGCAATGTTTTGTTCTGTACATATTTATTGCATACATACTGTAGGAGCGATGTTCAGTTTCCCGCCATGGCACTGACATTTATGATAGGAAGAGTGAGAGTGGATTGAATGTCCATTATGTACTCCGTTCAGTTCTAAGAGCTGTGTGTCTATGAACACTTGGATATATGTAATATTATTGTCAAGTTTGTGTTGGAGATATGAGATATAAGGCACAGAGACATTAAAAAGATTGCCTAGGGTCTCACAGCTGAGAAGTTAAGCAGGACTAGGATGATGCACTCCCGCGGCCAGCTGCAGAGCTCAGAGACTGCAACACTGAAATGAGCATCAGCCTCGATGCTCCTTCAGCATTTTCAGCCCAGATGACTGCCATCATGGAGGTTTTGCTCTGTCTGGGAAAATGTGCTGAACTTAGGTGGCTGAGGTACAGCTTTTGACACAGGGTCTGTGGCACCTTGGGGAAAAGGAAGGTATGATTAACACAGGAGAAACTCATGCATGTATTTCAGAGGGGTGGAGGAATTCTGTGATTTGGGGAGGGGATCAGCAAACACTTGGCCTTAGGACCCATGTCTGTACCATAGTGCGTGCATATTGCATGTCTGCACCACCAACCCTATGTTGAAACCCTAAGCCCCAATGTTTTAGAATGTTATTGTTTTGGAGACAGAGCCTTTCCAGAGGTGATGAAATTAAACCAAGTGCTTTAGGGTGGGCCCTGATGCAGTCTGACTGGTGTTCTTAAAAGATGAGGGAATTTGATCTAAAGGGATGTGTGTATTAGAGGAAAGTCTATGTGAGGACACAGACAGAAGGCATCCATCTGACAGACAAGGAGAGAGGCCTCAGAAGAAACTAAACCTGCCCACACTTGTAGCCTCCAGAACTGTGAGTACTTGAGTTTCATTGTTGAAGTCACCCAGTTTGTGGTCTTTGTTGTGTCATGCATAGCAAGGTCACATAGTACACCAGTAACACTCCACTGGGAAATTGTTACCGGAATACAGGATGAAGGAAAGGGAGTCTTTCATTATTATCCTGCCACACATCATGGGCCAGATGTGACCCAGGCATGTTTAAGGTGCCACTAGCAAATATGCTGAATTCAGAAATAAGCAAGGGAGGCTTTGGCAGCTAGAGAGGGACCACCCTGCAGTGATGGGAGCTTCTGTACCAAGTGAAGTGGCCACAGCTACCCCCAGAGATGTGCTGCTTTCACAAATTGCTGATGGAGAAAAGTAGACCTGCACAACAGCAGTAAAAAGAAGCTGTGGCCAGCAGAGTGGCACCAAATCCAAGAAAGGACAGTGCATATTGCACACATTGCTGCAGATTCCAAAGACTCTTAAGGGGAGGTTCACATATGAGCAGTTTGAAGAAATGAATAATGAAAATTCAATATTAATATTAATGTTCCCACATATGTGTTCAGAGGGTGGTAAGGCTTGGGGAAATTACAGTTACACAGAGTTGGCTCCAGAACAAGTGCTGATGAAGAAATTTCTTAAAAGCTAAACATGGTGTATTTCAAAAAATAGACTGACAGGCAAATAATGGTTCATTGGGGAAAAAAGTGAGATTTATGCAAGAATAGAAAGGGAGAGCCCAGGAGAAGTAGATTTAAGCCAACACAATCAACTTCTCAGGATTATTAAAGAAGATATAATTAAAAGGACTTTGTAAGTAGAGTGTGCTGCATAGATGGTTTATTAAGTGAGAAAGCTGAACTTTATTCAAGATGATCACAGGCAGGAATTCAATGGCATGGATAGGAACTGTACCTGGAACCAAACAAGTAATAGGCTAGAGAAAGAAAAGGAAATCAAATTGGGCACAGTAAAAAAAGAGGCTGGGACCTAGTTAAAAATAGAGAGGGAAGGGATCTAGTTGTAGTTTTCTAGAGATGGAAAAAGAGGGAAAAAAATAATTGTAGACTTTCCAGAGAAAAGACAGAGTATGAGAATCACTTAACTGTCAAAAGGAATGTATGATGGTGGAGAGTGCCATTGTCCACACTAGGTCCAGGGTGCTGGTGTGAGTGGCATTAAATTGAATGAAGGGTCCTAATCCAGCTGTCCTGGAAGTGAGGCTTTCTGTCCTCCAGATGTCCATTTTTAATCAGTTCCAAGCAGTGTAGGCTGAAAGCTAGAAGAGTCAAATGTTCTAGTGTCCTTTCTTCTAATGATAGAGTGTAGGGATAGCAGCTAGAGGGCAGTAGATACCTCGCTGACTTTGAAAACAGGTGACCTTTCTTCAAGGTGTTAGATAGGCAATACACTTTTCCTCTATCTGTGAAGGGGAGGTGTGTCACTCAGTGCTTACTGGAGAATGAGCTTTAATGCAAGATTACAAATATATAAGGATTTACAAGATTGGTTTACAATGGCCCACAGAGTCAGGTGCAGAAGAATGCAAAAGGACTGTCTGCACCCACTTGAAGGCCTGGAGTTCAGTGTATAGTCCTGTGCAAGTCCATATCAGGAGGCTGAAGGGTCTGTGCTGGAAGCCAGGAGACAATGTCCAAAATGAAGGTGAAGACTGGAGCTCCTTTGAAGAGGCAGAAGCAAGCCTTCTTCTTTGTTTCACTTTCATTCCACTCAGGTGGCAAGCCTATTGGTTGCTGTCACTCAAACCCAGGGTGGCTCTTCTGTCTTCAGTAAATCCCATCAGCCACACCCAGAACTATGCTGATCCAGTTGAGCTGGGCATTTCTTACTCAAGGTAACACAATCAGTTACCCATCACAGGAGGCTTTCATGTTCCTAGGAGAGTACCATAATTGAGGGACATTCCTCTTGCCCCTCTCCATCCCTCATCTTTTTCTTTGTCTACATAGCCTGAAGTTGGGGTAAATTTTGTTACTGTGAGGAGAGCCATTTCTTGACCATTTTCTTTTCCTCTCAGATTTCCTGCTACATATCTCTCCACTTCTGGTTCCATGTAGCAGCATGCTCTGGATGTAGTACTGAAGTTCACCACTCCAGCTCTTTCTAACATGCTCTCTTAATGGAGCATGATGCAGACACCAATTCCCTCTGAAGGTGGATGAAATGGGGATGCCCAGATTGTATTCTGTAGACTTGGTTTAGCCTAACAAGCCCCAAGATCAACATTAGGGATGTAAGATTAGTCGGAAGGCATATCCTCCAGTACAGAATAATTGACAAAAATCTTCATTTGACTGCATTGTCTGTTTTGAATTGCTTAAGAATTTTTAAAAGAAGCAGATATGATTACTGTACATATCTGAACGACTGCTACTTGCTATTAAAAAACCATTGGAAAAGCACCTCTATTCATGTGCCTCAGCTTACTCATCTCTAAAATCAAGAAAAACGTCATAAACCCAAGAGAGAAAAGCTTTCTTGAGAACTATGTGAAATAATGTATGTGAGCGCAACAAAGAAACATCCTGTACATGTTGGTTGGAGCTTTTCTTCCAAACATCCTATGTGTCTCCCAAACATTCTATATTTCTGGATATACCCAATTTTCCATTCTATATTTTCCTAACTTTAAAAGTAAAGTTGCTACTATCTCATCTCAATAATAATTTTAGACATAAGCATAGGATTCTGAAGAAGTACCAATGTAATGACTTGATCTTGTAGACCAGAAACAATTCTACAACTTGGGGTGGGGCAGATCTTTCACCTAATGCTATTCCTCATACCTAGGCAAACCAGCAAGCACATCTTGTTTACAATAATAAAGTGGATGAACGAGCAACAGGAGCTCTTATGTATATAGTTTGAAATTATGAAGCAGATGAGATGGAGATAATACACAGGTAAGATATTTTCCCATCATAGCAAAAATAAATAAATAAATAAATAAATATTTTTGCTGTGAATAATTCCACTACTACCTTACTTTTTTTTTCATTAACTTTATTATTACATTTTACGTATACAGTACAGTTACATTCATCATTGGGATCTTGTACCTTTACATGCTATATCTTGGTTCTTATTTTTTCCCCATTCCCCTGCCCTCCCTTCAACTCCTCCA
>NW_004624732.1:27755897-27766044 GCF_000247695.1 Heterocephalus glaber
TTTATCACAGTGGCTTTGTAGTATAGTTTCAATTTGGGGATTTTGATACCCCCTGCCATGTGTCTGTTGCCTAGAATTGCTTTTGCTATTCTAGGTCTCTTCTGGTTACAAATGAATTTTTGAATTGTTTACTCTAGCTCTGTGAAATATACTATTGGGATTTCAATCAGGATTGCATTGAATCTGTATAGCACTTTTTGTAGCATGGCCATTTTTACTGTATTTGTTCTTCCTACTCAGGAACAAGGGGTATCTTTCCATTTTCTTATACCCCCTTTGATCTCTTTTTTCAGAGTATTGCAGTTCTCAATGTAGAGGTCTTTTGCTTCCTTCATTAGATTGATTCCTAGATATTTCATTTATTTGGATGCTATTGTGAAAGGGACTGTTTCCCTAATTTCTCTCTCAGCGAGTCTGTGGTTTGTGTACAGCTACCTTACTTTTCTGGTAAAAAATAAGTAGACACTGAAAGAAAATGAACACATTGGATTATGAATAAAATTCTCATTTTTTTGGAGTATAGTCCTGGACCCACATAAAAAACCAGAAATGAGTCTGTACAAAGATATGAAAAGAGGAATATATGTAAATAAATGGGGAGAGCAAATGAGAGATATAAAAAACTATGATAAGATTGTCATATAGCAGATAAAAATTGTGTGCAATTTATTATGCAATGAAAACTTTTAAAAATTCAAAACAATCATTCCTATTAAATAGGATTACAAGGCAGGAATTCAAGAGCACAAAGAATAATTCTTAAAGAGTAAAAATATGAAAGATTAGAACATAAAATATTGTAGAAGAAATGATACCTCATGAAAATTATGTAAATAAATCATAAACAGGTAAAAGGAAAATGAATAATGTTGAAATAATACAAATTAAATTTAAAAACAAATAAAATAATGTATTGTGTCTTCTCATGCCAAATAACAAAATTGCTAAAAATTATATAAAATCCTCATTGTCAAACCATGTACGGTCTTGTGAAGTAATTAGGATTTTAAGCCAATTTTCTTCTCAAAGTTGCCCTGGAATGTTGTATTTTCAGTTCTGATTTTTTTCCCCCATACCTATTGTTACACTGTCCTCTGTGATTTCCTATTTCTTCCTAAAATATCTGTTTCTTACATACTCCCCTCACAATTTTCTAATTTGCTGTTTTTTACTACTTTTTTGAGTTAAAAATTCCAAGCAGCTAAATGTAACCATATGCAATAGATAAAAGGTGTTAATCATTCAACAATGGCCTGAGCCCCTAGCTGTTGATTAAAATTGTCTTGGAGTCAGCATGTGGTACATGAGACAGCAAGATTTTCAGAAGCCCCATTTGCTTGAGATGAAGTCCTAGATTACTGAGTGCCTTCATTCTTTTCTTGTTGCTGAGACAAAATACCTGACATACAAAGTTAAAGGAGGAAAGGTTTATTTGGCTCACAGTTTGTAGAGGTTTTGCCCCCTAGCCTGCTGGCTTCAAGGCAGGGTGGCATAGCAGAAGGGTATTGCAAAGGAGAAATATTTCATGACAAGCAGGCAGGACAGAGCACTTTAGCCCTTCCTGTCTCTTATATTTTATGCACGTTATTTGCCCTAGGGTGGGTGCAGCACTCACACCCTTAGTCCTGGTCAGAGCCATGCCAAGCCAATCAGTGGACTGAATTAGTAATCACACACCTGAATTAGTAATCCCAACACCACACACTCCAGATCCAGCCACCTCTGAAATCCTCTCCCTATGACTGCATGAGGCTTTAGGGGACATCTAGACATAAGCCAAAACACTGAGCATGAAGGAAACTGATCTCTTGGAAAATGGAGTATTGTTTTCATGTGATAATATTTATATGGAGAATTCTGTGTCTTATTCTAGTCATAGTTTTTCTTGTTTTATTTTAAAAAATAGCAAGTGCAACTCTAGTTTCTGAGATCACTGAACTGACTTGAGTGGAGTTTATAAAGTGAAGTTTTAGAAAATCACAATGTAATTGGATATGCAGAACATACAACATGGAATGGGGCTAGATAATAGGGTGGGGGTGTATGAGAATTTGAGACTCAAGCTGTGTGTTTTCAATCTCTGGTTCAATCATTGGCTAGAAGATCTTTGGTGAGTAATTAAATATCTATGTTTCAGTTTTCTCATTTGTAGAAGAGGAAAATAAAAGTGTCTACTTTAGAGGATTATTAATGTCTAACTTGTTCATACATCCTTAGCTTTCAGTGGAATCTTTTTTTATCAAAAGAAGTTAATTTGATACATTCAGAAAAAATGTAAAGCAAGACATGTTAATATTAAAGTATGATGAAGATATAAAAATATATACGTGCCTTAGTCTTTTCACTAATGGCAAACTGAGAAATTAACATTAGACTTAATGGTAAAAGACTGAATAGACAAGGCTGTTCACTCTTGCAACTTGTATTCAACATCATACTAGAAGTTCTGGCCAGGGTAATTAGACAAGGGAAAAAGTGAAAAACATTCAAAACGGAACGGAAGAAATAAAACTATCTATTTTTAGATGACATAATTTTGTATATATAAAATCCTAAAGAACTTCAATAAAATTTAAAGCTCGTGTTTGAAAGAACACTATTAATAAAGTGAAAAGACAATTCACATAACGGGATAAAAGATTTGCAAATGGTATTTGTTAAGGATTCAATATCTAAAACATGTCAGAACTCTTACAGCACAAAAATAAAAAAGATGAATCAATTTAACAATTGCTAAAGGATTTGAATAGACATTTCTCCAAAGATTATATACTGATGGCAAAGAAGAATATAAAAAAAATTCAACATCATTAGCCATCAGAGAAAAATCAAAACCCTGAGGTGTCATTTCATATCACTATGATGGGTATAATGAAAAAGATGGTCAATGATAAGTAGAGAGGATATGGAGAACTTGCAGACTTCATACACTGCTGGGGGAAATTAAAATGATTTTGCCACTTTGGAAAAAGTTCTGGCATTCTTTAAAATGCTAAACCAAGAGTTACTAAATTACCCAGCAAATATATATATGGCAACCATACATATCCATGAAGATTGAAAACGCATCTGCATTAAAACTTGCACAATAATGTTCATAGCAGCATAATCCATAATGCCAAAACAATGAAAAAAACCCAAATGCCTATCAACTGATGAACAGATAAGCAAAATGTGATACTGTCCATCCAACAGGTATTATTCACACATAAAATACGTTACAAAATGAGTAAGTCTTGAAACCATTATGTTAAGTGAAAGCTATGTGCAAAGACCACAAAGGCCACCGAATCAGATATCCACAATAGACAAATCTATAAACACACAACTAAGAAAGTGGGTTCCTGAGATAAGAGTTCAGTAGAGAAAGGTAGAGTGACTGCTAATGGTTACAGGATTTATTTCGGGGGTGACATAAAGGATCTAAAAATGGATTGTGGTGATTCTTGCATAACTCTTATAAATATATACCAAATACCACTGAATTATATGTTTTAAATGGACAGATTGTATAGTTTGTGAATTACGTTTTCATAAAGGATATAAGAGCCTGCTTTGTACATCAAAATTAATAATTTTAATGGGCTAAAAATCATTAAGTCTATGGAAATCCATGCATTTACAGAAAAAAAAGAAACTTACATTTGACATAGTTTAAGATGGCACTTAACTGCTTACTTGGAAAATTGGTACTGGTCAAGAATTAAGCTTTTGTGCTTTTTTCCCAATACCAATGATTTCAAAATTCTTAATCTTATTGGATATGATACTGTTTTAGCTAAGTAAATATATCTTCTAGTTTTAAGATGCACCCTGAAGGTCTGCTCTGCAACCCCTCCTGCTTAGGGCTCTTGCTCCAGCTGAAAGATCAGAGCTGGTTTGTCTATGGATGATGCCAGGGGGTTTCACTGGCCTCCACCATCACATCCATGGACAGACCTCTGTCAGCAGGCATCCAGTCAACGTACCGCTTCATAGTGACGTACACAGCCATGTCCTTAAAACTCACTGAATCCCGGGGTCTAGCTGTTTAGGACACAGCTGTCATCATCTGATTTCATTATTCCTTGGAGCAAGGCCAAAGGCTGAGGAGCATGGGTGTGGGGGACTTGGCCAGGACTGAATGATTAAACTGAATGATTAAACTGCAGTACAAAAACACATAGGCTTTATGAAGAGTAAATGGTTAAAATATGGGGCAAAAGTGCACAAATAATTAAACTCTGGGGCAAAAGCACACAGGCTGTGTGAGAATTGAGTAAACAACAAAAAGTTTGGATTAGTAAAGCATGTTGTGTCTGTCCATGTCCTTCCCCTTTCCCCCCAAAAAACTGCTTCTCCTTTGCCAGCTCTTGGCCCAAACTGCTTTTCTCCTGCTTATGCCTTTTACACTGATACCCTAAAGGCTCCAGAGAGCTCTTGGCGTGGCGGCCTTTTCTTCTCCTGGAGTTTTCCTAATGGTAGGGTGCTCTCCGTGGAGAAACAGCCCCTCTGGGCCTCTTGGTGACTGAATTAAATCTCATCTCCTGGTAATCTTTTTGTCCTTCACCACCCGAGGTCACACACTGTGCCACATGGGCTCCAGCTGGCCTCTGGAACTTTTGGCAAATGGGTCAGGGCACCATGCCACAGTCCTCAGAAAACAATCAGTCAGGCATTTAAAAAATGGTTGCAGGGATCTATTTTGTAGGCATAGAAAGAATACAATAAATTCTAGCTGAAATCATTTGAAATGTGGGCTAACTAAATTTCATATTACTAATGTAAAATAATATTTAAGAAATAAAACTACGTCATGAAGGATATTAATAGGTTAAAAACTCGTGTCTAGAAAAGTTAGATATTATAAAATAAGAGTCATAAAATCTTGGTCAAAATTTCAGTTGTTACTGGGTCTTAGAATATTATTACTAGCCATCAAGCTGTTTTGAGTTCAAAATTGTGAGCTTTGCTACTTGTTCAATGAGGAGTCTTCATCTATTCTCTTCCTGACTAATAGGAAAGATGAAGGGAATGAAAGTAATATGAATCTCAATAATATTTTGGAAGAAAATGAAACTTAACAAGGAGCAAATCAACTGTAGGTGTAGGAACAAGGGGAAAGAAGAAAACCTCTCAAGTGGGAGCTCTGTGTCTGGTCTGACAAGATGAGTGAGAGAAAGGAGAGCTTTTTAATGTGTTTTGCATTAGAATATTTCAACGGCTGCTGAGCTGTGTTATTGTTGCCTCATAGACAAAAAGTGCTGATTCTGACCAGCTCACTGGGTGTGGAGGGACAGAGTTCAGGACACCCACTGGTACTGCTCAGCTTTATGTGACACCTGAAGAGAGAGCAGAGTTGAAGCATATAATCTACTAGAATGCATTCTTAGGAAGTAAAACAGGATGCCAGCTCACTGGGAGAGAAATTGAAAGCTCCCCAATCACTACCTGCTGCTTACAGGCATTTATTTATTTTGCATTTAAGAAATCTTGAAAGAGGCAGAGACCTGGGGAGAAAGCTCTGAATTGAGAATCCTGTATCTCTGATATGAACACACTGTATAATCTTAGGGTTCTTCACTTCTCCACCAGACTTCGATTTCCCAGTCTTTACAAGAGTGGAGTTGGCCAGAATGATCTTGAAATCCCTCTTTTAGCCAGAAAATTCAATGCTATATTCATAAGTGTCAAAAAAAGCAGCCTACTCCCCCATACAATTTGTTTATTCTCTCTTCTTTTTTGTTTTTCTGCAAATTTGTCTCTCGCTACTCCTTTTCTGAGCCCCTGTGTTATGGGCAAACAGTTCATTTTTGTCTCTTTGCCTCTGCTTAATCTATGCCTTTCACCTTCACACCTTTTGTTGTTACAATAAAATACACCTGTCTTTGAGACTCAACTCAAATGTCCTTATTCTTCTCTCCATAAGGAAGGAATGATCATTACTCCTCGAGTCTCCATTAAACTTCTTTTGTGTTCATGTAAGTGTTCACTTTGTGTCCAATTATATATTAGATCATATATTATCTCAAGTAGCAAATAATTATGATATAAACTTTGAGTAAGAGATATACCCAAGATATACCAGTTTTTACAATGTTAAATCGTTCCCGTAGCATTTGGTAAGTAGCCATGGCTGCAATCCTTCTATCAAGAATCCCTGTCCTAGTTCTCACACTTCTTCCCATGAGATGTCTGTCCCATGTTCCTCATTCAAACATCGAGAAGACTGTCACTTGGCACAGCAGGATCTTCAGCATACTAGTCTGGGCTATGTCTTCACTGAGCTCACATTATCCAATTTGTTAAACATTTGAATGTCATCCCTGGTCTGTCTCTATTACCCACAGGCTCTGGTAGAGAGGCTTGCACATAATGAACAATGAATAAGTGTTAAATGAAAGGACTCAGTCTTGCTCCTACACATCAGTAACTATAGGAAAATTTTTAGGAGTGGAGGAAGATCAGAGAAGATTATGTTGTTGTTCCATGCATCAGCGCTTAAACCTTGACTTCTAACCAAAAAGGTACCTAAGAATTTTGCAGGGACAAGTGTAGCAGCCAAGGCCAAATTTAAAGACATTATGTGAAATTGTAAGGAAATAGTATAACTGAGAATGTACTGTGTAGCAGATTCTGAGGTTTCAAAAGCTTGGTGGTGGGCTGCTTGGGCTGGGAAATATAAATGGTGCTGCCTTCTCCTGATTTTCCTGTTCGCATTTCTTTTCTGTCTCACTCAGGGCTGCTTTTTGTCCTAACTGTAGATGAGAACTCTGTGCAAGCTTCAGTCCCTTTACTGTCTCTTCTCTACATTCTTTTACTACAATGGATAAATGCATTTAGTATTTAGTATACTTTATTTATACTATATTTAGTATACTACCACATTCACAGTCAGTATACAAAATCATTTGAAATCTTCTAAACTAACAATGAACATTTACCAATCAAAAGTAAAAATATCACCAAAGAAAGTGATGAAATACTGAGGCATAAATCTAATAAAGTCTGAGCGAGATCTCTAAACTGAAAACTACAAAAGTCAGATGAAAATGATCAATGAAGACATAAATAAATTGAAGGATATATTGTGTTCATGGATTGGAAGTACAATATATTTAAGATGCCAGTTCTCATAAATTGATTTATATATTCAATGCAACCCCAGTTAAAATCTCATCAGATTTTTTATAATATTAATAAGCTAGTCTCAAAATTTATATGAAAAATAAAAAAGCCCAATATAGCCAAAGTGATTTTGAAAAAGAATAAAGTTGGAAGACTTATATCACCTGACTTTAAGACTTATTAGTAATCTTAAATGTAATGTAACTATAAAGACAGAGAAGTATTGGAAAAGGATATATAGATAGATAAATGGAAGAGAATAGAGAATGCAGAAATACACAGGCAGAAATCAAATTGATTTTTGTTAAAAGTACAAAGGAATTCAAAGGAGAAATGATAGTTGTTTCAACAAATTGTATTGAAGTAATCAGAAAAGCAGATATGAATAAAACAAACTTCATGGTGTAATTAACACCTATGTATTGTTAATTTAAAATGGACTATGAGCTTAAGTATAAATTATAGAGCTATAAATTTTTGAATAAAACCTAACAGAAATATCTTTGTGACTGTATGTGCCAGCTTTCTTGTTGCTGGATGAAATACCTGATACCTGCAATTTAAAGGAAGAGAGATTTATTTGGCTCATGGTTTCAGAAGATTCAGTCCATGCTTAGCATGCTCCATTGCAGGAGCATCACGGTGGAAGGGAATGGCAGAGCCAACCTGCTTAGTTCATGGTGGCCAGGAAGCAGAATAGGGGAACAGTGCCAGAGAAGAAAGGGCCAGGGCATATCTATAGTATCCAAAGTTACACATCCTTGGTCCGTCCAGACACACACATAATTGTGGTTCTCTAATACTCTTGGTAGCTCCTACCTAGATCAACTTGATATAATTAAGCTTAATTACCAGAGTGATTTTTGGATTATGCAAAGAATTCTCATATAAAACTACTAAAATTATTATCCATAAAACAGAAAACTGATTAACTTGACTTCATCAAAATAAGACTTTTTTTTGTGCTGCAAATGATATTTGTTAAATACATGGGAACATAAGTCAGTTTGGGAGAAAGTATTTGAAAATCATACATCTAATAAAGCATTCTCAAAATTCACCGATGAGAAAAACAACTCAATAAAAAAGGGGCAAAAGATTTGAATAGACACTTCACAAAAGAAGGTAAATGACCAAAAAAATAAGCACATGAAAAGATGCCAACATTCTTAGTCATTAAGGAAATACAAACTAAAACACCAATACATCTTTGCCCTACTGGAAGAAACAAAGAACACACCTGTAATCCTGGCACTCTCGGAGGCTGATGCAGGAAGATCACAACTTTGAGTCACACCAGAAAACTGAGCAACTTAACAATACCCTATCTCAAAATAAAAAATAAAAGTACTGGGAATGTTGCTCAGTGCAAAGGCCTCAGTGCAAAGGTACTGGGGTCTAATCCTCAGTACAGAAAAAAAAGAAAAACAACACACATACAAAAAAACCCAGAGCCTGACAACAACAAGCTGCACAATTGGAACTTCCATATATTATTGATAGTAATGCAATATGGAAAAATTGCTGAAGAAAATATTTATAAGCTTCCTGTGAAATTAAATATATACATTCCATATGATCCAGAAATCCCACCTGTAGGTATTTATCCTAGAGCAGTAAAGCTTATGTTCACACTAATACTTGATGTGAATGTTTGTAGCAGCATGAAATTGCTGTTGATATTACTCAAAAGCTATATATATATATATACACTCTATATTTATTTAATTTATATAATTATATAAATTTATATATTTATCAAATTACTATATCTAATTTCATGTTTTCCTTGGTATAGATTCCTAGGTATCTATTCAAGAAAGTACACTTTAGGCCCACAGAAAGGTTTGTACAAATATGGTCATTGCAAGAGCATTAATAATCTCCAACTGGAAACTAAAATTTCCATCAATAGCAGAAGGGAAATAATGGGATTGTAAAAAGATATAATGGTGGGATTGTAGTGTTTTCATGTAGTAGAATACTATCCTATAATGAGAAGAAACAAGCTATAACTACACATAATACGGATAAATTTCACAAGCATTACAGTGAGTGATAGAGTCAGTCAAGGAAAAGTACATACCATGTGTTTTCACATCTATGAAGTTAAAAACAGGGAATCTCATTTTTCATGTTAGATGTAAGCATCAAGGTGAACTTCCTTTGAAGTAGCTAAGGAGAGACTAGAGAAGCAGAGAATGTGGCTTCCGAAGAGCTGATCATATTCTATTCCATGAGCTGGGGTCTACCTGGCTACATGGGTGTGTTTAGTTTGAGAGATTTATCAAGATGTGAACTAGTAATGTAGATATTTTTTTCTGTACTTATATCTTACAATAAAAAGTCTACATTAAAAAGAGCAAGAAGATATTTTTATCCCTTAAAATGTTTTAAATTTATACACAACTTTACAGGAACATAAATTTTGCATAAAAGAAAGGTATATCTTTTTGGTGACATTTTTTTTATTACTAAGGGTCATTTTTCTGATGTTGAAGCCTCTTTTCTATTGCAGATATTTTTAATGGATAAATTTAACAAGGCTTGAGAAAAGAAATGGTTTATTATTCTTCATCAGTCTGATTACGTTTCCCCAAGACTCATAGTTACCTGTCAGTTTCATAGAGCAAACTGGATGCAGGTTTGAAATGAGAGGCTCTTCTGTAACATTCTACAGTATGTTGAGGATGTTGCTAATGAAAGAAAAGGCATATTCAAATTTCTCTTATAGTCTCTGCAGATACTTCTTTACATCTGGAAGTAATTTATAAGATATAACAACAAATGCTAAGCAAGAAGTCCTTCACCAGAAGTCTTGTCACATTAGTCAAATATGTGCAATAAATTCTTCCAATGGTAGAATCAATTCTTTATTTTCCTCTTTCTCTCTGCTATCAGTCCACACTGAGTTTATCTCATGTAAGCATGAGAAAGAGAGATAGAGATAGAGATGTGTGTGTGTGTGTGTGTGTGTGTGTGTGTGTGTGAGAGAGAGAGAGAGAGAGAGAGAGAGAGAGAGAGAGAGAGAGAGAGAGAG
>NW_004624732.1:27767945-27799729 GCF_000247695.1 Heterocephalus glaber
AGAGAGAGAGAGAGAGAGAGAGAGAGAGAGAGAGAGAGAGAGAGAGATCCTTCCTCTTTTCTCTTTGTTTCATGGTATTCTAAACTCATCCCTTTCATGATGTCCTAATTACTTCCTCTGAGGTTCTGATATCACTGAAATCATGTAGTGCCAAACAGTTTTCCCTCAGAGAAGGTAACATTGTTGAGAGGGATGACAGAGGCAAATCTTGCTCCTGGTAAACATTCAATTAATTTATTTCTCTAGATTCTCAAAAGGGGTTGAGGGGACATGGTTGGAAATTACTCTCTGATAAGCACGCAGAGTATATGTAGACTCTAGCCATGATACTCAGTGTAGTTAAAAGAATCAAGAGTATATCTGGGAACTTGTTAGAAAAACCAAATCTTGATCTATCCCAGACCTATTAAATTGGGGTCTGCATGGGAATTACCCTAGTGGATTCATATGGACATTAACCTATTTAATACCAGTTATGAATGAAATCTTCTATTTAATATTCAGCTGACATGCATTTCATGATCACTTGTGAAAATTGAGGGATCTAATAAGGACATAAGACTGGTGTGAAATCTAGCTCACCTCCAGTCAGAAGAACCAGTATTATGTATTTTAGCCTCATGTAACCACCAACTAACTATGAAACATCATTCAATATAACTATGCAATATAGCCATACAGAGTCAGAGCATCTACACAAAGAATAAATTATCATTAATATGAAATAATTCTGAAGGTAGTCACTTAAAATACTACTGAAAGGGATTCTGGGAGGATGGTAGAATCATAAGTAGCAGGAGTCTGTCTCCTTACATAGACAACAGTTACACTGGTAGAACATGTCTGGTATAACTATTTTGTAATTTAGAAGTCTATTGAAGACTTTCAGCCTTGAGTGGAGAATTGAACATATAAATTATAGTTAATTATGAGCACTTTCCATCCATGCTCTACCTCTCAGGAGTAGGCATGAAGCTGTGCAAATTTTACTGGAGCATCTTGTATATAGCTTTCAGAACACTGAGTGAGCAAAAAGGACCCTGTTTTCTAAATATCAGGAACATTGCTAGTTGCTACTTCAAAGTCCAGAGGTACAAAGAGGCAGATAGCCATGTTGTTACACCTCCTAATATAGGTTGCAGCCCCTCCCTCTTGATGAAGTGATGTCCATGGATTTTAAAAGCCAACATACTTCCCTTCTTCATTTTTCTTTCTTTTTTTTCTCTTTCACAGAGATATTAAACCTAAGAGAGTCAAAAGAAGCTGGATGTACAGGAAAAATGGGAAAGTGGTCACTCATGCCCAGGGAAACAGACAGGTTTGGTAAAGATTTGAGAAGATCTTACATTTACATCTCAGGTTGATTCCAGACACATAGACAACCTGCAAAAACAACAAGCAAAAGCAATAATTAAAAACAGCAAATTTTTAGTAACTACTTTAGTAACTAAAAATTTAGTTACTAAATTTAGTTACTAAATTAAAATTAAAATTTTAAATTTTAAAATTAAATTTAAATTTAGTTACTAAAAATTTAGCTAGTAAAAATTTTAGTAACTATTCAAATGTGAATGCATGAAACTCACCAATCAAAAGAGGTTGGCAAACCAGATCAGAATACATGATACAACTATATATTTTCTACAAATACTGGCATTAAGTCCAAAGACAGAAAGATTTAAAATGAAAAGATAAAAGAGATACATTATGGAAATAGTAACCATAGGAGAGCTGGTCTACTAATATTAGACAAAATAGACTTTAATCAAAAAGATTATGAGATAAAATACATGTTATATTAATAGCAGTTTAATATTAAAAGATGTAACATAAAAATTGATGCACTTAGTGACAAATGATCAAGATATATGAAACAAAAACTAAAGAAAAGGGAGGAATAGACAATGTTATGGTAAGTTGGAAATTTCAATATACTATTCTCAATAATGAATGAATAAAGCAGACAAAATGAGGAAGTAGATGGTTTAAGTAATATAGTAAACCAATTAGATTTAACAGTCATATATGGAATAGTCAGTACCAACAGTGTACACATTTTCTTGTAAAGTGCACATTGGCTGCTTTCCAAGAGAGAGATGACATGTTAGGCCACAGATTAAATTTCAGTAGATTAAATAATACAGTTTTTGTACAATCTATCTTTTCCCTTCACAATGAGATAAAGCTGGAAATCTACTTTGAGAAAAATTCACAAAAATTGTAGAAATTAAATACTTTACTTTTAAGAATCTGTAGGGCAAAAACATTACAAGAAAAATTAGAAAATATTTAGAGATGAATGAAAGTAAAAACAAACATACCAAAACTTTTGGGACACAACAAAAGGAGTAGTACAGGGGAAATTTATGGCTATAAATACTTATATTACAAACAACCACCTAGATTTAGCTATTATAAATTGCACTGTTATAAATATGGATGTGCATGTTTCACTACGGTATGATGACTTAAACTGTTTGGGGAAGATACCTAGAAGGGGAATAGCTGGGTCAAATGGAACCTCTAGTTCTATCTCTATCTGTCTATCTATGTATCTATCTATGTATCTATGTATATCTATCTATCTATCTATCTATCTATCTATGTATCTATCTATGTATCTATCTATTTATGTATTTATTTTTTGAGGAATGTCCATACTGATTTCTCCACTCCCACAATGATGGAGAAGGGTTACTTGTTTTCCACAGTCTTGCCAGGATTTGTTATTGATTGATTTCTTGATGATAGCCACTCTTTGGGATTAAATCTTGTTTTAATTTGCATTTCCTGAATGGCCAATGATGTTGAACATTTTTTATGTATTTACTAGCCATTTATACTTCTTCATCTGAGAAGTGTCTATTAATTTCAGATGCTCATTTTTAATTGAGTCTTTACCTTGATGAGAGTCTAATTTTTTAGAATATACATTTTAGATATTAGCCCTCTGTTTGAGGAGTAGCTGGCAATTTTTTTTCCCATTCTGTGGGTTGTCTCTTCACTCTGTTAAAGGTATCCTTTGCTGTTCAGAACTTTTTAATTTGATGTGACCCCTTTTGTTGATTCTTAGTAATATTTCCTGTATAATCAAGGTTTTATTATGGCCATCAACAGATAAATGGTTAAAGAAAATGTTATATTTACATAAAATGGAACGTTATTCTACCATAAAGAAAGATAAACTTGAGACAGTTTTTGGTAAAACGATGTTCCTTGAGACCATAATCCTAAGTGAAATAAATCAAACACACAAGTTTAAATATTGGATTGTTTCTCTTGTGTGAGAAACCCAAAGTAAAAATAATGTGCAAAATAGAGGAAGTAAGAAGAATTTGTTCAAATAGAAAGGGAAACAAAATATGGGGGTAGGGAGGAAGGAAGAGAAAAGGATTTAAAGGGAATAAACAATTAAAGAAAAATGGAAAGAGCTATTGTAAACCAGGAGGGGGCAAACAGTTGGAAGGCAATGGGGGGAAAAAGATTAAAAAAAGAATTGAGATGTGTTAGGTACATGTACAAATTCCCTATGATGAATGTGTTCATTAAATAATGCTAACATGTGCTAATAAAAAATAAACAACTACCTAACATTAGAGCTTTAAAAATGAGAAAAAGAAGAGTGAACTAAACCCTAAGCTATGAGAAGGAAGGAAATAGAAATTGTAGCATAAATAAATGAAATAGAGAATAGAAAAACAATAGTGAAAGTTAATGGGAACAAAGCCTGTTTCTTTGGAAAGATCAACAAAGTTGATAGGCTTTTAGCTAAATAAACAAAGATAAACAGAAGAAGATTCAATTTATAAAAATAAGAAATCCAAGTATGGACATTTTTATTAATTATATAGCAATAACCAGGATTAAAAAGTACTATAAACGATTGTATGCCAACAAACTGGATAAGCTAGATATAATGGGCCAATTCTGAGAATTCAAAAACTACCAGACTAAATAATTTAAAAAGTAGAAAAAATGAATAGATTTATAGTTAGTAAGGAGACTGAAATAGTAATAAATATTTCCTAACAAAGTAAGACCTTATATGTGGTGACATCACAGTTGAATTTTACCAAACTCATTTTGAAAAAGTAATACCAATCCTTGTCAAACTTTTCAAATAAATTAAAATTAAAAACAACTTCCTAATGTATTCTGTGAAGCCAGCATTATTTTGATACTAAAGCCAAAGATACCATAATAAATATAGACCAATGTGTCTTATGAACTTTAGTACAAAAACTTCAATAAAGTAATAGCAAAAAATATTTAATAGCACATTAAGATAATTACATATTATAATTAAGTAAGGCTGATTGTTGGAAACAAGGATGGTTTAATATATGAAAACTGATGACTATAATACACAACATTAACAGAATAAAAGCCAAACAATTATTTCAATTGATGCAAGAATATATTTAAGAATATTAAATATTCTCTCATAAAAGGCTCTCGACAAACTAGGAATTGAAGGAAACTAACTCAACATGAAAGTCATATATGAAAAAAATCCTTGGCAAACATACTCAATGAAATATTGAATGATTTTTCTTTGACATCAGGAATAAAACAAGGGTACCCATTTTTGCCACTTCTATTTAGGATAGTACTGATGTTCTAGCCAGAGCTACTAGGTAAGAAAAAGAAATAAAAGTCGTAACTTATAAAGGAAGAAGAAAAATTAACCCTACTTACAGACGATATGATTTTATATGTAGAATGCTCTAAAATTCACAAAAATTAGAACAAATAAATGAATTCATCAAGGCAGAACTAAACAAAATTAATACAAAAATTCATTATATTTCTATAAACCAATAACAAAAAATCTGAAAAAGAAACTATAAAAACAGTTCTGTTTATGATATCATCATCAAAAGGAATGATGTAGATTAGGGGTTAATCCAATGCAGTTGATTAACTAATGACCAATTTGGAACGTCCAGCTGAACTGAGTCAATGTGGTTCTGGGAATGAAAGACTCATCTGAGAATTGTTGCCAGTGGCATAAAGGGAGAACTGGAGGAGAAGATTGTATGCTGTTGATTTTCCTGAAGAAGCTTGTCACAGCTGGTTTCCTGATACGAACTCAGCTGTTCTCCTCATGGGAGGAACTCAGGTCCTTGTTGTTGCTGGGGAAGACTGCTGTTGTCTTTAGGGGAGCTCTGGTCTTCCCCTTAAGCATCTTTTACTGGCTCCAGCACAGATCCCTTAGCTTGGTGGCACATACCCTTCACCCTGCTGGTGCAGACTTTCACCACTGGCCCTTAGGCCTTCTTGGTGCAGACCCTTGATACAGACATGCATGAGACATTACCATAGGCTCTAGATCTCCAGCTGGACTTGTGGAGGATGTTGCCATGGGTTTTAGGCCTTTGGCTGGACTCATTAGGGACATTGCTGTGGAATCCTGGCCATTGGCTGGATTTTTCAGGTCCGTAACACATGGACAGATTTCTTGCACTCTTCTGTATTTGACTTTTTGGGTGAATATTAAAAAATAATCCTATAAATTATGTGTCCTGTATTAAATCTATTCCTTTGCAAACCCTTATTACAATATCCAATAAATAAAAAATGTTTCACAATAAAACTACAAAATATTTCTGAAAATATTTGTGGAATGGTTAAATAATTTGAAAAGTAAAAGATATATATATATAAAATAACATTTCCTGTTCTTGTGTTTATAGATTGGGCAACTTAACATTGTTCAAATGTCAATACTACTTGTGTTAGGGTTCTCTAAAGGAATAGAATCAACAGAAAAAAATACATAGATTATATTATATTTATGCCAGGTAATTTATCATGTAGGCTTGTGGGATCAGGGGGAGGAAAATCCAGAGTGTCTGTCTGCATAATGAAGAGTGGGAGGATCCAGTAGCTACTCACCCCAAGAAGATGGAAGCTACAGGCCAAGAGGGACCAAGAATGCAGCACCAGCCTAAGGTCAAAGGCCTGGAAGCTCAGTGGAAAGCTACGGTTGCAAGTCTGCATTGGAAAGCTGAAAAGACAATGTCCAAAGGCAATGGCAACAAGAGATGCACTTGCTCAAGAAGACTGGAGCTCTTCAAAGTGGGCATACTTCCTTCTTTTCCCCCTTTATTATTTGTTCTGGGCTACAAGTGTATTTATTGGATCTGCCCCAAACTGGGGTGGGTCTTCTCCCCTTAGTTTGTTACCCTATATGCAAATCATGTCTGGGAAAAGCCCACAGTCACACCCAGAACTGTGCTTTATGACTCTGGTAAATGTTTTGCTGCAGTCAAATTGACATATCACAATTAATGGGCACGCTACACAAAGTTATCTACTGACTCAATGAAATTCCTTTCAAACTCCCAATATTTTTTTACAGAAATTGGAAAGCCTATCTATAATCAATCCGGAATGTCAAGGGACCTTGAAATGAAAAAACAATACTAAAAAAAGAAAAAGAAGAGTAGAAGACTCATTCTTTATTTTAAAGTTATTACAAAGCTATCATAATCAATGTAGCATTGTACTGGCATAAAGCAGACATATGGTCTAATAGAATAGACTATAGAACCCAGAAATAAATACTCACATATATGATGAAATTATTTTTAACAAAGTTGCCACAACCATAATAAAGAAAGGATAGTAGTTTTAACAAATGGTATGGGCAAAACTGAATATTCACATGAAAAAGAATTAAGTTGGACCTTCTACATCACACTCAAAAATTAACTCAAATGATAAATGAACTAAATATAAGATGAAAACAATAAAACATTTAGGAGAGAGCTTATGGAAAAAGTTTCATGACATTGGAGTTAACAAGTATTTCTTGGTTATGACACCAAAGGATAGAAACTGAAAAAAGAAAAATAGATAACTTGGACCTTATTAAAATTAAAAAGTTTTGTGCATAAAAACACTATGAATAGAATAAAAAACACTCTACATAATGGAAGAAAATATTTGCAACTTGTACATCTGGAAAAGAATTAATATTAAAAGTACCTAGAGAACTCCTAAAATTCAACAATTAAAAGAAAGCATCTCAATTCAATGATGGGGAAAGAACGTGGGGAGATATTTCTCCCAAGAAGATATATGAATGGCCAACAAAAGATGCTCAACATCACTAATACTTATGGAAATGTGAATCAAATCTATCTTACTTCCATTAAGATGGCTACTATTTAAAAAATGGATGGAGTGGGGATGGAGGGAAGGGAAAAGGATGAAAACAATGAATTATGATGTATTATGTACATGTACCAATTCCCCACAAGGAATGCAAACATTATGTAGTACAAATATGTTTAATAAAAGGAAAAAAATTAGAATGGTTATGTTAAAAAAATAGGGTGGTTTTTTTTTTGGGTACTGGGGATCAAACTCAGGTCCTTGTACTTAAAAAAATAGGGTCTTTATCATGAATGGGTGTTGAATTTTGTAAAATGCTTTTTCTGCATCTATTGAGATGATCATACGGATTTTGTCCTTGACTCTGTTAATATAGCGTATTACATTTATTGATTTACGTATGTTGAACCATCCTTGCATCCCTGGGATAAATCTGACTTGGTCAGGGTGTATGATGTTCTTGATGGCCCTCTGTATGTTGTTTGCCAGTATCTCGTTGAGGATTTTTGCAACTATGTTCATTAGCGAGATTGGCCTGTACTTCTCTTTTATGGTTGGGTCTTTCCCTGGTTTTAGAATCAAAGTAACACTTGCTTCCAGGAATGAATTTGGAAGTATTCTTTTCCTTTCAATTTGATTGAAGAGTTTAAAGAGTAATGACAATAGATCTTCTCTAAATGTCTTGTAGAATTCAGCAGTGAAGCCATCAGGACCTGGGTGGAGCTGTGAGGGGAAAGGAATCGTTGTTTCTCCATTGTTGGTGGGAGTGCAGACTGGTGCAACCACTGAGGAAATCAATATGGAGATACCTCAAAAAACTAGGATTAGAGGTCCCATTTGACCCAGCTATCCCTCTGCTGGATATCATTCCAAAAGAATTAAAATAATCATACCAGAGCGATATATATGCACACCCATGTTTACAGCTGCACCGTTTGTAATAGCTAAAACTTGGAAACAGCCCAAGTGCCCATCAACTGGAGACTGGATAAAGAAGAAGTGTTTTTTTCTATAAAATGTAGTATTATTCATCCATAAAGAATGAGAAACTAGAGACATTTATCACTAAATGGATGCATATTGAGGCCATACTCTTAAGTGAAATAAATAGGACATATGTGTAAATACTGAATAGTTTCTCTGGTGTGAAAAACTACAAGTGTAAATACGGTTCTAATGGTACAATTGATAATATGAAATAGAAAGAAAAGGTCTAAAGGAGTAGGGGAAGTGGGAGGGGCAGGGGAAAGGAAAGGAGGGAAAAGAAAAAATATGAGAAAAGGAAAAAATGGAAACAAAGTCTTTGTAAATAGGCAAGGGTGGTGGGGGTGAAGGAAGGGCAGGGAAATGGGAAAAAAATAAGAACCAAGATACATCATGTAAAGGTACAAGATCCTAGTGATGAATGTAACTGTATTGTATACCTAAAATGTATCAATAAACTTAATTAAAAAAAAGGAAATAGTATTAGGATGTGGAGATTTTAGAACACTTGTGCACTGATAGTGAGAATGTAAAATGATATGACCAAAGTGGAAAAAAATGTGGCAGTTTCTAAAAAAAATTAAAAATAGAATTACTGTCTAATCCAGCAATTCTACTTCTGGGTATACATCCAAAATAGTTGAAAGCAGACATCTTGTGAAGAGATATTCTTATACTCATGTTCATAGAATCATTATTCACAGTAGATAAAATGTAGAATCAAAGCAGATGTCCATGGATGGATAAGTGGATAGGCAACATCTGGAATATCCCTGAAATGGAATATTATTCAGTCTTTAAAGGCAAGAAAGTTCTACAAAATGCTAAAACATGAATGAACCTTGAAGATAGCATTCTAAGTAAAATAAGCCAGTAACAAAAAGACAAATACCCAGGACTGAGGATAGAGTTCAGTGGTCAACACTTGCCTACCTTGTGGAAGGTATTACTTGCAACCCCTAACACTGCAAAAAATATTAAATAAATAAATAACCCCCCCAAAAGATAAATACTGTAAGATTCTACTTATGTGCCATACTTAAAGCATTCAAATTCATACATGCTATGAATAGAATACTGCTTGCTAGGGCTAGAGAGTTAAGGTTGATGGGGAGTTACTTTTTAATGAGTGCAGATTTTTTAGCTATACAAGATAAAAAGGGTTATGGAGGAAGATGGTATGATGGTAGTGCATTATGAATATATTTAACACCATAGAACCATATACTTAAGGTGGTTAAGATAGTGAATGCATTGCTCTATGCATTTTATCACCATGAATTTTTTTTTAAAAAAACCTACCAATACCCTTCAGTTAAAGTTATTAAGCTTGAATACCAGTCAAACCAAGATGCATGATGCATGTGTCCTGATCCTATAAAGTTTGATCAACAATTCTTTCAAAATAAAGAAAAGGCAGAAAAGAAATAATAATGCTTAAAGATGGACAAAAGGGCTCACTCCACTTGATCAATAACTAGCAGTTTTCATGATATCAGTATTGGCAACCTGGCATTGAGCCAAAGTTTCTATTCTCTTGGCTTCTGATTGATAGGAAGAGAGATGTTATATTTAGCATATCTGCTACAGGCTATTCCTGTGTAATTCCTTATTGTGTTCCTTAGAAAAGGTCCAGGTGCCGTTCTAAAGCTGTGATCACATTAATGGAGGTGTTCTTTCAATTCACTGAGATCATTAGACAGCTCTCCAAAAAAGTGCAAATCATGCCTTGGTACTGGCTGTCCTCTTCACATATCTAGCCAAGCCTCCGAACTCTAGAAGAAGCTGTCAGCTCTTCACATATTTTTGGAGGGTTCTCGTTTGTAATTTTTACATTTTTCTTTTGTTTTCATTTGAATCTGTGATTTTGGAGTTTGTTTCAGTGACTCTTCCAAAGAATGTGAGTGTGGAAGGGGTCAAGGAAGGGAATGCCAGTACTGCTATATCAAATGACTAAGAAGGCAGAAAACAATGTCATGATACTGAGTCTGACCTGGGTCGCAAAGCTTAAGAAACAGATAGGAAAAGTTCTTGAGTTTAGTGACTATATCATTTACCTTCACATCTCTAGTGATTCCCACAGAGCCTGAAAACAATATTCACCAAAAATTCTGGTGGCTTCCATTTATCAATAGAGTTGAAGATTGTGACAGAGCAAAAGGATGACTCTCCAATGTGACTGAAATTACATTAGAATGAAGCTAACTCCAGACCAATGAAACACTCAGGATAGACACCCAGCCATAATGCTGTAAAACTGTTATGCCCAGTTCCTGAACGATGAGCATCAAAAGGCCACAAACAGTGAAGCAAGGTTCTTTGCTACACATGATCAGAGAGACCATATTTAACACTGTCTCCAGATGGTGCTGAAAGTAGTTCAAATGAGATTGAAGACAAAAGGCTTTACAAAAAATTTATAAAGTATTTTGTAAGTCTTTCAATTCGATACATGATGGCAGGTCCATTGGAACTAAACCCAGAAAAGGTAAAGGTTGTTTTTCTTTATCAAACCATTCAAGGGATCATCCTCCACTGGAATGTAATCTGATTGGCTTTATTTAACAAAACCTCCAAATCATTAAGCCTGGAGCAGTCCCATTGCCACGGGATGCCCCGTTCTCCAATAACAAAAGCAGCTGTTGTACACCCACCAGCCCAACACGGATCAAAAATCTGGCAGGCTCTCCTCATCTAAGCTAAATGAAAGCTCCTTAAAATCCCCAAACTTCATGCCACCTGCCCGGGTAGAGTTGGCCATCAGCCACAGCTGTAATGATCCCAGCCAACCTCCAAGGAAATATTGCTCTGTGTGTCTCAAGAGCTTGGTGATTTTCATCACCATAATGCTTACCTGACTCTTTCAAATTGAGAGCACTTTCCCATTAGACTTGGACTTTTGTGTACTTTTCCTTTATTGGAACTGGCATCATGAAGCTTTTAAACACAGCTCCATCTGTGAGAGTTGGGTCCTGCAGGTAGAGTGTCGTGTTTGATTCCAGATTATCATTTGTTGTGTTGTCAAGAAGGGCTTGGAGGAGGAAGGAAAAATGCCCATGTTCGAACTATTCTTTGGTTAAAATGAACAAAGAATTATTTGAAAATGACTCTAATCAGTGTACTTCAGTTTCCTCTATAATGACAGGAACAATATCTGTGACGTTCTGAATATGGCCCTAAAAGACTTTGCTCACAATAGAAGGTGCACTTTAACCCTGATTTCACCTTGGGTCACTCCTTATCCACAATGCAGCCAATGAAAGTAAGGTTTGTCCTGAGTGGGTAAAAGCTTGGATTAAAACAGAACAATTGGCCCCTTGCTTATTGTGCTTCTGCATGTTTGTGCCAAAGAGCAGGTCTAAACACAGAATACATTTTAAGTGTGTATAATTGTAAGACATTTAAAATAGGATAGACATTTTCCAATTAACAACAGAACAGTAGAATGTTGTTAATTGTTGAAGCTGAAAGATAGGCTCATGGAGGTGCATTGTGCCATTTCCCATCAAAAGTTGTTATGAAGACAAGGTTCAGCAAAAACAATATAAGATACTGTGCATTCCAATACAAAAACAATGACAGGCTAATCATTTATGAGAACATCTAAGTCACCAACAGCACACATGACACAGTGGTGTGAACTCTGTTTATAGTGCAACAAAACAACTGCATTGTGGAGAATGCAAGGCTCATTTTCAGGCAAATGTCACATTTGATGTGTTGGCTTGAGAGTTAACTGGTAATAATATGGCAGTCTTAGGAAACAGACTTCAAGTGCTAAGTGCCTAGGAAAGTGGAGAGGTACATTTTGCTACAGTGTGGGAAAAGCATAGGGTGGGGATGCTGCAGCAGCTGCAGAGAAAAGTTTGAGATAGGTGGACACAATGAAGGTAATGAGATGCCTGGAGTGTGGGCAGAATGTGAAACTAATCTGTAGTCTAATGATGCAGAGTAGGAAAATGGTTGGCTTTCTCAGACAAAGATTTGAGGAGGGGGCTTTGTTTCAGGTCACAAGGTTTCATTTTCACCACATTGCAACCATGAGCAGCCCCAGGTCAGAATCTATACAAACAGTAAGGATGCATCTGAACACTGTTTCTGTTGGAAATCAGAGAAATGGGTTCTGATCAATTCTCTCCAACACTTCATGGTTTATTTATCATTTTTGTTTTTGACCTTAATGCTCAATCTCTCATTTGAAACCACTTAACCATCATGACCAGAATTGGTGTGCTGTTCCCATTGTGTTTCTCATAGTTTAGGTACTTCCTAGGTGCTACCTCATGATGCCTTCAGGCAGAACACCTTATGATGTGACTGTTTCTCAGCACTACCCCATCACTACCCATGTGACTCCAATATGATAAGAAAAGTCATGTACCCTGGGAGAAGGGGGCAGAGTGAACTACATTTTTACTTAGAGCAAAGGACCCAATCCTACCAGCTCTGTTCTCAGTATCATGATGAGAGAGTTGGGGACAATGTTTCAAAAAATCCCCACATGAGTTTCTAGCTCTTTTTAAAATTTCTATATGACTTTGATGATATCATAAATATTGTCAAAGAGATCAATTAAATGCAAGACAAAAGAGTTTGCCAGAAAAAGCAGAGTGCTACATTTTGCCAGGGAAGTTTAATTTTGATCAAAAAAGTAGTAGAACTCTGGCAGGTAAATGCACTTACCACATCAAGAAGATGAGTGGAGTCTCAAGAAATGGAGCTGGAAGACAAGTGTATGGGGAATTCTCTTGGGAGAACATATATGTCATCCTACGAACTTTTTAAAAAAGTATTTTTTTCATTAATACTTAAAATTACATTTGATATGTATGTTCAGTTGTGAGTTATTCCTACTTATAACAGAGAAAAAAAGCCTTGATACCCAAATGATAATAGTTGGTCAAAATGCTGCATTTCAGTAGCTTTTCACAAAACTGCTATCAATTTGCTCATCACGCTGTTTGTGTGGTGTGATATTGTCACTGCTGGTTGGTATAAGTTTTTAAGGTTGGGGATTATATGACATGGGGCTTAGTCAAAACTATATAAAAATGTTTGCTTCCACAGTTTTCAGCTGTCATTTAAGTTTTACTTTGAAGAATATTCAGGACTGGAAAGAGAAATGTAACTTTTCTGGCTGCTAAGGGCCTTCTGTTGCAGGCCCTTGTGTTCATAACTAGGCCGGGGAAGCAAGACACCTACATGATTTGATGAAAACTTCTAGAGTTAAACTCAAGTTATCATATTTGGTTGTCAATTCTGTGATGTTCTCATGTCTACTAATATTATTAGCTATTTTTAAAAAATCAAATGCTTACATTATACCATGAATTATTCTAAGGTAACTTGTTTACTTGAACTACACATGGTAAATACTGTTTCACAGAAAGGGACTCTGAGACACCTTGCCTTAAAATCAAATAGTTGGTTAAAAAAACAAAATGATTTGAACTCTTCACTTGCCGTGACTCAGCTGCCTCATGGACATTCTGTCAGACTGTGTAGTAGACATGACTCCAGTGCCCAATATGGTTTTTGTTTGTTTGTTTTGTTTTGTTGAGGCAGGTCTCTCTATGTAGTCTAGTTTGGCCTTGAACTCATGGTAGTCTTCCTGCCTCAGCCTTCCAATTCCTGGGATTATAGGCCCAGTTTGTTCTTATACTTGGATACATCCAAGTTTCAACTAGGCTCATGGCTTCTGTAAGCAACATTTTCTGGCCTCTTATGTTGCTGAATGTGGCCAAATGATCAAATTAGAAACACAAGTGTAAAGGAGGTGGGCAGCTCCAGTCATCTTAAAAACAGTGTCTGGTCTTTCTCCTGGCGCTGCCTTCTGCTGGTGCCAGAGCCAGTTTGAAATTTTGCATTGATAAAGCTGACTCTTCACCCTGGGTTTGAGAATAATCTTTGAAAGAAGAGACCTTTCACCTCATCATAAACATTTTGCAAGAGAGAAATCAACCCTTATTTGGGCCACTGTAAATGCATTTCTTTGTGAACTTATCACATAGTATGCTAACATATACAAAATAATAGGCAGTGTTGTGTTGAAGTTAAATTGTATCAACTAATGATACAGTTAACTAATGATACAGTTAAATGTTTAATATTAAAAATTTTTGAGCTGGGTGTCATCTGTTTATGAGAGTGTGTACAGCACGAAAATTGGAAAGTGCTACAAATCAGACTATTTTATTTTATTTTATAGGACTGGCTTATTAGCATACTACTGGTACAAAGATTCAATGAGAAAATCCATGTGAAATGCTTTATAGAGTGACCAGAATATAGTCAATGCTCAATAAATGCTAATTAATAATGATTATAGTAGGTACATTAAAATTCATGAATTCATCAAGTCCTCACACTCAAAAAACATTCATACCTAATTTTCTTGTCCTAAATCACACAGACTCTTTTGCATGCAAAGCAATTTTCAATGATGTCACATTCTCTCCTACTCAAGTACAACAAGCAAATAAGCCTCATGGCAGGTCCTTCCCCTCTTTTTTACTTTCAAAGGTTATCATCACTTGTTCAACAAAGTCCCTTTTTCTTTTCCAAATAAGTAAATTGGAAAAACTGAAGCAAATAAGAATTTAATATCAAATCTTGGTCATTTAAGTCTTCTTAAATACAGAAGAAAACTTTTTTCAAGTTTCTAACTTTTTTCTCTTCAGTATTTCTAATTTTGAATAGGCTTCTAAATCAAGGAAGTGCTCAGTGCAATTGCTTCATCTTTTAAGTTGTGAGGAGCTTCAGAATTTCTAGAGCCAATTCAATTCCAAAATAACTAGGCCATTAATAATGAAAAAAATCTTTGAAATTTGTGATCACTAATTTATCAGATCTTGCTTGAGCTACGGATATGAAATATGTTGTGATCTACCCACCTCCTTCTAAAAATACTAATGAAGTTGCACATCCTTTGTCAAGTGCAGCACACTTTTTGCTAAATTTGGGTGGTAATTTAGGATCTTTCTCCTTAAAGAATTCCAGGAAGTCACTATCAGTAAGAGATGAAAGCCTTACCATTTCATTATAGACCAGTCTATAGAAATCCTAAAATCTTATTACTAAAGTCTTGATCAAGTACTCAGTTTGAACAGCAGGGTTCTTGATAACTTAGTTAAAATTTTCTGATCTCAAATACTTCCCTAAGTCCCTAGTGGGTCCTAAATTCTAATTTCTGTTGTTCTCGATAAAGTCCAGGTTCCTTAACATGATCGAAAACTCCCTCATGCTTTGCCACAGACTTCACTCCATCCTCATCCTGCACCAACAATTCTCTTGTGCTAATATTTTCTGCCTGCACCACTAGACACATTCTCCATCCTTCTGACCTTCTGAGGTCTGGGATGCTGGCCTCCCCAGACTCTACCACGCAGGCTCTCTTAGGGTTTGTGCAGCTGCATCTCATCAGGCCAGCCTTCTCTCATATCTGCTTATCTTCTTGGTTCATAGTGACTGCCCCCTATTTTGGCCCTTAAGGCTTTCACTTTTGCTGATCCTTGTGTTCTCCCTCATCCCATGTGGTTCTGCCCTTCCATACCCCCATGAATAGTCTCTTCTGCAAAAATCTCTTCAGTTACCTGAATTGTTTTTGATACCAGGGATTGAACTTGGGACCTTTCACTTGAGAGGCAGCGGTGGAACCACTGAGCTAAATCCCTGGCCCCGGGTTACCTGATTTTGAATGTTTTGTGTCTTTCCTTCCAATATCTGGAGGACACACACATATTCCAAGATTACTCCCTCTCACTCTTATAGCTCACGTGTCATATTTTCAGGAAATGTCTCTGACCTCTTTTAGCATAGATCACTTAAAGAATTCTCTGCCTTTCCACAGTCCAGAATAAATATGCATTCATTTTATAAATATTTCATTAATGTTTGGCTCCTTTTACTAATCTTCATTCTCCTTGAAGACAATGACTAACTCCTCATGATGGCCCCATTATCTATCATGGTGCTCAACGTACAGAACAGCCAGACCCTGGAAATCATGACAGACCAAACTCCTAATGCCAGGCCCAGGAGCCTTAGCCTGATAGCCTGTAATTTACCTTCTGGTGTATCTGGTCTCTTGGTTCCAACCAACCATAGCTAATCCCAGCAACCGGGTTCCTATTCCAACAGTCTCTCTTAAATCTTTCTGAAAATAGAGAACTCAAACAGCTCTTATCAGAACAGTTCCTTAGAGTAAAATAGAACTTATTTCCCAGTAGAAACATAGTCTTATTTTCTAAAGCAGGACAGAAAATGTCAAACTATCTTCTTGAGACAACCCATAAATTTTTGCAAACAGACATAAGCTCATGTTTAGAGTCTCTCCTTCTTTATTTTATTTATTTATTTATTTTTTTGGGTACTGGGGATCGAACTCAGGTCCTTGTGCTTGCAAGGCAGGCGGCAGAACCACTGGGCTAAACCTCCGGCCCAAGTCTCTCCTTCTTTAGAAGGCCATTGTTTTCTACATCCTTCTACATTGGTAAGATGTTGTATCAACATTAAACATGTATGGATTTTTTTCCCTATTCATTATTCTCTATAACTACACAGTAGAACAACTATTTACATACCACTTACATTGTAAGAAATCTTATAAGTAATCTAGAGAAGAGTTATGTGGGAGCATGTATGTGGGTTATAATGTAAATATTCCATTTTATATGAAGAATATATGAAGATTTTGATATTTGTGAGAGGCCATGGGACCAATACCCATGAATACTGAGAGACTACTAAATTTAGAAATGTAGATGATAGATTTCAATTTTTGATGTACTAAGGTAAGATTGAGTTTCACAGTAAAATATTAGGAGAATTTGGCAGGTCTTTTATGTTAAGCTCATGTAGTTTTTTTTACCTTGCTGAGTTACATATGTTTCAGGTTTGGTTTTTTTTTAGCATATTATACACAAAATACTGGGGCTTGGGGTATGGCTTGATGGTACAGTGTTTACCTAGCATGGATGAGGCCTGGGATTCAATCCCCAGCAATGGAAAAAAGAAAAAAGAAAGAAAATATGAGAATCATATTATATGTAAAATAGATTTTTTATTTTATTTTTAGTTCTTTAGAGTATAATAGGTCAAATAAATGATCTAAACTGATGAAAAGTACAAGATATTAACTGAACAACTAGAACACTAATTTACATATTTTTATAGAAAAATATAATTGAAAGACTGTCATGAAGTCAGAAAAATAATTAAAAGAGAATATTTTAAATTTATACACATCTGACAATTGCATAGCATTGTCACAGCCATTGACATGTTTTGAACATAATATACTATAATTGTTGATATGTTAGAAAATCTCTTCTGGAGATGCTGATAAATTTGTACTCTTTACTTTTCTTTTTTCCTGAATTAATGATGACCTTCATGTAACTCCTTTATTTGCATAAAGGCTTCACTTTCAAACTTAAGTTTTAGATTGGTGTTATGTTGGTGAATTTTATAGGAAACTGTATTAGGTTTACAGGTCATTTCATAGGATGAATTGCTGTGGGGAAGGTTCTCATTTATGTTAACGGTTATCCTTATTGTTCAAATTAGAGAGATAACTACTACTCTTGTCCTTAATTTTAGAGAATGTGTTCCATTTGAGTCCTTTACTGCCCCTTTTTAAAAAGCACTTTAACTTTTTGCTATGAGGTTCATGTTATTTGGCCATACTTCATGAAATATTAGCAAAAATAATGCAAACAATTTGAGGTGACTCTTTACCTGTCATCTGCATGAGTTTCCCCATATGTGGCTGGCTGCCTGCAGTAGATCAGTGAGCCACTATTTTTCCGCATTTCTCATTCTTTCTGGCTTTAGATTCTTATTCTTCCTTTCAGCTACATTAGTGAGAATACTGCTTTCTACACTTTTACAGGGCTGTGACTGCCAGATGAAATGAAGACCTCTTTACCATCTTGAAATTCTGTTTTGAGGGATTTCCATTCTATCTTCTTTTTTTCCCCTTCGACAGAAAGACAGAACCCATTTGGGAATGAGAAGTTCAATTTTGTCTACACCGTCCATCAGCATTACACCAAATGCTCCATAGAGCTTATCTCTGATTTCTTTGTTCCTTTTCTGCTATGAGTGTGACTAAAATGGCTTTTGATTGTCTTTAACCTTATAAACTCAATTTGGGATTACCCCCTTGAACACTGTATTTATAGATCTAAGCTACTGTCTCATATTGGTCTTTAGTTTTATGACCTTATTAGCTCCTTTTGTACATTCATTACCTTTTAACTGCAGTGCTCAGTGGAGGTTTACCTGGACACATACATTAATTTTTGGTCAATTATTTGGAGTTATTCCTCTTTTGAACTCAACTAAAGAGCCATTCATGTATGAACTCTCTGGGATATCTCTGAAGCTTCTCAAAGAGAATAGCTTATAAATATGTATATAGAAAGGCATAACATCATTATCATCTCAATTTCCCATTTATATGAGAATTTCCTGTCCAAATAACCAATTATTCTATCTTTAGTGCCCCCCCCAGATTTTTATTTTTTCTCGATCATTGAATAATTAAAATGAGGCCCAGGGCCAGGGATTTAGCTCAATGGTGCTGCTGCCTGCCTCACAAGCTCAAGGTCCCGAGTTTGATCCCCAGTATCAAAAATAACTAACTAAATAAAATAAAATAAAATGAGGCCCAGAAGTTCACACAGGTTAAACCGGCAGAGCCAGATCTAGAATCTAGTCTATTGATGTATTAGTTAGCTTTCTCTAGAGGAACAGAATCAATACAAAATATATGTACAAAGGGATTTATTAGGTAGGCTTACAGGGTCATTGGTAGAAGAGTTGTAATGGCTCCCTGTGGGATAAGAAGAATCCAAAATGGCCATCTGTGAGCTGGAGAGCAGGAGAATCCATTAGTAGTTGAAGGTCAAATGCCTAGAAGCTCACTGTAGAGTCACCAGTACAAATCTAGATTGAAAAGATGTAGAGTCAGTGTTGGAAGGCTGAAGAAACTGGAGACCAATGTCCAAAGGCAATAGCAAAGATTAGAGCTTTTCCACACAAAGGAAACATTTCCTTCTTCTTTCCTATTTTATTCTGTTCAGGCTACAATCTTATTGATTAGTGTTACTCCCATCTTGGGCTTCCCAATCTCAATGGGGAATTTATCTGCCAATCATTCATAGACACACCTAGAATTTACTGGCCTAGTATTTACTCACGTTTAGTTGACATATCACATCAAATGATAACAGATGTTTGTGCTCAACACATCCCCTCTGAAAGGGTTTAATAGGTGCTCACATCTTTCTAATAATCTTTCTCATTTTCCAAATAAAATAACTCATTCATGTCTCTGCCTACTTCTAAGGCAGTAAATTAATAATTTTTCTTTTGAGAAAAAGAATTTGGCAATTAAATCAACAAAAATATTTACCTATAGGGCCAGGGATTTAGCTCAGTGGTTTGGCCACCTGCTGTGCAAGCTCAAGGACCTGAGTTCGATCTCCAGTACCAAAAAAAAAAAAAAAAAAAAAAAAATTTACCTATGTATTTAAAAATGGACTAAGGTTCACATTTTATCTTCAAAGTCACATTGCCAAGGTGTCATCTGTGTTTTCCTGCTCATGCAGTGAGTGCTATGGTCCAGTCCTTTATTCTTTCTGGTGTGTTTTTCCCAGACATTAAGTCTTGTATTATTTCCTTCCCAGTTACCATGCTGTCCCCTTGCATCCCTGCAGAGGAAGTCTCCTGGAACTAACTAGGAATACTTCTCACCAATTCTTTGCCTACACATTCACTATATTTCCTTTCAAGTTGGTAACCTAAAACATGCTCTTCATTTTATGTGGGAGTAGAGGAATTCTGTGCATAGTGTTTAGAGGTTGGCTGTACATTTCTATTACAAATGTTTGATGTTTAAGAGTTCCTCCAGACAATAAAGGTTAATTTGTGTATCATCAGCTAATTACCAGGCCACTTTCTGGACTTAGTTATCCTCTTCTGTAAAACAGGGTTATTTAATAAAATATATTTTAATATTCTAATTATTCTATTCTCTGTTTCCTTTGGTGATAAGTTAAATATCACCTTATCATGTCTTTGTATTATTGGGATTAACTATTTTTATTCAGGTGTACTTCATAGACAATAAAATCTGTGTTTAAATGTGGAGTTGGATGAGATTTGGCAAACATATCCCATCATGTAACCAATATCTCAGTCAAGATATCACACACATCCAGTTCCCTAAAGAATCTCTCCTGTCTTTTTCAGTCCATTCGTTCCCTACCACTGCAGCCCTTGGCAACCACTGACCTATTTTCTGTCCCTAAAGATTTTCCTTTTCCAGAATGTCATAAAATGAAATCATAAAATATGTAATATTTTCCATCTGCCTTCTTGTACTTGGTACAATGCTTTTGAGATTCACACATGTTGTTTCATGTATTAGTAATTTTTATTGCTAACAACCTATTACATGACTGTACAATTCTTTATCCATTCTCAAGTTTATGCACATTCCAGTTGTTTACAAGTTTTAATGACTATGAATAAAGTAACAATAAATATTCAAGTAGAAGTTTTATATAGATATACATCTTCATTTCCTTGAGTAAATACCCAGGAATCAAATGCTGGGTTACACTGTGTTTGTTTAACTTTGTAAGAAACTGTCAAACTCTTTCCCAAAGTAACTGTATCATTTTATAGTCCCACCAGCAGAGTTATTCTAATATATATATTCCACAAAAAAAAATATGCACTTCAGTAGTTCCCATATTAATAAATGTCTGGAAGCTAATGGTCACCACATTGAGCAGCTCTTGTAATTGTACAGGCCAACTTGTATTAATCTCATAATGTCTCAATAAATTTAGTGTTAAAATATTTATCCAAGTTTTTCTTTTCCTGATGTATATATTCTTTGGCCGAAAAAAATATATATACATGAATGATTTAACCCAGTACTGTACTGAGCCATCCTCAGCCCTTTTTTATTTTGTATTTTGATACAGGACCTTGCTAATGACTGTTGACCAGGCTGTGCTCAAATTTGTGATTCTCGTACCTCAGACTCCCACAGTGCTAGGATCATAGGCATGTACCATGATGCTCAGCTAGTTACTTCACATTCTTGCTAACATTTTATATTTCTAATTTTTTGTATCTTAGGAGTTCTAGTGTGTGTATGGTGGTATCTCACTATGGTGGTAACATGGCTTTGTGAAATATTTCTCTTAGGACTGATCGCTGGCTCTCCATCTACATATTTGCCATTGAAATGTCTTTATTTGGTGAAATAGCTACTCAAATATTTTTCACATTATTTTAAAATCAAATAATTTTTACATTGGTTATATGTTCTAAATATAAATAATCAGATGTGTGCTTTTTATTTTCTCTTAGTTTGTGGCTTGTAATTTCACTTTATCAACAGTCTTCATTGAAGAGACATCATTATTATTGTGATAAAAATTCTTTCATCTGTTATCTTTTGTAGTTTGTCCATTCTTGTCTTTAGGAATTTTTGTGTAACTTGAGGTCACCAAAGTTTTTCTCCTGTGATTTATTTTTGATTTTTACAGTTTTAGTTCTTCAATTTAGGTGTTGGATACATTTTGAATTAATTTTTACATAAGATGTGAAACAGTTTTTGTGGAGGTTGTTTTGTTTAATCTTGTTTTTGCTTATGGATGGCCAAGTGCTCAGCAACATTTGTTGAAAATACTATCCTTTCTCTGTTAGATTACTCTAGATGTTTTGTCAAAATCAGCAGACCTTAAAAGTGCACGTCTATACCAGAATCTCTATTTTTCATGTTTTCTGTAAATACACTACTGTTTTGGTTACTGCTAGCATTATTATAATCTTGCAGGCAGGTAGTATCTGTCCTCCACTTCTGTTTTTCCTTTTCATAATCATTTTGTTCTTTGTTGTTTTAATAAAGTAGCTGATGCTCAACTGACTACCAGACATTCTGCAACACACATTGCATGCTTTTGTTCATATAGCCCTCACAACAACACTAGAAAAATATGGATTTATTATTCCCATTTTCCAGAGGAAGAATTTAAGGATTAAAAAGATTATTAGATTGGTCAAGGTCACATCTAATTGGTCAGTAGTGAATCCAAGATTTTTGTTTTGGTTTGGTTTGGTTTTGGTTTTTTTTCTTGGCACTGGGGATCGAACTCCGGTCCTTGCGCTTGCGAGACAGGCGGCATAACCACTGAGCTAAATCCCCAGCCCGTGAATCCAAGATTATAATCCAAGGTTGAGGATGTGTATTCCAAGGTGTTATTTACTTCAACTCTGACCTTCTCACATTTTTCCCCATCTCCCACCACTGTCAACCCAGGGACAATATCTTGTTTAATGTAAGACAGAAGCCATATAAATATTATGTTTGATTATTTCTCTCTCAGTGTTTTGAGCAGGTCCCTGTGACCAGGCACAACACCGTTAGACTGAATTAATCAAGATGCAGTCCCTGTTCTGGTGATTGAAGACAGGATCAGGCATGTTCTCAATATTGTCATCTTTCCACGATCCTCGACACTCCAAAGCCTAGGCTGCAATGGGAGGCTCTGAAGCAGAGCTGAAAGGGCAGTAATGAAACTCTAATGCTAATAAAGTCCTGGGCCAGGGGCATTTTTGCCCTAGCAGAGTGTGATCTATATTTTCAGTAGCCTCCAATGCCCTTTTTCAGCAGTCTCTTTAAAGCTCATTGGTGAGTAATAAGTCTTGACCAGTATTGGTCTTTGACACGAGTAGTAAAATACAATCTAAAAAGCACCCAGTGGAGTATAAAAGTCAGCATCAGGACAGTGCAGATGATTTCTGATGTAATATCTTTCCCATCTTGGATCGCCAGGTACAAGATCCAGAAGGCAGGCACTTTGTTCACCATGCTAAATTATTAGATGGACAAAACATATTCTGTTTCTTGGATAGAGAAGCCTACAAATCTTTTTATGAAGTTTTGCTTTCTAAGAAGTGATGCTCAAAATAAATAAAATTATCCATTTCTTCTTCACACTGTCAGTTTGTAGATGCTTTTGAATATAACTGAAAGAAGTTATCCTAGACAATGGAGGCTTTGTAGTAATACAAATTAGGGAGATTTGAAAGTACTCAGGGTACTAAGTTAAATGAAAGAAGACCAAAGTGGGAATGTAGTACCTTTCTTCCAATATCTGAAATGATCATTTAAGCATGTTAAATAGTGTGCTCCCAAAGTTCATATACTACTGGAATCCTAGAATGTGACTTTACTTAAAAATAATATTTGAAGATATAATTAGTTAAGATGAGGTCAGACTGTATTAGACTGGGCCTTAAATTCAACAACTAAGGTCCCTATGAGAAGAGAGGAGGACACAGAGAGACACAGACAGGGACGAGAACCAGATAAAGATAGAAGTAGAAATTAGAGTAATGTATCTATAAGCCAAGGATTGACAGGTATTGCCTAGAGCCATTAGATACTAGAAAGAAGCATGAAGGATTCCTCCCTAGAATCTTCAGAGACCATAGCAGCAAATACCTTGATTTCAGACTTCTAGCCTTTATGTAGAACAGTGAAATGACAAATTTCTATTGTTTTAATCTGCACAGTTTGTGATAATTTATTGCAATACCCTTAGAAAATCAGTATAGTTTTGAAAGAAAATTGTCAGAACTTTTTCTAGGTTTCTAGAATTCTAAGTAAAGAGAGGAAAACCCAAGTTAACTTTGTCAGAGAGACTAACAGGGCAATGGAATGAGCTGCCTCCTGAGAATGTGTCCCACCTATTCTGGAGATATAGCATAGTAAAGAATGTGGTAGAAAACTATTTTCCAGACTTGGTTGGAGTTTGGAATACATTGGTTCACAGAATACTTCTAGCTTTAACATTCTATGAAATAAATAAATATGCCTTACAAAAGTATTATGAAATAATCAAAGATCCTTGGTTAGATTCCTTTATCAGTCTGAAGCTCCCTAATATAACCATGAAGTAATTTTCCTTTCCTGTAGGAAATATTTACAATTATCCAGCTAGAACCAGCACTTTCTCTTAACAAAAAGGGAAAAAAGAGATCCTTCATCCTTATGAGGAAACATTTTTGCCTAAAAATTAGAGCTTTTGGATATTTTAACATGTTTTCAGTAGATAATATATAAAAATTATTTTTCATGCTTTAAATAGGAATGATTACTGTGATTAGATATTATCATTGAGCCTGCTTACCGTAGATTTGAATACTGGCTTTAAATTTTTATCCTTCTCAATAAGCTACATCCTTTACTACATGTCTTGGGAGCTTCTGCCTAAAGAAGTGCAGTGAATTTAGGCTCATTTATGTGACTTTAGCAGATGTGATGCTGGTAGAGGCTTGGATGCATGGGCATTCTCTGTGTTTCTGCCTCTTTGTTAAGAAAAACAGGTATTAACGAATCCATTGGTCCAAAGAGGATAAAAACATAGGCCTTTTGGCATAGAGCCAAGACAGCCTGAGCCCAAGCCAGATAATTCAAGTCTCATTTCATTTACAGACATACAAATAGGGTAAATTATAGTCGCTTTGTGCCATGAAGTTTTGTTTTACAATATTAGTTGGGCAATAGCTGATTTAACAAGGTAGTAAGAGAATAAACTGAGTGTTTACATGACTCCATAGTCCACTTCTCCCTGAATATTGTAGTAAAGAAGATCAAAAAACCTCTTCCAGGTGCATCTCATTTGAACTCAAAAGTCCACTGAGTACTTAACTCTAGTCAAGAATACAAACTCTGTCACCAAGTGTGTTATGCCAGCTTGAGACTGTGGCAGACACCGCTAGCAGTCTGGTCAATATCCATTCTTCCCTCTTTCTTATTAGGAGAATGCCAACGTTGTTGGTGATAACAATGTATGAAGCTAACAGTACCTCTTGAACTCCCTTATCACTAAGTATGGTAAAGTAGCCAACTTTTGATCAGATGGATGAAAGCCACCTACTGAAGAGGGCTGAGCAGAACAACAGAAGAAGGTTTGCTCTCTGATGACATCATGAATGCGGTATTTTGATCTCTTGATTCATGGCAGATGATTTGGTCAAGTGGCTGTTGCCCAGTTACTGTTATATTAATTTTAATTAATACAGGATTTGATAGGAATCAAAGAGTTATAAAACGCAGAACATACAATTAGCTGAGTGGAGGAGGCAGTCTTTGGATAGTGAGTGCTCATGCTCAGATATTAGAAGCTGGTATCTTTTTTATGCAGAAGTTTTTGATACACAGAAAGTATAGCTTTACCGTGGGAAGTGCTTTCTGCCTGTGGCTTGCAGTATAAATTGACTCAGAGTTCCATAATGTGAAGCCCGAATATCAACTGCAAACCATTATAAAGCACTGTTATGAGGTTGTGGCTAGTAGCAGGAGATTTCATTATGGCCTTGGCCTTTCTGTAGCACCTTCTATTATGCATTTTCTGCCAGGGGATAAACTGAGAGGCAAAGGGGCTACTTTCTGAGTGGGGTCTATTTTGCATTGCTGCAAAGCAAAATGTACAAGTCTTCAGATTAAAAGAGAGCCCAGGAAAGAAAAATCTACAGTTGCTTATGTTGGATCCAAGTGGCAATACCCAAACCTCTGAATTCAAACCAGAAAAGTCACAAAGGGCTCTCAACTTCTCAGGAGAGACATTTTCTCTAATTTCCATTTTAGATAATCAGAACTGTGGGGATGGTAGTCAATAAATGAGAGAATTTGCCTGAATAGCAGAATTACTGTCAGATTACCTAAGCATACAGGAGTCCTCACCATTTCTGTCCAACAGGAATGTGTGTTCCCATTACTCCTTTCCCCAAATGGGAATGCTTACTATTTATCTCTTTCCTTCTCCATCATTGCATATTATGAAAAATAAAGAACATGTGCCTTATCGTTTAATCTTGAAGATCAAGAGACCTTAAGAAGTCTCCTTTGTCCAGGTAGGTGGAATTCCACATCACCTAGAGACCTGGACTTTAACCAGCGTGAAGAATCTAGATGAAAGTTGGAAGCTGTGACTTCATGAGTTGATGTATTTAGCCCAAGGAAGACACTGTACTCCCAATATTTATACTCTTATTGCTTACAAAAGTCCCTGATGTTATAAAATGTGGCAGTGTATCAAAATAAAAACCAACACTTACCTCTTCAGACTTATTTGCAGCTGAGGATGGTTCTGTATCCCAGTTCTAACAACTAAGATGAATGAGTGGAGATTTCAGAAAAAGCTGCTCTTTTCTAGGGAGAAAAAAATATGGCTGTTGGTCACTCTTTTCACCTTTTGAACATGTCCCCAACTTTCTTCCTGGAACACAAATGCAGGTGTAATAACCATCTTGTCCCTATAGGATGAGACATATACTAACAACTGTAGGAAGGAAAATGAGTTCCTGATAGCACTGTGGAGCCACCACACCTGTATAACATGCTTCCCTCTCAATTTCGTGTGAGGTTAGAAACAAAAAATCCTACTGGTTAAGTTAGTTGTGATCTTTTCTTATGTGGAGTTGGATGTAGTCCTAACTGATAGGAGGAATTTTGTCTATTTAAACAAATACCTCTTCTAGACAGAATGAAAACTTAAACACTATATAGCAATGTAATTTATAGACAATAGCAGGACTATGAAAAACTACACAACACATTTCAATTGATATTATGCTTATGACATTCCAAAATATCCACCAGTTGCCATTAAAATGATTTGAGTAAGGTTTCCTTTCAAGGACAGGCTTGAAGTCTTCTCATTTTGGCAGATCTAAAATGCTCACAACACTCTCTTATTTGTTGGGTCCCACCAAGCAGTTATGTCTTTAAAATACAAAAAAAAAAAAAAAAAAGCCTTGAAACAGCAGCTCAGAACCATTTCAGATTGACTGGTCTTCCCTCATAACCCGGTATGCGTGGCATGTCATCCATCCATGACTCCACAGGCCAGAGAGCTGTTCTTTCCAAAGACAGGTAAACCAGAGATCCATATAAATCAGATAACATTATCAGCACAATATGAAAAAGAACGTTCTCATTTTTTGAAGCCCAGAAACTATAATTTGCATTATCCCTAGGCCTTCATTTCCAGATCTCTTCCTAATCTTTGTAGCCCCACTCCAGGTGCACATTGCCAACAATAAATTGTGATGACTGGACTGGTCTAAATGTTTGGTGTTCCACCTTTATTAGAAACCCCTCAAAAGGTTCTTCTATGGGTCAATCTACAAACCACCGCTTATTATAAATCAATAAAATCATGTTCTCTTCATTATGAACAGTAGAAGGAAAACTCCTAGAAAATAAATTCTTCCTCATAAAATGCAGCTATAGAAACTAGGATCATTCTATATAATGCTGGCTGGATTTTTTGCTAGGATTTTTTAAATAGGGTTTCCTAGTAAACAGATGGCTGCTGAAGATTTAGATAAAAAAAATGGATCAAATTTAACAGATGAACATAGTCTATAATTGGCTATGACAGACCTTGAACAAGTTATCACTCTCCTGACTTCACTTGATAGGCTGACCACATGGATCAGATGCAATTTTACAATCCCTTATATTCTTATATTTTCTCCCATTGATATTTAGTTTCTGATTGGAGTGTGAGGGAAAGTAGGGCTATACTTACAGCTTTTTTTTTTTTTTACTTCAATTCACTACTGTAAGAATGTATTTTGGACAATTTTCCATGATATTTTTTTATTCAAATAAAATTGCCATTGTCTATAAAGGGAAAATGCTAGAGTTGAAAGTATTGCACCCTACAGTGAGAAAAGAACTGGCATGAAAATCTGGAGGTGCAGTGGGGGCTCTGAGTCAAATCTCATACAGACTTACAGTTCTTACAGTATCTAGATGATTTTAACAACATGCAGGCCTTTTGGAGATTTTGAACAGATGGATATCAATTAGTCTAGTCTGCAAATATGTCCCATCTATTAAACATGTAAAATAAAATATACTCCCTCAAATGAAATTTGTGTGACTTATATAAATTAAGCAGATTCTCTTATTCAAAGGGAGAACAAGGGAAGTGAAGGAGAAAAGGTCTTATGTTCTTTTCTATATGGCTATGCATTGACTCCAGAATCAGCTGTAAGAAGTCTAAGAAATAGGAGGTTCTACGGATCATAATCAGTAAAGCCAGATTTAGCCCAACTGTCCAGTTTTACTAAAAAGTTACTCAAGGAATATATATGTCCAACATTTGCACTGTGCCTCTACTTCATGCACTTACACATTTCAGAACCAACACTAGAATTTTCTAGGCATCCATAGGAACCATGACTCTTCATTACACTTTTATTGTTTGGACTGTGGAGGTTCATGATGAGGAAGTGGCTTAAGCAGGGAAGCCAAAAGGGGACATTTTCTGTTACTGGGAAACTGACTGGGATTTTAGGATTTTTGACAGGAAATGGGATGAATGCAGTATGCAACAAGATATGGAAAAGCAGTATGGACTCCAGAGTGGCCTGACCTGCAGGAAAGAGCACTGTTAGGCCACCTCTGAGTCAGTACAGAGCAACTGAGCTCAACAGAGAATGACACATGCCATAGAAAGGATCTGAGTGATATAGGAACACTGATAATAGCAGCAGCTTAAGAGCCAGAGCTCTTCTTTCCCTAGCTAAGTGCCTGGGAATCCATATGAGCCAAGAAGGGAGAATTCCAACACAAGAGAAATGAAATTCTTTTGCCAAAAGAGTCCTCAATGTTGGATTAATTTGAAGACTATTGGCACAGGAGGAGGCTTCTGGGTAGACATGTCAACACTCCCAGCACAAAGGAGGAGGCTTCCAGGACAACATACCACTGGTCCCAGCACAGAGGAGGAGCCTTCTGGGTCAATGTGCCACCTCTCCCAGCACAGAGTAGGAGGCTTCCAGGTCAACATAACACCACTCAAAGCACAGAGGAGGTGAATCATGCAGGTGCTAGCAGCATCCTGCCACCCCATTGAATTGAGAAGACACATAAACAAGCCTCAACCAGAACTCCAGATCATCTACAGCAACCCCAAAGGGAAATGAGATGGAACAATCTGATACTCAACCACCTGGACTCCCTGAACTGGCAACAAAAGGGGATCTAGAAAAAATGAAATCAGAAATAATTTCTCAGATAACAGCAGAGATTGTGCCCATAGTGGAAGACATGATTAATAAATCTAGAGAGGAGCTCAGGAACATGATGGAATCCCAACATAGGAAACAAATGGAATCCATAAAACAGATGCAAAAAGATTTCCAGGACATTAAAGCTCCATTGAAAGTCTCCACAGCAGAATGAGCCAATGTGAAGACAGAATTTCAGATATAGAAGATAAGATTGCAATTAGTGACCAGGAAAAGAAAAATTTCTTTAAAATTGTAAGGAGCTATGAGAAATCAATCCAGCAGCTGGTAAACCATACAAAGAAGAATAACATAAGACTGATCCGAGTCAATGCAGAAACAGGAGAGAATGCAGATGACATGAAAAAAACTGTTCACAGGAGTAATGGCAGAAAACTTCCCAGGCAGAGGAAAAGAACTTGACATACAGATAAGTGAGACATATAGGACTCCAAATAGCCTTGATAAAAAAAAAATTCAACACATAGGCATATAATTGTTAAGATTCCAGAAAACCAACAGAAGAACCAATTTTTACAAGGAGTTAGAGAAAAGAAACAAATCACATACAAAGGAAAGCCCATCAGAATCACAGCAGACTTCTCAATGCAAACCCTCAAGGGAAGAAGAGCTGGGAGTGACATATTCCAAGCCCTAAAGGAAAAGAGCCTCCAACCCAGATTGATGTATCCTGTAAAACTATCTTTCAAAATTGATGGTAAATAAGATACTTTCATGACAAAGAACACCTTAGGAATTTCATGAATACCAAACCAGCACTCCAAAAAATTTTAGACAATATCCTAGGAAAAGAAAATGAGGATCACAAACCCTCAGCAAAATGAATCCATCAGGCATGACAAAAAATTAAATGCAAAGGGGGAGAATCCAAAAAAAGGTCATGACAATAATAAGTCAATACATATCAGTTATAACCATCAGTGTTAATGGTCTCAATTCACCAATCAAAAGAAATAGACTGCCAGAATGGTTCAAGAAGCAAGATCAACAATATTCTGCATACAAGAAACACACTTAATTCAAAAAGAAACAGACTGAAAGTTAAAGGGTGGAAAACAATACACCATGTGAAAGATCTGAAAAAAAGCAGGAGTAGCTATCCTCTTTGCAGATCAAGTGGATTTCAAACTAACACTAATTTAGAGAGACAAAGAAGGACACTACATCCTTGTAAAGGGAAAAATCCAAAAGGAAGAGATGACAAACATAAATATCTATGCTCCAAACACTAGTGTGCCCAAGTATATAAAACAATCATGGAAAATCATATAAACATGAATACAATAGTAGTGGGGGACATGAAAAATCATATAATACAATATAATCATAGTGGGGGACCTCAATACCCCACTGTCACAAATAGATAGATCATGCTGGCATGGATGTGAGGAGAAAGGAACCCTTCTCTATTGTTGGTGGGAGTGCAGACTGGTGGAACCACCATGAAAATCAGTATGAAGATACCTCAAAGAACTAAGGCTAGAGGTCCCATTTGACCCAGCTATTCCCCTGCTGGGAATCTTCCCCAGTAAATCAAAAGAAGCATAACACAGCAATATATGTGCACCCATGTTTATAGTGGCACAGTTTGTAATAGCTAAAGCTTGGAAACACCCTAAGTGCCCATCAAGTGGAAACTGGATGAAGAAGATGTGGGTTTTTTTATAAAGTGGAGTACTACTCAGCCATAAAGAACGAGACACTAGAGACATTTATAGCTAAATGGATGCATATTGAGGCCATACATTTAAGTGAAATAAATAGGACACACATGTGTAAATACCAAACAGTTTCTCTAGTATGAGAAAATGAAAGTGTAAATAGGGATTAAAATGATTAAAATGAATAATTGATAATTTGAAATAGGAAAAGGTCCAAAGGTGTAGGGGTGGTGAGAGGGGAAGGGGAAAGGAAAAAAGGGAAAGGAAAAATTATGAGAAAACCAAAAAAAAAATGAAATGAAATCTATTAAAATAGGGAAGGGTGGAAAGGGTGAAGGGCGCACAGGTAATGGTGAAAAAAATAAGAACTAAGATACATCATGTACAGTTACAAGCACCCAATGATAAATGCAAATGTATTGTATACCTAAAATGTACCAATAAAAGAATTTTAAAAAATAGATCAACTAGACAAAAAACAAGCAACGAAATACTAGAACTTAATCAAACTCTTGAACAAATGAACTTAGCAGATGTCTACAGAGTCTTGCACCCCACAAAATCAGAATACACATTGTTTTCAGCTGCACACAGGTCATTCTCCAATATAGACCACATACTCACTCATAGAACATATTTAAGTAAGTGCAAAGGAAGTGACCATAGTGTGATGAAATTGGAGATGAATAGCAAAAGAAACTGCAAAAATTTCATACACACATGGAAATTGAATGACACAGTTCTGAATAACAAACAGGTCACAGAGGAAATTAAAGAAGAAATCAGACAGTTCTTTCCATTAAATGACAATGACAATACAACATATTGGAATCTATGGGGCACAATGAAAGCAGTCTTACCAGGGAAATTCATAGCAGT
>NW_004624732.1:27811625-27822524 GCF_000247695.1 Heterocephalus glaber
AATCCAGAGGATCATCAATGCCTACTTTGAGAACCTGTGCACCAATAAAATGGAAAACACAGAAGAAATGGACAGATTTCTAGATACATATGAATTACCAAAGTTGAACAAAGAAGACCTAAAAATTCTAAACAACCCAATATCAACCAAAGAAATTGAAAATGTAAGTAAAAACTTACCATCTAAGAAAAGCCTGGGTCCTGACGGCTTTACAGCTATATTTTACAAGACATTTAGAGAAAAACTACTGCCACTACTATTTAAAATCTTCAATGAAACTGAAAGGGAAGCAATACTCCTGAATTCATTCCTGGAAGCAAGTATCACCTTGATCCTCAAAGCAGAGAAAGATCCAAATGAAAAAGAGAACTATAGGCCAATCTCACACATGAACATAGACACAAAAATCCTTAACAAGATACTGGCAAATAGAATGCAGAAGATCATCAAGAACATCATACATCCTGACCAAGTGGGATTCATCCCAGTGATGCAGGGATGGTTCAACATACATAAATCAATAAATACACTATATTAACAGAGCCAAGGACAAAAACCATATGATCGTCTCAATAGATGCAGAAAGAGCATTCTGCAAAATCCAACACACATTTATGATAAAAACCCTACAGAAAATTGGATAGATGGTCTTTATCTCAATGTGATTAAAGCCATCTTTGGAAAGCCAATAGTCAACATCACACTAAATACTGAAACCCTTCATCCTAAAATCAGGAACAAGACAAGGATGTCCACTATCACTGCTTCTGTTCATTAGAGTTCTGGAAACATTAGCCATAGCAATTGGACAAGAGAAAGTAATAAAAAGAATAAAGATAGGAAATGAGGAAATTAAATTGTTATTATTTGTAAATGACATAATACTTTATATAGATGACCCCAAGAACTCCATTAAAAGTCTTCTAGACTTAATAGTCAAATTTAGTGGAGTAGCTGGATACAAGGCCAACACACAAAAATCAATAGCCTTCCTGTTCAAGAAAAACAGACCCACTGAGAGTGCAACTGGACAAACAACTCCTTTCACAATAACATTCAAAAAAAATGAAGTGCCTAGAAATCAACCTAATGAAAGAAATGAAAGACTTCTACTCTGAAACCTATAGCACTATGACAATGATTGAAGAGGATATCAGAAAATGGAAAGACATCCCCTTCTCCTGGGTAGGAAGGATCAACATAGTGAAAATGGCCATACTTCCAAAACTGCTATATAGATTCAATGCAATCCCAATTGAAATTCCAATAGCATACTTCACAGAGCTTGAGAAAACAATCTAAAAAGTCATTTAGAACAAGAAGACACCTAGGATATCAAAAGCAATTCTAGGCAACAAAGACAAATTGGGGGCGGGGTTATCACAATCTCCAAGTTGAAACTATACTACAAAGCTGCCTTGATAAAAACAGCATGGTACTGGCAAAGAAAGGATCAGTGGAACAGATTAGAAGATGCAGAAACAACTCTAGAATTACTCAGCCACTTCATCTTTGACAAAGTACTCAAACACCATCACTGGATGAAGGATAGCCTCTTTAATAAATGATGCTGTCTTTCAACTTGCCAAATACTAAAAAGAGACCTATCTCTCACCATGCTCTAAACTAAAATCAAAATGGATTAACAAGCTAAAGATTAAAACAGAAATATGAAACTGGCTGGAAGAGAGGTTAGGTAGAACTCTTGAAGACATTGGCATAGTGAAAGATTTTATGAATAAAACCTCAGTTACATGTGAACTAGCACAAAGTATCAACAACTGGGATCTCACCTTATTAAAAAGCTTCTGTACAACAAGAAAAACCACCAACAGAGTGAGGAGACAACCCACAATGGGGGAAAAAATCTTACCAGCTCTTCCTCAGATAAAGCTTTACTATCTACAATATATAAAGAACTTTAAAAAATCAGACTTCCCAAATTGAAACACCCAATCCAAAAGTGGGCACCTGAAATGAACAGACATTTCTCAGACAAAGAAAAAGTTCAAACAGCAAATAAACATATGAAAAAATGTTCAACATCATTGGTTATTCAAGAGATGCAAATAAAAACAACAGTGATTCTACCTCACTCCAGAAAGAATGGCTGCTGTCAAGAAATCAACCAATAACAAATGCTAGTGGGGTTGTGAGGAAAAAGGAACACTTCTCCACTGTTGGTGGGAGTGTAGACTCATACAATCACTGTGGAAATCAGCATGGAGTTACCTCAAAGAACTAGGATTAGAGGTCCCATTTGACCCAGCTCTTTTCCTGTTGGGTATCTTCCCAAAAGAATTAAATGCTTCATACCACAGTGATACATGCGCACCCATGTTTGTAGTGGCATACCATAGTTTGTAATAGCTATGACTTCAAAACAGCCCAATTGCCCATCAGCTGGAAACTGGATAAAGTAGATGTGTTTTTTTTTTTTTAATAAAACAGAGTATTACTCAGCCATAGAGAATGAGAAACTAGAGACATTTATAGCTAAATGGATGCACATTGATTTTTTTGGTACCAGGGATTGAACTCGAGATTGTGCGCTTTCAAGGCAGGTGGTGGAACCACTGAGCTAAATCCCTGGCTCTAAATGGATGCACATTGAGACCATCCTCTTAAATGAAATAAATAGAACAGACATGTGTAAATACCAAATGGTTTCTCTGGTGTGCGAAACTGAAAGTGTAAATAGGGATCAAAATGTATAATAGATAATGTGATATAGGAATGAAAGGTTCAAAGGGGAAGAGGAAGTGGAAAGGGTAGGGAAAAGAAAAGGGAAAGGAATAAATATGAGAAAAGAAAAAAAAAACAGAAACAAAGTCTTTAAATAGGGAGGGGTGGGGTGGTTGAAGGGAGGACAGGGGAATGGGGGGAAAATAATAACCAAGATATATCATGTAAAGGCACAACTTCCCAATGACTAATGTCATCATATTGCATACCAATAAATTTAATGAATAAAAAAAATTCACTGCTAACTTCCTGGATCTAGTGTCTTTGATCTTTTTAAAAATAACACGTTAATTTTACTGTGATAGTAAATGTGATTCCTTGTGATATTTCCATGCATGAATACAGCAATCATTGATCATACTGACCCTTCTGTTCTCAACCCTCCCCCCACAATTGACAACTTCCCTATTCACTAATGATCATTGTTCTAATTTCAGGTCAATATTTTCCCCATATGAAAGAGAATGTGTAATATTTTTCTTTTTGTATGTGGCTTATTTTGCTTTACATGCTATTTTCTACTTTCATACATTTTGAACAAATGAAAGAATTTCATTCTTTATAGCTGAATAATACCCACTGTGTACATATACCATATTTTCTTTAATCATTAATCTGTTTATGGGCACCTGGGCTGATTCTATATCTTAGCTATTGTGAATAGTGATGCAACAAATATGGAAGATTCTGTTTTGTATACTCATTTATTTTCCTTTGAACCTAGGAGTAGGATATTTGCATTTGACGGTAGCTTTTAAGTTTTTTGAGGAACATCCACACTATACATCATAGTGCCTGTACTAATTTACATATCACCAATAGTGTATGAGAATTCCTTTTTCTTCCTGTCCTCACTAGCATTTCACCTTCTCCTCCTCTTCTCCTTTATTCTCCTCTTTTCTTCCTCCACCTTTTCTTTTTATTCTTCTCCTCTTTCTCATCTTCCTCCTCCTTCTTCCTCATTAGTATTATTGATAATGACTATTTTAAGTTTTCATATGGATTTCCCTGAAGGCTAATGATATTGAGTATTTTTACATATATATTTTGGCCACTTCTGTTTCTTCCTTTGAGAACTGTCTATTCAGAAGATTTGTCCACTTGTAATTGCTTTTATTGTTAAATTTTTAATTTTTAAAATATATTCTAGATATTTATTTTCTGTTAAATGAATAGCTGGCAAAGATGTTCACCAATTTTGTAGACTGTCTCTTCATTCTTTTGATTTTTCTTTGCTGTTTGTAAGCCATGTAATTTGATGTAATCTCATTTGTCAATTTTTGCTATCTTCACTTTTATTAGTGTATGATTGCAGTAGATAATGAATACATTCACGGTAGAGAATTGGTAAACATACATAACACATTTCAATTCCCTTCATTTTGCCCCCTCCCTCCATCTCCTTTTATTTTCCCAGTATCAAATTAATTTCTTTATTTTATATGTAAGAATTTATAAAGTTAATTATCATATACATATTGAAAACTAGACTAATATCCTTAAGAACTGATAAAATATGTAAGACAATGGTTCTAAGTTAAGAAACTTTTAGATACATTGTCTACACTAGATTATAGTGGCTTTTATTTTTTCTCTTTTTTCTATTATCTGTCTTTTATTTTGTATTAATATTATATTTTGTATTTCCCCATGCAAGAGAAATCATGTGATATTTAAGCTTGTGTGTCTGAGTTACTTCACTTAACGTTATGGTCTCTAGGTGCATCCATTTTCCTACAAATGACTCACGTTTATCCTTTATGGGAGAGTAGTGCTCCATTCTGTATAAATACTACATTTTTAGCCAATTCTATTGTTGGAGATACAGGCTCTTTTCAAGATTTATCTATTATAAATTGCAACGCTATAAACATGGGTATGCATACATCATTGTGGTATGATGACTTCAACTTTTTTGGGAAGATACCTAGAAGAGGAATAGCTGGATCAAATGGAATTTCTGCTTTTAGTTTTTTGAGGAATCTCTGTACTGATTTCCACAGTGTTTGTATCAGTTTACAGTCCTACCAATAATGGAGGAGAGTTCCTTTCTCCCCACAACCTTGGCAGCATTTGTTATTGGTTGGTTTCTTTATGGTAGCCATTCTTTCTGGAGTGAGATGGAATCTCAGTGTTGTTTTAGTTTGCATTTCTTGTATGGCCAGTGATGATTGAACATTTGTTCATTATTTATTGGCCATTCATATTTCTTCATCTGAGAGGTAAATATATTCATTTCCATTGTTTATTTTTAAATTTGGTCTTTAAATTTGGGGGAGTCTAAATTTATGAGTTCTTTAAATATTCTAGATATTAGTCTTTTGAGGATCACCTGGCAAAAAACTTTTCCCATTTTGTATGTTGTCTCTTCATTCTGTTAGTCATTTTCTTTGCTGCAGACAAGCTTTTTAATTTGATGTGATCCCATTTGTTGATTCTTGATATTATTTCTTGTACATCTGGAATTTTGTTGTGAAAGTCTTTGCCTACATGTATGCTGTTAAGAGTTTTATCTATTTCATCTCCCAGAAGATTAAATGTTTCTGTCCTAATGTTTAGATCTTTGATACATTTTGATTTTAGTTTAGTGTATGGTGAAAGATATGGGGGGAGGCTATCCAGAAATTATTGCCATACCAAAATTTGGATATATTTCTCTCATATTTTTGTCTGTTACTTTCAGGTCTTATATGTAAGTCTTCAATCCATTTTTAGTTGATTTTGTCCAGGATGAGAGGTGGGGCTGTTTCAATTTTCTGCATGTGGATATCCAATTTTCCTAGTCTCATTTGTTAATGAGGCTGGTTTTTTCCCAATGTATGATATTGGTACCTTGTCAAGAATCACTTGGATTCTCTATTATGTTCCACTGGTTTATGTGCATATTTTAATGACCAACCCATGTCGTTTTGGTTACTGTGACTGCAGTATGTCTTGAAGTTAATGCAATGCCTTCAGCTTTGCACTTTTTTTTCAAGATTAATTTGGGTCACTGGGGTTTTTTGTGTGTGCTTCCACATGAATTGTGTGATTTTTTTCTAGTCCTGTGAGGAATATTTTTGGTATTTTGGTGGTAGATGCACCAAATTTATAAATTGCTTTAGGTAGTATGACATTTTAACAATATAAATTTTTAAAAATGATATACATGGGCAGTCTTTCCAGTTTTGGGGTCTTCTTCAATTTCTTTCATCAATATTTTGATGGAAATTCTTCTCTCTGTTTATTAGCATTTTTATAGCTAATGTAAATAGGAATGCTTTCATTGCTTTCTTTCTCATCAATTTTATTACTGGTGTTTCAATTATCTACACATTTTGTATTCTGCTACTTACTGAATTTATCAGTTCTGATAGTCTTTTACTGGAGTCTTGGGTTTTTCTACATAAAACTTATATCATCTGTGTGCCGTTTATTTCTTTCTGTTTTCTAACATTTTGGCTATGATTGTAATACCATGTCAAATAAGAATGGCAAGCATGGACAGTTTTTTTATCCCTGATCTCAGAGGAAATGATTTCATCTTTTTGTAATTCAGTATTATGTTGGCTGTGGGTTGATCACATATAGATTTTATTCTGTTAAAGTATGTTCATTTATACACAATATATTGGTATTTTTATCATGAAGCAATGTTGAATTTTATCAATTTTTTTTCTGAATTTATTGAAATGATAGTTTCATTTTTATCCTGCAACATCAGCAAACTGCAGGCTAATATTGCTTTGATTTTGTTGAACCATTCTTGCATTGTTGGAATGAAACCAGCTTAATCATGGTGTATGAGATTTTTATGCACTATTAAATTCAGTTTGCTAATATTTTGTTGAAGATATTTGCATCTGTTTGTCACAGATACTAGTTTATGGTTTTCTTTTTTTTAATTTGTCCTTGTCATTAGCCAGAGTAATGTTCCCCTTGCAGAATGAGATTAGAAACTATCTCTCCTTTTGAATTTTGTGAAATATTTCCATAAGCACTGATGTTAGATTGTTTTTTAAAGTTTGGTAAAATTCAGCAATATAGCCACCTGGTCCTTAGCTTTTCTTTGTTGGGAGGCTTAATTAGTGATTCAATCTTATTAATTTTTATTGGTTTATTCATTTAAAAAATTCTTTTTGGTTTAGTTTTTATATATGTACAAAAATTTATTCATTTCTTCTAGATTTTCCATAGGATTAGTACATAGGTTTTCAAAATAAACTCTAATGATACTTCCCATTTCTGTAGTATCACTTGTAATACCTCCATTTTCACTTTCATTTCTTATTTTACTTCTCTGAGTCTTCTTTTTCTTCACTAGTCTAGGTAAAAGTTTGTTTATTTTGTTTATCTTTTCAAAGAATGAATAGTTTGTTTCATTGTTCTTTGGGGTTTTTTGTTTCTTTTAGATAGTATTCATTAACTTTGTTGTGATTTTTCTTTTTCTCCTTTGACTAATTTTGGGTTTGGTTTATTCTTTTTTTTTCTAACTCACTTGGATGTATTATTAGGATGTTTATTTGAAATATTTCTTTCTGAAGGTAGAGATTTTTGCTGCAAATTTCCTTCTTAATTTTGCTTTTGCTATACTCCATAAGTTTTGGTATGCTATAGTAATATTTTTATCTATTAGAAGAAATTTAAAAATTTTCTATTGACCTCCTCAGTCTTTTACTGTTCATTCAGAAGTAAGTTGTTCAGTATCCATGTATGTGAATAATTTCTAAAGTTTCTCTTTTTATTGATTTCTAATTTCATTCCATTGTGAAAGAATGTGATTTTCAATTTTTAAATTTGTTAAGACTTTTTGTGGTCTATTATATGGTTTATTCTAGAGAATATCCCACAGACTGATTAAAAACAAATGTGTTCTGCTAAATGGAATGTTCTAAAAATATCTAAATTGATTTCATATATTGTATACTGTAACTAAGATGATTTGTTGTTCACTATTTTGTCTAGATGATCTATCCAGTGGTGAAAGAGAGGTATTTTAAATTTGATTCTATCTATTCTTTTAGGTCTAATTGTGTTTGTTTTGTAAAATCAAGTGCTTTGATATTAGGTGCATATTGCCTTAGAATCATTATATCATCTTAATGAATTGATCTCTTGAACATTGCCATATAGTGACCTTTGTCTCTTTTTACAGTTTTTGCCTTAAAATTTATTTTGACAGATATAAATTTATCTATTTCTTCTTGCTTTGGGATTCCCTTTGCTTGGGATATTATCCTCCATTTTTTCATTTTTAGTTTTTGTGGGAATTTCTTGTAGGGAGTATACCGTTGGTCTTGTTTTTAATCTAATCATCCAGTCTATATCTTTCAAATGAAGAATTTAGTATATTTAAATTCATAGTCATTATTGAAAGGTACGGACTATGTCTGCCACTTTACAATTTTTCTTCTAGTTTGTTTTAATTTCTTTTCTTTTTTCATCTTCTCTTGTTAATATTTGTAATTTGATGGTTTATTTTACTGATATTGACTGATTTTTTTTCTATTTGTCCTTTGCTTGTCTACTTTTTTATTAGCCTGTGTACTTTAAAATGCTTTCATGGTGTTGATTATCTTCTTTTACTCCTGGTTTCTGGACTCCTCTAAGCATCTTTCATAAGACTGGATGGTGGTCACGAATTTTCTGTTTTTGCTAATCTTAGAAAATCTTTACTTCTTCATTTCTAAAAGACAGACTTCTTGGGTTTAGCAATCTTGATTGGCAGTTATATTCTTTCAGGTCTTGAAATATGTCATTCCATTCCTTTCTGTCCTGTAGGCTTCTGTTGAGACATCTGCAATTAGTCTTAAATGTAATGTGGTAGTTTTCTATTGCAGAATTTAAAATTACTTCCTTTTCCTGTTGTGTAATCTTTACAATTTGACTATAATACTGATATTGTGGTAAAGATCTTTCCTGGCCATGTCTACTTGAGGTTCTCTAAGCTTCTTATACATGGATACCAATGTCTTTTTCAACTTTGGAGAAGTTGTCTGACATTATTTAATTGAAATATTTTGTATGCCCTTAATCTTAATTACTTCAATTTCAGATATTATAGTGGTGTGAAAATTTGATCTTTTATTGGTATCTCAAAAATCTTGAATGTTCCCTTCAGTGTTTCTTAACTTTTCTTTCTTTCCTGTCTGAATGTTATATTTAAAAGGACTGACTTCAAGATCAGATATTCTTACCTACACTTAATTTCTTTTCTTTTCTTTTTTGGTACAGGGGATTGAACTCAGGACCTTGCACTTGTGAGGCAGACAGTGGCATCACTGAGCTAAATCCCTGACCTTACACTTAATTTCTTGTTAAGCATTTCGAATTGTTTATTTATTTGGCTTATTAAGTTTTTCATTTCCAAGATTCATGTTTAATTCATTTTCAAAATCTTTATCTCTACTGACTTTCTTATTAATATCATATAGTAGCTTTCTAATTGCATTTAACCATTTATTTGTATTCTTTTAGATCATATTTATTTATTTTTTTAAATCATTGTCTTGAATCCTTTAACAGGCATTTCATCCATTTCAATTTCTTTGGAATCTGTTATTAAAGAATTGCAATCTTTTGCACATGTCATATTATCTTGTGTTTGCTTTTTTATCTCTTATGTTCCTGTATTGAAATATGGGTACTGGTGAATTGGATACATCTTCTTCTTTTATGAGGTGAACTTCTTAATAAGCAGCTGCCTCCTGAAGATATATCTTGGAATATTGATTTGTAATGCAATGTTGGAATTATTTTCAGCTGGTCACTTTAATAACGTAATCTCCTTATATAGCTTGTTTTCCTATGATCTGTGAGTTTAGACACAGTCTTTAGCATATTGGAGTCAGAGAAGTTCACTTTCTCTTTTAGTCATGGGAGAATGTGGACATCCTAGCATTTTGTCCAATCTGGTGTAAAGAGCAGAGTATGTGAGATTCATATTGTGTGTCTACCCTATAGTGGGAGTGATTGACCCTATCAAGTGATGGGGTTTTGTCAAGCACTGTTGATATTGTTTTTTTTTACTTGTAAACATCTCTGACAGTAGGGGTACCAGTAGTGGTTAGGAACTCAATTTACTTTTCCTCTGATCAGACAGTGATGTATGCCCAGATGTTGAATTGGGAGAGGATGTGGAGGGAATCACAGTATCCTATCTGTGGTACAAATAACTAGTTTTGTTAGCAGTGTGTTACCGGATAAAGTGCAGGGGTGGCCTATAGTGGAATCTGTGCTCTTTGCAGATCCTGTAGACTTGCCCACCAAAGACCAAGACCTCTGGCCCCACCCTAGCTATGCCTATTTGGGAGCTGGTAACAGTGTGGACTTTTCTCCCCTGACTCACTGTGGTGGATTAACTAATGGGCAACTTGTAACACCCAGCTGAACTGAATCAGCATGGTCTGGGCATGGAAGTCCCACCTGAGGATTGTTGCCAAAAGCCGTGAAGAGAGAACTGAAGGGAAAGATTATGGGTTGTTCATTTTCTAGGAGAAGCTTGCTGTGGATGGTTTTCCTGATGTGAACTTGGCTGTTTTCATCGGAGGAGGAGCTCAGGGCCCTGCAGTTGCTGGAAATGTCTGCTGTTCTTGTCCTTGTCAGGGGAGCTCTGTTCTTCACTGTGAGCATCACTTCCTGGCTCCAATGTAGATCCCTCAGTGACACAAATCCTTCATCCTACCAGTGTAGGTTTTCTGGCTTCCACCACTGGTCTTTGGGCCTTCCAGGTGCAAATCCTCAATATGGACAAGCATGAGACTTTGCCATGGGCTCTAAGCCACTGGCTGGACTTGTGGAGGACATTGCCTTGTATTCTCAGCTTTTAGCTGGACTTGTGTGGGATACTGTTGTGGGATCCAGGCCTTTACTGGATTCTTTAGGCCTCTAGTGTGTGGCTAATCTCTTGTAATCCTCTGTATTTGACTTCCTGGGTAAATACCATTTTAAAATCCTATAAATTATCCATTCTACATTAAATGTATTTCCTTGGCAAAACTATGACTACAACGCTCATGCAGCTGTAGTTCCTGCCAGGGGCAAACAGGAGTAGGTCACAGCTGGAGCTGAGCAAAATTTCTCTTGGGATCTTGCTTAGGTATATGTGCTTAGGGATGGGATGAGAATTGAAGCTTTTGTTCCCTTGACTTGAGAGAGAGAGAGGAGAGAGAGAGA
>NW_004624732.1:27822624-27833870 GCF_000247695.1 Heterocephalus glaber
AGAGAGAGAGAGAGAGAGAGAGAGAGGGAGGGAGAGAGAGAGAGAGAGAGAGGGAGAGAGAAGAACTTTAGCTGGGCAAAATTCCTCTTGGGGCTTGCCTTTACTGCATGTGGCCAGGAGAAGTATGACAGTGAGGACTTTTCTCCCAGTCTTTCCTCCAGTTTCTTCAATTGAAGGGCCAGTGAGAATGGAACATATCTGACAGCAGGAAAAGCTTCTCCCTGTATTTTCTTAGTGTGTGCTCCCCAAGGGGCAGGCAACATTCAGAGCTGCAACATCGCTGCAGCACACCTCTGTGGGCAGGGCAGAGTGGGACCATGGAGTCCTTTCCCAGAATTGCTAGTGACAGGTGCTCGTGAACAGGGCTGCCTGGGAAGGTGGCAGCAACCATGTGGTGACTGCCTTCTGTTCTGGCACTGTCATGAATCTGCAACTGGCCATGCTTCTAGACCCAGGGGAAAGACTCACAGATCTTATAATACTTAAGGGAGGTGCCCTCTGCTCCCTTCCACATAGCAGCATCCATCCACTAGAGGACACTCAGAAGGTTTGAGTCAGTCACTCTACTGGGCCAAATTTGTTTATGAAGCTGCTTCTGCTCAGTGAGAGTGTGAGACGGAACAATTGTGGAGTCTCAGAGGTGGATGTAGGCAGGTTTTTCTGACCCCAAGAACAGTCCAAATTTAGAAAATAAGTCCTTTCTCAAGATGGCTCCTGGCTACAGCACCTCTGGGATTGGCTGGGTGATAATGTGAAATTCTTTCTACAGCAAGGCTAATAATGTTCAGATTTCAAGTTACTAGAATTGTCTAGTTAGACGGTGAGTCTATACAGGTTGTGAAACTTTGTGATAGATGATTTCCAGCATCTGGGTTGATAAAGTTTCTGGGGACTCTCTCATCTTTACCCTTGCAGAGGAGACAACTCTCTATCTTCAGGCTAGGAAGCCAAGGCAACAGGTGCTGGGGTATTTTATTTTTCTTACTATTCCATGGTCTCAGGTCTCTGAATCTTGAAAAATTTCCATTTTTCTCCTGCTAATTTCCAGTGTTCTCCTATGATTACTCATCTCATTATGCAGCTGTACACCTATTTTTGTTCCTTGTAGAGAAGGAGCTGGCTGCTGGGTATCATCACTCTTGAGTATCATCACTCTTGAGCTTTTTACTAAGTATTTTAAGAATCTTTTTCTCTCATTTTAGATGCATAAAAATGGAGATAAATTTGAATTATTCTTTTTCTATTTATATCTGACCATTTTAGAAAAATAAAATGAGTTTTAGAGTTTAATGTATGATAAACACCTGGTAGGAATGAGGAGTCAAGTAAGATTAGCGTATATCTGTTCTAATAATTTCTTAGACTTTTCTGCTCATGAAATGTGTTTATTGGAATTCAATTTTTATAATTTGGGTTCATTATCACATGGAATTAACATTTAAATTATTATGGGCCTTTATATGATGAGTATATATACAAAAGGTGTTTATGTAATATATATCATATTCATTTGGCAAATGTAATATAAATGACAGTATAGGATAAATGAAATATTGAGGTTGACTTTTTATATGAACTAAAGAGAGCTGGGTTCAAATTGTAGCTTGTTAGTATTCAGCTTTATGGTCTTGCCTAAGAAACATTTATCTACTTAACCTCACTTCACCTGTAAACGAGCAGGTTGTAAACAATGCTTTATGATCATGCTTTATGGAGTCTTACAATTTTCTGTTAAGTCCATCTATACATAATGATTAATCAGCATTCCAAGAATAGCCAACTCCCTGCACCCAGTGGATGCCTTAGTATACATCCAGGTCTGCTCTGCGAACTTTGTAGGTACAGTATTAACAGATTTAGTTTAATCATTGGAAGTCTGCAATTAAGTAGTATAATTGTCCAAAATTTGCAGTTGAACAAGGTCTGGCAGAGAAAGACTAAGTAACTTGCTCAAGGTCATACAGCTAGCAAGTGATGGAGCTGGGTAGCCCAACTCCAGGGCTTTTAATTACAAGTTGAATATGCTGTACTACATATTTCCCTTGTAATATTTAACAAAGAGTCTTGCAGCTAACATGTTGAAAAATATGAAGGCATCTCTATGATCCTGTAATTTAAAGTTTACCGCTCATTGGAAAAAGGAGTCATGATCAATTCTGCAACTCTGGAAACCTCTGTGTGTGTTCAGTATGATGGCTGTGCTATGATCCACACAGAGGTCATCTGGTTTCCTTCCTCAATACAGCCCTTCTCTGGGTCATGAATATCTGTCACAATATTCATCCTCAACTTCCTCTGTCCAATTTTATTGATCTCATTGTTTTCTTTGGAAATAAGAGGCAGTGAAAAAGTAAGGGAAAAAAGAGAAACTATGTCAGACACAAAGTAAGAACTTTTTGTGAGGCAAAGTCCAATCTAAGATTCAGGTTGACCAACAATTCGGTACTTCAGCTTACTCCCTTTGACAAAGGGACCAATGAAGCCACTTCTTTTCAAAAGGTTGTCGTGAGCACTAAGGAATAACATGTATGGGGAAGCTCCAGGATAGTACCAAGTACATCATTAATACTTACTATTATGGTCTTGCTTTGAAATTCACAGGGGAGATTGTGCACCAGAGGCTTAATTTCTTCTATTAGCCTGGCTGCTGGCAATAACTTCCTGAAGGACACCTTCCGGACAAACTTCCTCTAATGTTTATGTTGCCTCCACCAGCCAGTCTTCTAAGTAAGCCAGGTATTTGTTTCCTTAATTGTTACATTTCCTTAGATTTCTTTTCAATGGAATTAAAAGAAAAGTCAGATCCTTATGTGCTGCACTCTTTTCTGTATATCCTCTTGACACATTATTTCTCATCATTTGCTTTCAGTTTCTTGTTTCTGCTGAACAATAGGAGTTCCCTTGAAAACAGGGCACAAAGCAATGTGGCTGTGCGCTGAGCATGAATCTCAGCCTCTGACAGTGAGAATCGAACATCTGATTGTCATGGGGTGACAACCCTCTCCTGTGGACTTATTCTACACTGTTTTATTTTTTCCTTTAAAAGAGAAAATACTCTAAACTGAAAACCTGTTCATTTAGGTGGAAGATATACTTACTGTGAATTGATCAAAGACATATACTTATTTAGATCTGCGGTAAGGACAGAACATGAATGTTGCATTATGATTCCAAGTAAGAATTCTTCTGAGAGGTATTTATTTGCCTGCAGTACTGAGGGCACAGGCTCTCATTACAATTTGACAAAACCTCAATCTGTCCAGTGTTCAATCTTGTATTTTCCAGGATCCTGAATACTGACAAAAATATATTCTAGAGTTAATCTTATACTTGATTAAACTGATATTCAGTATCTTTTATTATTTAAATCTCATGATATTTGTTGATTTCCTACCTTCTTCCAGATACCATGTGATGTTCTATGAATACATCCCAAAGTAAAAGAATGTGGCACTGCTCTCCTGAGTGAGTTAGCAGTCCTTCAAGTATCAGGGCTCTAGAAAAACAGATTTTATATTCACAAACAGGAAATATTGTATTCTAGAGTTATTCTTGTGGAATATACTATAAGCCAACTTCATCAAACCAAGAGATAACTAGGGAAACTTCAAAAAAGAATGGTAGTGAACATTAAATATATGTAATAATATAATTATAGATGCAATATCAATTTAATAGTGGATACATGAGTGGAAGAAAAGGAGATTAATGCTATATATTTTCCAAAACAAATAATTTATCAAATGAGAAGGAAAAGGGAAAACATAGCCATCTCTTGATGATTGTTGCATAGGTGATAATTATAAGTGGGAGTCAGAAACTTCATTTAAAGCTGACAAAGCAAGCAGGAGAAACCTAAGTAATGACTGATGGTCCCCATAAAATGTAATGTGTGGACGAAATCACTAGAAGAAAAATATAAAGCTTCCTAAAGACAAAAAAGAAATAAAAAAGATTTTAAAAGAGCCAATAGAGTATATGAGGAAACACAGTTAGTATGAACTAATATCGCTATAAATGTAACTTATTATCACCTGAGTTGAGACCAAATGTTCATTTTCATATTCAGTTATATAAATGAATAGAACTTCTTTAATTCACTTATTAAAAGAAATATTTATTTCCAAATTACTTACGTAGAAAAACCCAGCTCAATGCTATAAATATAAGACATACCTAAAACAAACTCAGAAACGCTAAAAAGTAAAGATGTGGACAGATAAGTATCAGGTAAATAGAAACAATAAGGAAATAGAAGCTGGAATTCTGATAACAGACAATGTAAAAATCAAGCCAAAGTAAAAATGAACATTTTTGAAAATAATTTTGAATCATTTCAGGACATTGAGGCAGCCATAACAGCACAACTAGAGATGCTCATGAAAGAAGACTTTCAGAAGTGCTTCAGAAAATAGCAAGAATGATTAGATAAGTGTATTGGATGACAGGGGAGTATTTTCAAGGGTATTGATGAAAACATTTTTTTTTACTGTAATAAATTTTTAAAATTTAATCATTCATTGGGTTTTGGATCACACCTCATATACAATGTATGTTTGAGAGAAAAAGTGAGGAGCAAAAGAAGCTTTCTGATTTTTTTTAACAGAATAAATGAACAATTTAGCATATTGCTACTTTGCAATTCCCCCAATATGAAAATTGCTTCAGACACAGTTTATCAAAGATAAAAGGATGTTGAAGAACCAGATATATCCATGATGTTAAAGTACTAACTTCCAAATTACTTACTGTTTACAATTTTTGAAAATAAGTAAACACAAAAAGAAAATGAATTTAATCCAATTCTAATCATTATAACAGCCATGTAAATTTTGTCTATTTTAATTGCAGAAAGTAAAGGATAGAGAAAAAGAAAATGGATTAAGCAAAATATTGATAACAAATTGAATGATAGCAATATTTCCATACATTAAAAATCTGATTTTAAAACTTTCAAACAAGAATTCTATTTCTAGGAAAGTTCTCAAACAAATGTGAGAGCAAAATATGAAAACTATTTTGTATATATAAGAATGCAGAATGTTTTTCTAGGATATCCTGTATGAAAAAAGTGTATGCTATGGCTTATATCTAGATGTCACCCCAAAGCCTCATGCACTGAATCTAAAATGTATGAATATCGAGTAAGGGTGTGTGATAACTAAACTGGTTTAACACAGTTCTGGGTGTGTGAAGTGTGAAACCCCTCCTGGGTGTGGATGGGACCAACCAATAAGCTTGTAATCTGGATGGAATATAAAGAGACAGATGGAAGGCAGGCTGCTGCTCTTGCTCGCTAATTGTTGCCTCCTGCCTGCTTTGCCATACAGATTCTCCTCTGTGTTGTGCCTCTGCCATGCCATCTTAACTTGGAGCCAGATGACTATGGACTGAAACTTCTACAAACTGTGAGCTAAAATAAACCTTTCCTCCTTGTTATGGCTTGTGTCTGGATATCCCCCAAATTCTCATTCAGTTGTAGGTGGTGCTTTTTCAGAGGTGGCTGAGTCTAGAGTGTGTGATCAATTCATGGTGCAATGTTAAGATTAAGGGTGGGTGATTACTAAACCAGTCCACTGACTGCTTGGCACCATCCTAATCCTGGTAGTCTGAATACAATATAAGGGCCAGAAAGAGGCTCGTCTTACCACTTGCTTGTTTCTTTGCTACCTTCTGCCTGCATGAGCTATTTATCCTCTGCAATGCCTTTCTGCCATGCTACCTTGCCTTGGAGCCAACCATTTATAGACTGAAACCTTTACAAATTATGAGCTAAACAAACTTTTTCCCTTTTAACTTTGGGTGTCAGGTATTTTGCCTCAGCAATGAGAGAAAAGCATCTAAGATAATCCTTTAACTTGTTGGGTATTTTATCCCAGCAATGAAGTAACTAAGACAGTGTACTTTAGCTTATGCTACAGCAAAAAGAAAAGAAAAATTGATCCTGGGGAAAAAAATCATGTAAGATACCAGAAGTAGTGGCAGTTAACTATGTCCCAAAGGAAGTGAAAGCAATAAGATAGAAAATATGATAACCTCTAGTTATAAACATTTAGGAAATTTTCCTTAAACCAATAAACAGTTATAGTATAATATTGCAAAGTCATAATAATAAAAATGTTGATTTTTTGGTTTGTTTTATGAGCTTTAGCTGTATCCTAAATATGAAGTATGAGATTAAATTATATCTTACATAAAGTACAAATATTACAATAAAAAATATAAATATAATAACATTGAAATGAAAAGTATTGAGTGTATTGAGCAAAAGAGAGATAGACAAGGAAGATTAACCAGGCAAATCATTATCTCATTTTTGATGACAGAATGTCAGTAGATACTCTGAAGTTGTAAATCCTAAATACATAGATGAGATTTTTGATCTAAATCCATAAGAGTGAAGGATAGAATAATCAGAAATAGTCTTGGCAAAGTTAATCCTGGAAGTGCAAATGAGATTAAGAGACAGAAAGATTTTTTCATTTTTATTTCTTTGCTCAAATTATTTCTGTTAACAAGGTCATGCATTATTTATATTATTAAAGAGTGACTAGTTTAAGATAACTGCTATTTATTAGTTATGGGTGCACAAACACTGAAATAGCATGTAACATTGAAAAAGAACAGAGTTAGATGTACATCGTGATATAATACTAAATGCATTGCTTGTTGCTTAGTGAAAAAAGACAAGCTGAAAAAGAGAACTGCATATTTTAAGATTGTAAGGTCAACACATACACGTAAACATGTGTATTTATGTGTTTTATATTACAAAAAATTTAGGTTACAAAAAGCTCAAAGGTGAAAACTGTGAGCCACGTCATTCGCAGAAGCCCCAGAAATCCCCATCACAGTCTTAATAGCCCTGCTGGCACGTTGGCCCCCATGTGAGTATAGCTGAGTTCCCATAGGAATCTCACCCTCTGTTCTCGTCAGTCCTTTTCTAGTAATATCTCTGAGGCATTCTGCTTGTGTCAACTAGAAGCCTACAACTCTGTCAGCTTCATATAAATTTGAAACATAAATTTAAATCCCTTTACTACTATGGAACAGCTTATTAATTCAGATCAATTATGAAACATCTTAATTCTTTCTGTGGGTTCTGGAATAGTTCAGGTACTGGTTTAAGTAGTACCCTTGGCTTAATAAGACTACCTCTATGAACCTTGGCTTCCTTATCTGACAGACCAAGCCTCTAGGCTAAGAGATTTCCTTAGGTTCTGTCCAGCTCCTCCATCCTCTGCCTGTAGGCTCTATTTTGTGAAGCTCTTAAAAGAGCGTTTAGTGTTTTGGGACACCATTTAGAAACAATAGGAAAGTTGGCTGAGAGAAACTTTAAGCAGTGCTAAGAAATTCTATCATGGGCTCTTCAAACATCCTACAGGAAAAATAAAAAAGGCCAGGATACAGCATGTTGCATCTATTGGAATAACACCATGAGGGGAAATATTTGGTTCCCAGCACTTGTTCAAGCTGCATTAATTTGACAGCAGACACAAGTTGTTGAGTGCCTGCTGAAGTCGCTGTCTGTGGCTCGTTGAGTGCACAACTGCTCTGATCAGGAATAATTCTGTGGCAGGCAGCTGTGGAATGAGCAAGTTATACCCAGGCAATGAAACCTGAAGCCTCATCAGCTAATCAGTGGGTGCCATGGGAGAGAAATTAAAGTGAAGAAAGGTGACTATAGAAGACAGAAGGTGACGAAGGAAAGAAATGAGATGATATTAATAAGTGACAAAAAAGTCACAGGAAAATTCATGTATTTCAGTTAGAAACAAATGAAACACATTTGGTTCCAATTGCAGAGCCCAGGGCACACATACAAAAATGAACTTGGTAAGCAAAGAAGATGAGAAGCTTTTGGAAGGTGATAAGAGAGTTAATGAAGTTATTTGAGAGTGCTTAATGAATATTCTAATCATGACACACAGGACACACACACACACACACACACAAAACCCAAACCCTGAAATGTAAGCTGGATACATTGTATATTTAACCTCCATTTTTTGGTTGTATGGATTCTGAAAGGATGAAAAAGGACAGCATGGTCTGAGACAAGAGTTTAGTTTATATTTGCAAGAGACTATGTCTCATTGAAAAGATGTAAGAAATGCTGTAGTGAGAAGGTGATATAGCTATCCCCAGTATTCCACACTATAACTGAGCTTGGATGGGAGTTCTGATACTCAGAAGCATTTTTTCTGTGGAAGACAATGCAAAAATGTGTAGACATGCAGGAAATAGTCCAGTGCACAAGCATATTTGATACTCTGGGCTATCCATAGCCTTTCTTCTTATTCTCATTATGGAGCCCCAACATGAGAAAATGACAGCAATAAAAGGCATCTGAGGCACTTTCTAATCCAATTTCTTCATTTTTCTTGTTATAAAATAAAATTCAAAAGGAAATTTCCCTAAAGCATTCAACTAGTGATATGGCATGGACACATTTGAGTTTCCTTCCTCTTAACCTGATAGATTTTCTTATTTATGCTTCCTTGTTACCCTGGTTGTGTACCCCAAGTTTTGTGTGTTGGAAACTTAATACCCAATGCCAGTATGTTGAGAGGTAGAACCTTAAAGGGATGATTAGGACATTAGGGTTCTGCTCTACTAAATGGATTAATGCTGTTATCACAGGAGTGGGTGTGGGTTCCTAATGAAGGAATGGATTCACACATGGACACAAACACACACCCATTTTCTTGCCCTTTTACCTTCCACTATGGGATGCTGCAGCAAGAAGAGTATTGCCAGATGGGGACCCTTCATCTAGCCTCCAGATTCTAAGAAAAAAAAATTATCATTTATCAACTGCATAGTCTTGTAACAAGTTTTGTTGTTGTAACAGTATAAAGTGGATGAAGATGCTCACTGGAAACATACAGTTATCTTTCAGACATCATCTGTATTTAATAATCTTCCATAATTATTTGGCATTCACTTGTGTGGGGTTTTTTGTTCATTAAGTTTATTGGTACATTTTAGGACATTTGTGTTTACATAGTTTTATTTATCCTCTCAACAAAGAGATTAAGGACTACTGTATCTCGCCATGAAGTGTGCATTCTTTAGTGGAGACAGGCAATAGAAACAAACAAATGTAGATGCTAATGTCAGGAAGATAGGAATTGTGAAGAAAATGAATGTGGGCTCAGGAGATGGAGAGATGTTTTATTTTATTTTATATTTTTATTTTTTTGTTAAATTCTTTTATTGGTACATTTTAGGTATACAACGTAATTATATTTCTCATTGGGAATTGTACCTTTACATAATGCATCTTGGTTCTTATTTTTTCCCCATTCCTAGCCCTCCCTTCACCCCCTCCACACTTCCTTATTTACAAAGCCTTTATTTCCATTTTTTCAATTTCTCATCATTTTTCCTTTCCCTTCTTTCCTTTCCCCTGCCCCTCCCACTACCCCTACCCCTTTGGACCTTTTCTTCCTATTTTACATTATCAATTATTCATTCTAATCATTGGTACATTTTAGGTATACAATATAATGACATTCATCATTGGAAATTTGCACCTTTACATAATCTCTCTTGGTTCTTATTTTTCACCCTTGCCCAGCCCTCCCTTCAACCCCTCCATTCCTCCCTATTTTCAAAGATTTTGTTCTTATTTTTCCATTTTTCTCATATTAATGGTATTACCTTCTTTATTTCCCTTACACCTCCCACTTCCCTTTCCTCTTTGCCACTTTTCTTCCTATTTCATATTATCTATTGTACCTTTTAGTCCTTGTTTGCACTTTTGGTTTCTCACACTAGAGAAATTATTTGGTATTTATATGTGTCCTATTTATGTCACTTAAGAGTATCGCCTCAATGTGCACCCATTTAGCTATAAATGTCTCTAATTTCTCATTCTTTATGGCTGAATAATATTCCATTTTATTAAAAAAAACACATTTTCTTTATCCAGTCTCCAGTTGATGAGCAATTGGATCGTTTCCAAGTTTTAGCTATCACGAATTGTGCTGGTATGAACATGGGTGTACATATATCACCGTGGTATGATTCTTTTAACTCTTTTTTTTTTTTCTGGTACTGGGGATCGAACTCGGGTCCTTGCCCTTGCGCAGCAGCAGGGGAATAGCTGGGTCAAATGAGACTTCCAGTCCTAGTTCTTTGAGGTATCTCCATGCTGATTTCCACAGTGGTTGCAACAGTCTACATGCTCACCAGCAGTGGAGCAGGGTTCCTCTTTCCTCACAGCCCTGCCAACATTTGTTATTGGTTGATTTCATGACTGCAGCCATTATTTCTGGGTGAGGTGGAATCTCAGTGTTGTTTTCATTTACATTTCTCAAATGACCAGTGAAGTTGAACATTTTTACATATGTTTATTTGGTATTTCTACTTCTTTGATAAATGTGTTCATTTCAGATGCCCATTTTTGGATTGGGTCTTTAAAATTGGGAGGTCTGATTGTTTTAAGTTCTTTATAGATTCTAGATAGTGGATCTTTGTCTGAGGAACATCAGGTGACAATTTTTTCCCACATTGTGAGTTGTCTCTTCACATGGTTGGTGGTTTCTCTTGCTGTGCAGAAGTTTTCTAATAAGAAGAGATCCCACTTGTTTATTCTTTGTGCTAGTTCATGGGCAACTGAGGTTTTGTTCATAAAATCTTTTCCTATACCAATGTCTTCAAAAGTTCAACCTAACCTCTATTCCAACCAGTTCAGCATTTCTATTTTAATATTTAGATCTTTAATCCATTTTGATTTTAATTTAGTGCATGGTAAGTGATATAGGTCTAGTTTTAATCTTTTGCAAGTTGAAACCCAATTTTTCCAGCAACAATCCTTGAAGAGGCTATCTTTCCTCCAGTGAGGGTGTTTAGCTCCTTTGTCGAAGATGAGGTGGCTGAGTGTGTCTGGAGTAGTTTCTGCATTTCTAATCTGTTGCACTGGTCCTCAGGTCTGTTTCTTTGCCAGTACCATGCTGTTTTTATCATAGTAGCTTTGTAGTACAGTTTCAAGTTGTGGGTTGTGTATCCCATGCCATGTCTCTGTTGCCTGGAATTGCTTTTGCTATTCTAGGTCTCTTCTTGTTCCAAATGAACTTTTGGATTGTTTTCTCAAGGTCTGTGAAGCATGCTCCTTGTATTTCAATTGGGATTGCATTAAATCTATGTAGCAGTTTTGAAAGCATGGCCATTTTTACTCTGTTGATTCTTCCTATGCAGAAGCAAGGGATATCTTTCCATTTTCTGATATCATCTTCAAT
>NW_004624732.1:27848446-27858683 GCF_000247695.1 Heterocephalus glaber
TAGTGGACATCCTTGTCTTGTTCCTGATTTTAGTGTGAAGGATTTCAGTTTTAGACCATTTAGTATGATATTGGCTGTTGGTTTTTCACAGATGGCTTTCATCAGATTGAGGTAGAGACCATCTATTCTAAGTTTTTGTAGGTTTTTTATTATAAATGTGTGTTAGAATTTGTCAAATGCTTTTTCTACATCTATTGAGATGATCATATGTTTTTTGTCCTTGGCTCTATTAATGTAGTTCATTACATTTATTGATTTGCAAATGTTGAACCAGCTCTGTATCCCTGGGATGAATCCCACTTGGTCATGTGTATGATCTTCTTGATGATCTTCTGCATTCTGTTTGCCAGGACCTTATTAAGGATTTTTGCATCTATGTTCACTAGTTAGACTGGCCTATAGTTCTCTTTTTCAGTTGGGTCTTTCTCTGCTTTGGGGATCAAGGTGATGCTTGCTTCTGGGAATGAAGTTGGGAATATTGCTTCCCTTTCAATTTCATCGAAGAGTTTAAACAGTAGTGGCAGTAATTTTTCTCTAAATGTCTTGTAAAATGTAGCAGTAAAGCCATCATGATCCAGACTTTTCTTAGACGGTAAGTTTTTACTTCCCTTTCCAATTTCTTTGATTGATATTGGGTTGTTTAAAATTTTTAGGACTTTGTTCAACATTGGTAATTCATGCATGTCTAAGAATATGTGCATTTCTTCTGTGTTTTCCATCTTATAGGCATATAGGGTCTTGAAGTAAGTATTGATGATCCTCTGAATTTCTGCTGGGTCCATTTTAATTTCATCCTTTTCATTTCTAATTGCATGGATTTGGGTCTTTTCTTGCCTTTTTCTGATAAATTTGGCTAAAGGTTTGTCAATTTTGTTTATTCTTTCAAAGAATAAACTCTTGGCTTCATTGATTTTTTTTTGTATTGTTCGCTTAGTCTCCATTGCATTGATTTCTGCTCTGATTTTTATAATTTCCTCCCTTGTATGAGCTCTGGGGTTGTCCTGCTCTTCTTTTTCTAGAAGCTTGAGGGTCAGCATCAGGTTGTTTAATTGGGCTTGCTCTGTTTTCCTAATATGAGTATTCACTGCTATGAATTTCCTTTGTAAGACAGCTTTCATTGTGTCTCATCATTCCAATATGTTGTATTGTCATTGTCATTTAATTGAAGGAACTGTCTGATTTCTTCTTTAATTTTCTGTGTGATCCATTGGTTATTCAGAAGTGTGTTGTTCAATTTCTATGTGTGTATGAAATTCTTGCAGTTTGTATTGCTATGGATCTCCAATTTCATGGCACTATGGTCTGATAATATGCAATGGATTACTTTAATTCCTTTGCACTTACTTATACATGTTCTAAGAGCAAGTATGTGGTCTATTTGGAAAATGACCTGTGTGTAGCCTTGAAGAATGTGTATTCTGATTTTGTGGGGTGGAAGACTCTGTAAACATCTGTTAAGTTTATTTGTTCAAGAGTTCGACTGAGTTCTAGTATTTCATTACTCATTTTTTCTCTAGTTGATCTATTTGTGACAGTGGGGTATTGAGGTCCCCCACTACTATTGTATTAATGCTTATATAATTTTTCATGTCCATTAGTATTTCTTTTATACAGTTGGGCACACTAGTGTTTGGTGCATATACATTAATGATTTCATCTCTTCCTCTTGTATTGTTCCCTTTACCAATATGTAGTGTCCTTCTTTTTCTGTCTTAATCAGTGTTGTTTTGAAATCCACTTGATCTGCAAAGAGAATAACTACTCCTGCTTTGTTTCAGATTTTTCACCTGGTGTACTTTTCCCACCCTTTAATTTTCAGTCTATGAGTTTCTTTTTGAATTATGTGTGTTTCTTATATGTAGCATATTGTTAGATCTTGCTTCTTGACCCATTCTGCCAGTCTATTTCTTTTGATTGGTGAATTGAGACCATTAACATTGATGGTTATCACCAATACATATTGACTTATCCTTGTCGTGCCTTTTTCTTTTTGTTGGATTCTTCCCCTTTACATGTAATTTCTTGTTGTGCCCAAAGGATTCATTCTGCTGGGCTTCCTGGGGTGATCCCAATTGTCTGTTCCTAGGATATTTTCTAACATTTTTTGGTGTGCTGGTTTGGTATTCATGAAGCTCCCAAGGCACTCTTTGTCATGGAAGTATCTTATTTCTCCATCAATTTTGAAAGATAGTTTTGCAGGGTATATCAATCTGGTTGGAGGCTGTTTTCCTTTAGGGCTTGAAAAAAATCACTCCAAGCTCTTCTTGCTTTGAGGGTTTGCACTGAGAAGTCTGCTGTGATTCTGATGGGCTTTCCTTTGTATGTGATTTGTTTCTTTTCTCTAACTGCTTGTAGAAGTTTGTTCTTCTGTTGGGTTTCTGGAATATTAACTATTATAGGCTTATGTGTAGATTTTTTTTGATCCTGGCGGTTTGGAGTCCTATATGCCTCACTTATCTGTATGTCCAGTTCTTTTCCTCTGATTGAGAAGTTTTCTGCTTACTTCTGTGAACAGTTTTTTTAATGTCATCTGCACTCTCTCCTGTTTCTTCATTGACTCCAGTCAGTATTATGCTATTCTGTGCATTGTCTAGCAGGTGCTGGATTGATTTCTTGTCGTCCCTTACTATTTTAAAGAAATTTTTCTTTTACTGTTCAGTAATAGCAATCATTCTATCCTCACATTGGCTCATTCTGCTGTGTAAACTTTCAATGGAGTTTTTAATCTTCTGGGAATCTGTTTGCATCTGTTTTATGAATTCCATTTGTTTCCTATGTTGGGATTCTGTCATGTTCCTCAGCTCTTCTATTTTTTTATCCATGTCCTCGCTAGATTTATTAATCATGTCTTACACTATGGGCACAATTTCTTCTGTTATCTCAGAAATTATTTTTGATTTCATTTTTTCTAGTTCCTCTTTTGTTGCCAGTTCAGGGAGTCCAGGTGGTTGAGTGTCAGATTGTTCCATCTTGTTTCCCTTTGGGGTTGCTTTAGGTGATCTGGAAGTCTGGCTTTGAGACTTGTTTATGTGTCTTCTCATTTCAGTGGGCTTGGAGGTGTGCTGCTAGTGCCTGTATGGCTCACCTCCTCAGCACTGGGTTCGGGCTCTTCTCCTCGGCATTGGGTGTGGTGGTATGGTTGCCCAGAAGGCTCCTATGCCATTCTTTCACTTATTTCCTTCTTATTCTTGGGTATATTTTAATGCATATTTCCTACTTAAAATTTTAATGCTAAATCTATTTTTTCATCCTTTTCATTTTCCTATGAATTACTACAGACTAAATTTTCTTTTAATTTTTGCTTTAATCAAGTTCTTCAAATGGTAATACATAATTTTAGTTTTAAGAATCATATTTTTGCAACCAAGATTATATGTTGAGTTTGAGACATGGGGTAGTTTTAGCTTTTTTTCTGGTTTGCTAGTAATTGTTAAGTTAATGATATTATGGACAGAGAATATAGTAGTTATGATGATTTTCTTTTGTTCTCTGATTAATTAAAAAATTTTTGTTACCCAGTACATGGCTAATATCTTTGAAAATTCAACAAATGCTAAAAAGTAGTAATTTACTTGTTCTAAGCCTGAATATTCTAGTATTTAAATTGTCTACATTTTTGATAATTTTTTCTGCTACATCTATTCCATTTTGAAAGATGTATAATAAAACAATACTTTCATTAATTTGTTTTCTTTAGAATTTTCTCACTTAGTATTCAGTATATTTTGAAGTCACACTGTCTAGTGCATAATAATTATGAGTTTTACTTTGAAAGTACTCGTATTACCTGATAGTCTCTTTTTAGAGGTGGTTTCCAGGTTCTTTCCATCTTGAATGAAGAACTGAATGAAAACAAGCAAAAATGGTGGCAAAGTATACTGAGTTAGGAAACATTAAAAGTGAAAGATAAAGGAGCAACTAGCTCTGCATAGCAAGCTTGGACTGAGTAAAAGGGAAAAATGAAAATTAAAATGAAATAAACATATAAAACAAAAGTACACCCTGGGGGCACAGGGCAGGCTTCTGGGATGAAAGCCATGGCAGTGAGTGCTTAACTACATCTTGTTTCCTTTTATTTATTCCATACACTGTAGGAACCCACAAGAAATCCACATACAGTGTCCATGAATTATTTGACACGTGTCCTGGGATCTATCTGATCATGCCTCCTTTCCCAGCCAGTCTGACCCACACCTACCTTCCTATCTCATTTCCCCCTGAGAGACACAAATCTGCATAATTCTTTATGAGGTGCGGAAGGAGCAGTGGTTTCTGTTTTCTATAGCTTCTTCTGGCTGGAAGGGGCTTCACAACCTACCTGCTGTGGATTATGTGCTCTTCAACACTACCTTGGAATGTTGTGGGTCATTGGATGTGTTGAAGAAAATAAAACCTGTCAGAAGACAATGAGAAAAGAATTCATGACCATTGAACTACCTGTTCGATGGGAGAAATCAATTTTACTGCTAGCTCAAGTATGAGGAGGAGGTTAGATTTCCACAATTCCTGTAGAGGAGAATGTACATTTGAGAGGTATGTTAGGTAAATTATAAAGAGACTGAGAGCTGTGGCCTTAGCAAGATCCTGTTTACTTATCTGTAGCAGCACTGGAGTCTTGTGTTTTGAAGAGAAGTCTCAGTCTTCCAGAGGCTCATATTAGTAGCTTTTTCCTTTTGGGTGATCTTCAGACAGTTCCGTTGTAATTGGCTTTATCCTAGAAGGGTGAATCCACTTATCTATCTCTGCTACCTTTACTTCCCTGGGTGTGGCAAAGATCACTAAAAAGGGACCCTTCTATTTTGGGTTTAACTGGTCTGCTCATGTTCCCTTCTTTCCAAGTTTTTATGAGCACTTGATCTTCAGTGTAGACACTAGGTGGTGCCTCTGGACCAGGAGCTGGCAGTTCCTATACGTCTGGAAAGCCTGTTGTACTTGGCCCAGATTGATAAGATATTGTAAGAGTTGTGGTCTCTGGGACTACTATAAGTTCAAAGGATAGAACTAGCCTCTCATATAACATCTCAAATGGGCTCAAATTTATCCCAGTTTTTGGCCATGTTATGAACCCTCATGAGTACTTTGGCTCTAATTGAAGCCAGGACACCGACATCCCTTGGAAAAGTTTTACCAGAGCTCATTTTAGGGCCTAGTTGGCTTCTTTTATCTTTCCAGAAGATTGAGGCTGCCAGGTTGAGTGGAGATGGTCCTTTATTCCTAAAGGCTTTGTCACTCTCTGAGTGACAAGAGAAGGCCCATTCTCACTCTGGAGGGAATAGGGTAGTCCAAATCAGGGGATGATTTATTTAAGGAACACCTTTACTTCCTCTGTAGCCTTTTCTGAATGTATCGGAAAGACTTCAATCCAGCCTCTAAAGCTGTCAATCAGGACCAACATCTGCTTAATCCTCCACATAGAGCCATGTCCAATTGACAGTCCTTCTCAGGGTCTGTTCCTCTCCCAATTACTTCTAACAAAGGAAGTAATTTGGGCTTACCTGGGTTATTGTAGGCACAGAATGGGCAAGCTTTACAAATCTGTTAGGTGCTCGCTGCCAGTTTTCATGGGAAAACTTGAGTGACCATTTTCAGTGTAGCATCTCTTCCCATATGGAAGGAATAAGGAAGTTTTTCATTTGGTTTTTTTTGTTTTGTTTTGTTTTAACGTAGCCTTCCACTGTGTCCTTTGAGGACAGTTTTTTTTTTCCCTCTAAATACCACCAGAGTTGCATTTTAATTCCCCCTTGTGTTAAGGCCCATTTTTTTTTTTCCTTAGGGAGTATAGTCTGTTTTAATTGTTCCTCAGGAAGAGGGAATAAAGAAAGTCTGAAAGGGCTATAAGGTTGCCTTTTTTGCTTCCTTATCAGCCTTTTGATTTCCCAAGGACTTTAAAATGACTTTCTTTTCATCATAATCTACAGGCATCTTTTGTATTCCATCACCTTCCATCTTTCTGTATCTTTTTATTTTAAATATGTCTCTTGCAGGTGACACATTTTTTGGTTCTTTTATTGCTCGTTGTTTAAAGCCATCTGAGAATCCATATTTTGAGTGGCAATTGTAATTTACTTAATTTTGTTTCTGATAGCTTAGCTGTTACTTCTGCTCTCTTATTTCATATTTTCAATTTGTTATAGATTTGTTTACTTTTTCTCCTTTTTATTGTGCAGAAAATATTTTATTCTGCTTCTAGGAAAACTATGTATTGTGTAGCTCCAATGGAAATATTCCTCTCCTATTCCATTCTTCTCTTTCCAGTTACCAGGTGATAGGGTAAGGAATTGAAGTGGAAAGGGCTGTCTTTATATTATACAGATTTTGTTTTTGTTTTTGTTGTTTATTTGTTTTTGTACCAGGGATTGAACTCAGGACCTTGCACTTGCATGGCAGGCTGCAGAACCACTGAGCTAAATCCCTGGCCCTACGGCTGTCTTTATATTGAACTTCGAGCAGTCACTGAGTATGATCTTCTCACCAAGACATGGTTATGGTAGAATGAAGCATAAGTTTGAACAAGGAACCTGCTTTGAGCTATGAGCCCTTGATGAGAATGAGAGCCTCTGTCCTAAGGGGAATTCTGTACAATGTAGCACAGCATCCATTTCAGTTTTCATTTCAGCCTTGAATACATGCCCAAATACTTTTTCCCAAGGCACATTGATTGTAGTGGACAGAATAATCCTGAACCCCCAAGATATCATCCTAATCTTTGGAATTGGTGCATGTGTCTTTATATGATAAATAAGACTTTGAAGAAATGATTAAAAATCTTGAAGTAGGATAATGTGCCTGGACCATCTTTGTGGACTCTAAATGAAATCATAACTGCCTTTTAGGAGGAAACAAAAATGAGATTTTATGCCAGAAGAGGACAAAGGCAATGTGCAATCCTGGAAAGAAATGACAATATGATGCAAGATCAGAAGGCAAGGAAGGAGGACACCTCCAGAAGCCAGGTTCTCCTTTAGAATCTGGAAATGGATTCCCTTGTAGAATCTTCAAAGAAAGCACACCCTGCCATCCTCTTTATTTCAGTACCTTTGCGACTTACTTCAGAATTCTAGCCTCCAGGATTGTAAGACAATAATTATGTGTTATAAAAAACCAATTTTTATGGTAATGTGTTTCAGCAGCGATAGGAAACACACTAATAAAGTATATACATTAGAAACTATGAAAAACAGTGTAAATATATTTTTCTGGTTTTTTTCCAAGTTATTATAGATTTGGAGTTCTTTTTCATGTAAGTCCTAACTTTACATGTGACCTCAGCATATTTGTCATGTTTCCAGGATAACTTTTCCTGACAAACTGACTGATTCTTTTTAGTCTAGGTACTTTTGACATCATTACCCTCTTCTGTAAAGTGCATCTACCACTGAACTGTGGATTTCATGCCCTCATGAAACCTTGCATGTTCACCATTTTATTGCTACCGTACAGCAACAGTGTCAGGAATAGTAGAGCTTCAACAAACATTTGGTAAAATCAGCCTGACTCAGAAGATGAACTCAGCCTAAACAACCAGAATGAGGTGTGTAGGAATTAGGCACACTATTTGGTCAAAGAAGTCTAGGAAGTGGAGATAAGATCAAGGTTCTGAGTTCAGTTTTGGGGAAGAAGTGGGTGGAAGGGTCTTGAGATATCTGAGGGTATCAAGTGGTGCACCTGTAGCATGAGGAATTTGCAATTCACCTTCATGCTTAGAGGTACCTGTAGATTCTGGGTGAAGAATAAAGGCAGAGAGATTATTTTGTATTTAATTTCCTCCTGGTTGTTTCTCTGAAGAACCTTAAAATTTATAAATGTTAGTGTTCATGATTCCATAACTGTTTTGGAAGTCATTAAGTTAAAATTGTAACACATAGAAAATAATACAATAAATATTTGAAGTTAAAATATTTGAACATTGTTTTCTTGGTTTTTTCAAACTTCAAACTTCTTGAAGTTTGATGCTTCCTGAAGCATGATGTTTTTCAACAATTGTGTGTTCTGGAAATGTCAGGAATTTTCCTTGGTTCTACTCTAAAACTTTAACAATTTTAAGACAATAGAAAATATAACATATATTCCCCAAGACACAGAGTGAATTAGTATGATTAGAATGATTCTGAAATAATATTTATTTTTCATAGTTAGATGTAAAATATTTTGTTCTTACAGAAAGTCTATATTTCTAATTTCTTTCTTTCTTACCCTTTTCTCAGCATTCTTAGTGCTGGGATTACAAGTGTGCACTACCATGGCAAGCTGTCTTTCTAATTTCTGATTTTGTCTGTCAAATTAAGAACTAATAACCTAAACATTACTGAATATGTTTAACAGTTCTCTCTTCAGCATTCAAAAAACAATTGAATGAACTTTACATGGTATTTCTGTCATGCTAAGAACTCTGCTAGGTTTTACGAAATTAGATATTGATCCTACCATTTAGGCATTTTAAAAAATAGGTTATATTTTTTAAAATTCAGTTTATATATCTCCTTTTCTGGTATATTTCATTTAGGTTTTAGACAGTTTTGGGAGACTAAAGTAAAAAGTTAGATTTTGCTAAAGACTAGTTAGTGACCTCAGGCAAGCCACTTAACTCTGAATCTTGGTATACTCACATGTCATAGGGGAATAGTGACACTTACTTTGCAGGCATTTTGAATTTAAATATATAAAATGCCCATCTCCACTTACAGTAGGTAATCAATAAACAGTTGATATTATCATCACACCATTATTTTCTTAGGGGGAAATAAATCTCATATGGGTTGATTGTGGCAGAATAAGGAATAAATTTTTAAAACTCTAAATTGGCTTCCTTAGCCAGTAATTGACTTTCTTACCACAGGACACATTCAATCACATGTTTAACTACACATTGACAGGGCTGTGGCACAAGAGATTGAATTATTTAATAATGAGTACTTATTTAGCCCCTTTAGCATTACGTCCAAACCTCAGATTCCTGAGATTCTCTTTTTTTACTCAAGACTTATTCTATATGTGGTAAAGAATGTCCTCAGTGTAGTCTCTTGAATCATTATTTATTATAGAATAGACATACTTATGAAACAGCACCAAAGTTATACAGTTACACATCTGTGAGGAATAGCTGACTAGAACTGAACATTCATCTCAAAAATATTCTCAAGTAATAAGTAGCATTTGTGTGGTATATTTTTCCAAAGTCTTTTTGCGTTTATGTTCTGGTATTATTTTGCCTTTAATATCCTTGAACAATAACCAAAGTAATTTAGTGCATTTTTCAGAAAAGAAAATGAAGCATAGAATAATAAAATGATTTATTCATTTATAAAGTATAGGTGGAATTGGAACAAAAATCCTTATCTCTTTCTTCCAATGATTGCTTCTTGCTTGTGGAAGGGACAACAGAATAGAGCTGGAAAAACACAAATGAGTTTTCAACCAACATACCCTAAGAATAGTTTTATTTTTCTTTTTATATATTATCTCATTTCTGAGTATTCTTAAATGAAATATGAAAAACTCTTAAATGGATCACAATGTCTTTTGTTTCTGAGGTACTGAATAAACTAATGCATAGAGACAATCTGCTGAAAGTGCTGCAGCACCATATAAATGTAAGATATTGAAAATTATTTATATTTGTTACTTTTCTCATTGTTACTTTTCTTATTACTGAGAAAATTTCCCCAACCCCCAAAGTTAAAGGAGGAAAGGTTTACTGTAGCTTATACTTTGTAGATGTTTCAGTTTATAGTTGGCTTGATCCAAGGCAGGGTGGCAGGGCAGAGAGGCATAACAGAGGAGAAACAGCTCATGACAGGAAGAAGGCAGCAAAATAGTGAAATAGTGAAGAAGCAGCAGGCAGCAAGTGAAGACAGCAACCGTCTTTTTATGCAAAATAGTGTATCGAGGCTACACCACCTTAGGAAAGGTAGCACTCATATCCAGGATGGGCCGTCCCATTATCCACACCCAGAACTGTGCAAAACAATCAGTGGACACATCTTTAATGCCAACATAAAACACTTAATCCCAACATCACACATTATAGATCCAACCACCTCTGAAAAGACCCACCTATGATTACATGGGGCTTTGGGGGGACATCAATACACAAGCTGTAACAATATTGCTGTGCTATATGAACTTATATTTGTTTATGGTATTTTTTTGGTTAAATTCTTTTATTGGTACATTGTAAGTATACAACACAATTACATTTCTCATTGGGAATTGTACCTTTACATAATGCATCTTGGTT